>JARQOD010000001.1:494174386-494216777 GCA_033576555.1 Oophaga sylvatica | reverse complement strand
AAAAAAATTGGGGGCGAAAATATCATTTTGTGGAAAAAAAATGATTTTTTATTTTTATGGCTCTACATTATAAACTTCTGTGAGGCACTTGGGGGTTCAAAGCTCTCACCACACATCTAGATAAGTTCCTTTGGGGGTCTAGTTTCCAAAATGGGGTCACTTGTGGGGGGTTTCCACTGTTTAGGCACATCAGGGGCTCTCCAAAAGAGACATGATGCCCACAGACTATTCCATCAAAGTCTGCAATGCAAAACGTCACTACTTCCCTTCCGAGACCCGACGTGTGCCCATATGGTAGTTTTCTCCCACATATAGGGTATCAGCGTACTCAGGACAAATTGAAAAACATCTTTTGGGGTCCTAAATTGGTGACTAAAATCATTTTTGTGGGAAAAAAATAGGATTTTTTATTTTCACACCCAGGCATTATAAACTTTAGTGAAACACATGGGGGTTTAAACGTGCTCACAACAGATCTAGATAAGTTCCTTAGGGGGTCTAGTTTCCAAAATGGTGTCACTTGTGGGGGGTTTCCACTGTTTAGGCACATCAGGTGCTCTCCAAACGTGACATGGCGTACAACCAATTCTGCGTTGAAAAAGTCAAATTGCGGTCCTTTCCTTCTGAGCTCTGCCATGCACCCAGTGGTTTACCCCCACATATTGGGTATCAGTGTACTCAGGACAATTTGCACAATAACTTTTGAGGTCTTGTTACTGTGATAATACTGTAAGCTCCATGTCTTGTGCTGTGCAGAACTACAGCCCACCGAGCAAAGTTCCCCCCCTCCCTCTCTCATGCTTCTCACCAACCCCCCAGCCTGCACTCAGGCAGTGTAATGTGAGCTGCCAGTGCTGGAAGTTTTCCCGCTTCACCGCAGGGGTCCTCCATTGTCTTCACATGTGCTCTCCTTCTATAGCGGCCATTTTGGAGACTTCATTCTGTTTTGGTTATAACACGGTGGGGATTTGCGTCAGAAACACGAAAGTACTGTTGTGAAACATGCGCCTGACAGGCATCGTTCCCGTGGTACTGGTAAACCCGTAACTCCCACAGAACCCGAGAAATGGAATTCTCGGATGCCCTATAAACTAGCCCACCCGCGTGTGGGCTCATTTGAACCGTCATTTCAAAGTAAGATCATTGATAGGTCTGCCATTCTTCTGCGAGGTTCTCAGGATGAGTTATGCTCCTGATAATCTTTCAGAACTCCAACCATACCTTTCAGCAAGAGGAGGACCCTGGTAACTCCACCCCGTTTATGAGGTCACGGCCACAGGTCTATAAGGCAGGGGCCAGGTATTCTGCCTCAGATCTTCCCTGGACACCAGACTTATAGCAGCTCTGTGATGCATTGTGATGTGTCTCCCATCCCCCGACCGCATGGCTTGCCTACTGTGATGATATTGCAAGCTTCATGTCTTGTGCTGTTGCTAGAACTACAACCCCCACTGTTTGCAAGCACAGGGCAAAGTACCCCTCCCTCCTTCTCTCTGCAGCTCACGCTTCCCTTCCCCCCTGTCAACCTGCAGTCAAGCTCAGTGTAACCTGAGCTACCAGTGCTGGAAGTTTTGCCGCTTCACCGCAGGGGTCCTTCATTGTCTGCACACGTGCTTTCTTCCTATAGCAGCCATTTTGGAGAATTCATTCTTTTTTGGTTAATAACACGGTGGGAGCATTCGCTAGAAACACGAAAGTTACTGTGTTGAACCATGCGCCGACGGGCATCGTTCCCGTGGTACTGGTAAACCCGTAACTCCAACAGAACCCGAGAAATGGAATTCTCGGGTGCCCCATGAACTAGCCCACCCAAGTGTGGGCTCATTGGAACCGTCATTTTAGAGTAAGATCATTGATAGGTCTGCCGTTATTCTGCTAGGTTCACAGGACGAGTTATGGACCTTATGATATTGCAGAGCTCAAACCATAGCTTGCAGCCAGGGGAGGTGGCCAGAAAACCAGCCCCTTTTGTGAGGTCAGAAGCTGACATGCATAAGTCTTGCAGTGTAGTTCCTTAGGCACTTTCTGCTGGGATGTCCTGAGTAAGAGATCTGCCAATGAATTATGACGTGTGGCTCCTTCCCCCAGCCTGGCTTGTCTTGCCTGTAACTACCATGTGAGTGATTTTCATCTGTAATCCTATTTTATTTTATAACTGCATCTGTATATAACGATATTGTCTCAGTTTGTTACATCTTTTTATATTATATAAGCACTGCCTGTTTTTTGAGGAATAAACCTATAAATTTATTAGTTTGATTCTCCTGCTCTATAAACGAATTTGCACGTGCCTGAAGCACTACGCTACTGTTTTGGGGTTGCTATGGACCCTCTTGATAAATTGTTCATCAAAAGCCGTAGCTGGTGGCAGCTAAAAGGAAGGGGTGTAAAGTGTTACTCTATTGGGTGACGCTGGCAGTGACGGAGCGGGGTTTATAAGGGTACTGCCTGGCTGCAGCCAGGAGTAATTATAATTCCCTCACTGCAGCGTGCCCAATAGCCAGCACACATCCAAGTGACCCGTCTGGCGACCAATTATCCTAGGTGCAGTTCCCTGACTGACCTGAGGGTAAGGGGGGCGCCAGAGAGCTGCAAGTTTCTAAGTGGAAGTGGGATAATTAAAAATCCCTGCAGTTTACTGGGTCGGACGGCAGCAGCCGTCGCGTGTGTGCGCGTTTTCGTCACATTTGCAGCACGGAGGGATCACAAGCCGTGATACCCCGGGCTACCGTGTGGCGGACCGCGTGCCCGTTCATCACACCTACTATGATCTAAGAACTGTAAGTTGATCTTCCTTATGTTAGCCCCTTTTATTTTCTAATTGTCTTGTACATAACTATATTGCCTCAGCTTGTTACATCTTTTTATATTGTATAAGCACTGCCTGTCTTTTTAGGAATAAACCTATAAATTTATTAGTTTGTTTCTCCTGCTCTATAAACGAATTTGCACGTGCCTGAAGCACTACGCTACTGTTTTGGGGTTGCTACGGACCCTCGTGATAAATTGTTCATCAAAAGCCGTAGCTGGTGGCAGCTAAAAGGAAGGGGTGTAAAGTGTTAATCTATTGGGTGACGCTGGCAGTGACGGAGCGGGGTTTATAAGGGTACTGCCTGGCTGCAGCCAGGAGTAATTATAATTCCCTCACTGCAGCGTGCCCATAGCCAGCACACATCCAAGTGACCCGTCTGGCGACCCATTATCCTAGGTGCAGTTCCCTGACTGACCTGAGGGTAAGGGGGGCGCCAGAGAGCTGCAAGTTCCTAAGTGGAAGTGGGATAATTAAAAGCCCCTGCAGTTTACCCGGTCGGACGGCAGCAGCCGTCGTGTGTGTGCGCGTTTTCGTCATATTGGTGGCAGCGGTGGGATCACAAGCCGTGACCCCCGGGCTACCGTGTGGCGGACCGTGTGCACCGTTTCATCACATATTGGTGGCAGCGGTGGGATATTAGAGCATTAGTGATCCGGTTTGAGCAATCATTCCATTCACTAAAAAACTTGCACGGTTCTTCAGCGACCCTGCAGCTAAAGTTTTGGAGAACAGACTCAGTGTTTATTAGTCCTGAGACAATTGTGTGTACTTGCGGTTACCCCTCCCTTCTCTTTGTTTTTCTATCCTATCTTTTATTTGGCAAACATGGCTACCATAGGAGCAAGTTGGTTCGAAAAGCAGAGCAAGGACACTCTTGTGGGAATCTGCAAGTACCACGGCCTTGTCCACACGAACCGAACCAAAGGCCAACTGGTCCAGGCCCTGAAGGAGCTGGGCGAGCATCGGAGCGTGGCGGGCGCAGGAGCCGGCCCAAGCCAAGGTGGTGCCGCAGGGGCAGAGGCCCAACCCCTGCATGCTTACACCCAGGGCGGGTTGGACCCTTACCTGCAGGCGGCCCTGGAGGGACTCACCGCTGACAACCGGGAAGAACGCCTGAGGCTGATCCAGCAAGCTCAAGAGAGAGCCGACCAGCGAGAGGCTGAGAGAGCCGAGCGCCAAGCCCAGCGAGAGGCCGAGCGGGAGGCTGAGAGAGCCGAGCGGGAAGCTCAGAGAGCCCATGAACTGGAGCTGCTCAGACAAGGGGCAACGCCCTCCACAGCCCTGAGCGGTACACCCAGCAGCTCTCAGAGTCCGAAGCCCCGGCCGGAGCACTTTCCCGTGCTGGAAAGGGACGGAGACTTGGACACTTTTCTGCGGGCCTTTGAGAAAGTCTGCAGACAGTACCGGCTGCCTGCCGACCAATGGGCCAGGTACTTGACCCCCGGGCTAAAGGGCAAAGCTTTGGAGGCGTTCGCTTCCCTCGCGCCAGATCAAGACAGTGACTATGAGGCCATCAAGCAGGCCCTGATTGCCAAGTACCAGCTAACCCCTGAGGTATACCGAAAGAAGTTCCGGAATCTCCAACGTGCCCACACGACAGTTATAGCGATGTGGTGCAAGGACTCAGGAACCACTTTGACCAGTGGATCCATGGACTGTCAGTTGACACCTATGAGGAGCTGAAAGACCTGATGATCAAAGACCAGTTCCTGCATCTGTGCCCAGCTGAGGTCCGACAGTTCATCCTGGACCGAGAACCAGAGGACGTGGTCACAACAGCCCGGATCGCCGACAGCTATGAGGCCAACCGGAAACCCGAGGTGCGGAGGCCCGTCACCGCCCGCTGGGGAGGGGGTAAGCCTGCAACCAACCCCAGTGCCCCTGCCAGCCGTCCCTCTGGAGGCACTATCCCCTTTGCCAGCGCCCGGCCTACATCAGACCCCCGCCAGTGTTTCTCCTGTAAAAGGACTGGTAACATCAGCGCCACCTGTCCGGAGAGGCAGAAGAACCCCCCAGCCAAGGCCTCCGGGCCCAACGCCTCTGTTCTTTTGGTGGGTGGTGTGGTGGGGAGGGTTGATGACAACGTGCAGCCCGTCCGCGTGGGGGCCCGTCTTGCTACAGGCCTCAAGGACACCGGGGCTGAGCGAACCCTCATCCGACCCGAACTGGCGGCCCCTGAAGAGTTGATTCCGGGGAAAACCCTAACTGTCACAGGGATTGGGGGTGTCCACTACCCCTTGCCGATAGCCCGAGTTTTCATTGACTGGGGTGCCGGGAGCGGGGTGAAGGAAGTGGGGGTGTCCGAAAACCTGCCCACTGATGTTTTACTGGGGACTGATCTGGGGAGGATGGTGGCGTACTATGTCCCTGACACCCCTTCCCAATCTGATGATAAGGTTAACGTTAACCATGATGATGATGTTGATGATGATGGGAAACTGAATGTGTTACCTGCGAATGCTTTGCGAAGTGATTATGCAACCGATAACCTTTCTTTCCCTAGGAATGATGTTGATAGTGATGTATCTGTGCCATCTGAATCTTTTAACCCTTTCTTTGAAGTGGTAGATGTGTCCACAGGTACAGGAGCGTTCAGCCACGTCGCTCTGCGGAGTGAGACGGCTGAGGAACCCCTAGCAGGAGCAAGCGACAGTGCTCAAGGAAATGGGGAGGTGCATGGGAACCGTGAGGAAGGTGAAGCCATGACACTGACCAGTGCCACCAAGGAAGGTAACTGGCCCATAATTAGCACTGCTCCTGAAGTGTTGGGGGTGGATGGGGAGGTAGAGCCCATAGCAGCGCAGGCTGATGGGCCTGTAGAAATCCCCAGGGAGACTGCATATGTAGCTGCTGTCACCCGCAGTCAGAGTGCCCGGATCGCAGGTAGCGCCCTGCCATCTGGACCCTCCTCCGCTACAGGAGAGACTGAACCAGAGGTGGACCCAGAGCCGGTCCCAGAGGGTCCCAGTGAGGAAGGAACCCTGACGTCACTTCTGGCTGCCTCCAGCCAGGAGTTCCAGGCCGCTCTGCACTCAGATGCGAGCCTGGGGAACTTGAGGCACCTCGCCGAGATGCCCACCTCCGTGACTGATAAGGAGAGGGTGTTCTGGGAACGAGGAAGGTTGTACCGGGAGACAGTACCCGGAGGTTCCCAAAAGGAGTGGTTGAGGGAAAAACAGCTGGTCGTCCCGCACCAGTTCCGAGGTGAGTTGTTGAGGATTGCCCATGAGATTCCACTCGCTGGACACTTGGGGATCAGCAAAACTAAGGCACGGCTGTCTCAACACTTCTATTGGCCCAAGATGGGGACAGATGTGACTAACTACTGCCGCTCCTGTATCACCTGTCAAAGAGTGGGGAAGGCGGGGCCTGCCATTAAGGCTCCCCTGATCCCGTTGCCAGTGATAGAGGAGCCTTTCCAGAGGATCGCGGTGGACATTGTGGGCCCGCTGGCCGTCCCCAGCAGCTCTGGAAAGCAATACATCCTTACTGTGGTAGACTACGCTACCCGGTACCCGGAGGCAGTAGCTCTGTCCTCAACTAGGGCAGATAAGGTGGCGGATGCACTGGTGACCATCTTTTCACGGGTAGGATTTCCCAGGGAGATGCTTACCGATCAAGGGACCCAATTTATGTCTCGCCTAATGAAGGCTCTCTGCAGCAAAATGCAGGTGACGCGTATGGTATCGAGTGCGTATCACCCACAGACCAATGGTTTGTGTGAGCGCTTTAACGGTACCCTCAAACAGATGCTCCGCATGCTGGTTGAGACCCAGGGACGCGATTGGGAGCGGTACCTCCCACACCTGCTATTTGCCTACAGAGAAGTCCCGCAGGCCTAGACTGGGTTCTCCCCCTTCGAGCTCCTGTATGGTAGGCGAGTCCGGGGACCCCTTGGGTTGATAAGAGAATCCTGGGAAGATGAGCCAAACCCCACGGAAGTGTCCATCGTGGATTATGTCATGCGCTTCCGCGACAAGATGCAGACCTTGACGCAGTTGGTGCATGACAACATGACGCAGGCTCAGGCTGACCAGAAGCACTGGTACGACCAGAACGCCCGGTAGCGGACCTACCAGGTGGGTCAAAAAGTGTGGGTGCTGGTCCCCGTACCAAAGGATAAGCTTCAGGCAGCCTGGGAAGGCCCGTACGTCGTGCACCAACAGCTCAACCCAGCCACCTACGTGGTCATGCTTGACCACACTCGGGGTAGGCGCAAGGCCTTTCACGTCAACATGATGAAGGCCCATCACGAACGTGAAGCCTGCATCCTACCGGTCTGCAACCTGCCAGAGGACGGGGAGGAGGATCCCCTCCTGGACATGCTGGCCCAAGCCCAGGCCAATGGGTCCATTGAGGACATGGAGGTAAATGCCTCGCTAACCGTCTCCCAGCGGTTGCAGTTGCTGACCACTCTGGAACCCTTCCGGGCCGAGTTCACAAACCGACCCGGAAGGACCAAGTTGGCAGTCCACGAGGTGGACACCGGGAATCATGCCCCATTACGGCGGACACCTTATCGGATCTCTGAGGAAGTGCAGCAGATTATGCGCCAGGAGATCCATGAGATGTTGCAGCTGGGGGTGATCCGGCCGTCCAAAAGCGCGTAGGCCTCACCTGTAGTTCTCGTGCCAAAAAGGATCGGACCACCCGGTTCTGCGTGGACTACAGGGGGCTCAACGCCATCACTACCTCTGATGCGCACCCAATGCCACGCATCGAGGATCTGCTGGAGCGGTTGGCGAATGCCAAGTACATATCCATCATGGATTTAAGCCGGGGATACTGGCAGATTCCCCTGAGCCCTGAGGCGCAGGAGAAATCCGCCTTTATCACCCCTTTTGGACTGTACGAGTCCACGGTCATGCCTTTCGGCATGAAGAATGCCCCTGCCACTTTCCAGCGGATGGTCAACCACCTGCTTCAGGGACTGGAGTACGCTGTGGCGTACCTGGACGACATTGCCGTCTTCAGTTCCACCTGGGAGGAACACCTTCAGCATCTCCAGGAGGTGCTCAAGCGTATTCACCAGGCAGGTCTGACCATCAAGCCGGGAAAATGCCAGATGGGCATGAGGGAGGTCCACTACCTGGGGCACCGGGTAGGCGGGGGTTCCATGAGTCCAGAGCCCGAGAAAGTGGACGCGATCGTGTCCTGGCCCACCCCCAGGACCAAAAAGCAGGTGAAGTCCTTCCTGGGCACTGCAGGGTACTATAGGCGTTTCGTACCGAACTATAGCGCCATTGCAAAACCCTTGACGGACCTCACCAAGGGCGGTCTACCCCAAACCGTCAGCTGGACAGATGGCTGTGAGGCGGCATTCCGAGCTTTGAAAACAGCCCTGTGCAGCTCTCCAGTGTTGAAAGCCGTCGACAGCCGTCGGCCCTTCCTGGTACAGACTGACGCCAGCGAATTTGGCCTCGGTGCTGTACTCAGCCAGGTTGATTCGGGGAACCAGGAACACCCCGTGTTGTACCTGAGCCAGAAACTTCTGCCAAGGGAAGTGGCATACTCCACCATCGAGAAGGAGTGCCTGGCCATGGTCTGGGCACTGCAACGTTTGCAGCCCTACCTGTACGGGCGCACCTTCAAGGTGGTCACCGACCACAACCCTCTGAGCTGGCTGCACACAGTGTCCGGAACCAATGGTAGGTTGCTACGCTGGAGCCTTGCCCTGCAGCAGTATGATTTTGCCGTACAACACAAGAAAGGCAGTGATCATGGGAATGCTGATGGGTTGTCACGACGTGGCGAACCCGCTGAGGTGCGCATGGCGGATTACCGACAGGTCATGCCTCCGTAGCGCCCTCTAAGAGGGGGAGGTGTGATAATACTGTAAGCTCCATGTCTTGTGCTGTGCAGAACTACAGCCCACCGAGCAAAGTTCCCCCCTCCCTCTCTCATGCTTCTCACCAACCCCCCAGCCTGCACTCAGGCAGTGTAATGTGAGCTGCCAGTGCTGGAAGTTTTCCCGCTTCACCGCAGGGGTCCTCCATTGTCTTCACATGTGCTCTCCTTCTATAGCGGCCATTTTGGAGACTTCATTCTGTTTTGGTTATAACACGGTGGGGATTTGCGTCAGAAACACGAAAGTACTGTTGTGAAACATGCGCCTGACAGGCATCGTTCCCGTGGTACTGGTAAACCCGTAACTCCCACAGAACCCGAGAAATGGAATTCTCGGATGCCCTATAAACTAGCCCACCCGCGTGTGGGCTCATTTGAACCGTCATTTCAAAGTAAGATCATTGATAGGTCTGCCATTCTTCTGCGAGGTTCTCAGGATGAGTTATGCTCCTGATAATCTTTCAGAACTCCAACCATACCTTTCAGCAAGAGGAGGACCCTGGTAACTCCACCCCGTTTATGAGGTCACGGCCACAGGTCTATAAGGCAGGGGCCAGGTATTCTGCCTCAGATCTTCCCTGGACACCAGACTTATAGCAGCTCTGTGATGCATTGTGATGTGTCTCCCATCCCCCGACCGCATGGCTTGCCTACTATGATCTAAGAACTGTAAGTTGATCTTCCTTATGTTAGCCCCTTTTATTTTCTAATTGTCTTGTACATAACTATATTGCCTCAGCTTGTTACATCTTTTTATATTGTATAAGCACTGCCTGTCTTTTTAGGAATAAACCTATAAATTTATTAGTTTGTTTCTCCTGCTCTATAAACGAATTTGCACGTGCCTGAAGCACTACGCTACTGTTTTGGGGTTGCTACGGACCCTCGTGATAAATTGTTCATCAAAAGCCGTAGCTGGTGGCAGCTAAAAGGAAGGGGTGTAAAGTGTTAATCTATTGGGTGACACTGGCAGTGACGGAGCGGGGTTTATAAGGGTACTGCCTGGCTGCAGCCAGGAGTAATTATAATTCCCTCACTGCAGCGTGCCCAATAGCCAGCACACATCCAAGTGACCCGTCTGGCGACCCATTATCCTAGGTGCAGTTCCCTGACTGACCTGAGGGTAAGGGGGGCGCCAGAGAGCTGCAAGTTCCTAAGTGGAAGTGGGATAATTAAAAGTCCCTGCAGTTTACCGGGTCGGACGGCAGCAGCCGTCGTGTGTGTGCGCGTTTTCGTCATATTGGTGGCAGCGGTGGGATCACAAGCCGTGACCCCCGGGCTACCGTGTGGCGGACCGTGTGCACCGTTTCATCACAGTTACCCTTGGGGAAAATAAAAATTGGGGTGCAAAGATCATTTTTGTGGAAAAAATTATTTTTTAATTTTTCGGCTCTGTTAGAAACTTGTGTAAAGCACTTGGGGGTTCAAAGCGCTCAATATAGATCTAGATAAGTTTCTTAGGGGGTCTAGTTTCTAAAATGGGGTCACTTGTGGGGGGTTCCCAGAGTTTAGGCACATCAGGAGATATCTAAACGCGACATGGGGTCCAATCTCGATTCCAGCCAATTTTCGTTTGAAAAAGTCAAACGGCGCTCCTTCCATTCCGAGCTCTACCATGCGCCCAAACAGTAGTTCCCCCCCACATATGGGGTATCAGCGTACTCAGGACAAATTGGACAACTTTTATGGTCCAATTTCTCCTGTTACCCTGGGGAAAATAAAAAATTGGTGACTTAAATATCATTTTTGTGGGAAAAAAATAGGATTTTTTATTTTCATGCCCGGGCATTATAAACTTGTGTTAAGCACCTGGGGGTTCAAAGTGCTCACCACAGATCTAGATAAGTTCCTTAGGGGGTCTAGTTTCCAAAATGGTGTCACTTGTGGGGGGTTTCCACTGTTTAGGCACATCAGGGGCTCTCCAAACACAACATAGCGTCCAATCTCAATTTCAGCCATTTTTGGTTTGAAAAAGTCAAACGGCACTCCTTCCCTTGCGAGCCCTGCCGTGCGCAAGACAGTGGTTTTCCCCACATATGGGGTATCGGCTTACTGAGGAGAAATTGCACAACAACTTTTTCTGTCCATTTTCTCCTTTTACCCTTGTTAAAATAAAAAAATTGTTTGTAAAAAATTATTTTTGTGTCTAAAGTTAAATGTTCATTTTTTTCCTTCCAAGTTGCTTCAGCTCCTGTGAAGCACCTGAAGGATTAATAATCTTCTTGAATGTGGTTTTGATCAGCTTGAGGGGTGCAGTTTTTAGAATGGTGTCACTTTTAGGTATTTTCTGCCATATAAACCCCTAAAAGTGACTTCAAATGTGAGGTGGTCCCTAAAAAAAATATTTTGTACAATTTGTTGTAAAAATGAGAAATCGCTGGTCAACTTTTAACCCTTATAACTTTGTAGCAATAAAAATTTTGGTTCCAAAATTGTGTTGATGTAAAGTAGACATGTGAGAAATGTTATTTATTAACTATTTTGTGTGACATATTTCTCTGTTTTAAGGGAATAAAAATTCAAAGTTTGAAAATTGCTAAATTTTCCAAATTCTTGCCATACTTTCATTTTTTTCATAAATAACCGCAAGTTATATCAAAGAAATTTTACCACTATCATGAAGTACAATATGTCATGAGAAAACATTCTTAGAATCGCGAAGATCCGTTGAAGTGTTCCAGAGTTATAACCTCATAAAGAGACAGTGGTCAGAATTGTAAAAAATAGGCCCGGTCATTAACGTGGAAACCACTCTTAGGGGTTACGGGGTTAAACATTTTCCTCTAGCTCACAGAAAGAAGCATATTCCATCACCGGGGACTGTACATGAGCAATCTCCTGTCTGGCCTTCGGTATACATAAGATGTAGCCTGCTCGTCTTCCTCTGCTTACTGTTACTGAATGGAAACATTGATTCCTTAAGATGAACTGACGAGTAAGCAAATCACTAATAAAACACAGCAAGAAAATCTCTATTAAAACACAACAATATCGACGCAACCGGTGCTCCATGCTGGAAAAAGTCTTGTAGAGCTGTGGTCTAAGTCCATTCGTCCTATAGTCTTTACTAAGTGGCCATATCCTCACATATCTAATCCTATGCTGTGTGATACTGTCTGCTGAGTCGTGTATCTAATCCTATCCTGTGTGATACTGTCTGCTGAGTCGTGTATCTAATCCTATCCTGTGTGATACTGTCTGCTGAGCCGTGTATCTAATCCTATCCTGTGTGATACTGTCTGCTGAGCCTTGTATCTAATCCTATCCTGTGTGATACTGTCTGCTGAGCCGTGTATCTAATCCTATCCTGTGTGATACTGTCTGCTGAGTCTTGTATCTAATCCTATCCTGTGTGATACTGTCTGCCGAGTCGTGTATCTAATCCTATCCTGTGTGATACTGTCTGCCGAGTCGTGTATCTAATCCTATCCTGTGTGATACTGTCTGCTGAGTCGTGTATCTAATCCTATCCTGTGTGATACTGTCTGCTGAGCCGTGTATCTAATCCTATCCTCTGTGATACTGTCTGCTGAGCCTTGTATCTAATCCTATCCTGTGTAATACTGTCTGCTGAGCCGTGTATCTAATCCTATCCTGTATGATACTGTCTGCTGAGCAGTGTATCCAAGTCTATCCTGTGTGAGCTGGCTGCACACAGTGTCCGGAACCAATGGTAGGTTGCTACGCTGGAGCCTTGCCCTGCAGCAGTATGATTTTGCCGTACAACACAAGAAAGGCAGTGATCATGGGAATGCTGATGGGTTATCACGACGTGGCGAACCCGCTGAGGTGCGCATGTCGGATTACCGACAGGTCATGCCTCCGTAGCGCCCTCTAAAGGGGGGAGGTGTGATGATATTGCAAGCTTCATGTCTTGTGCTGTTGCTAGAACTACAACCCCCACTGTTTGCAAGCACAGGGCAAAGTACCCCTCCCTCCTTCTCTCTGCAGCTCACGCTTCCCTTCCCCCCTGTCAACCTGCAGTCAAGCTCAGTGTAACCTGAGCTACCAGTGCTGGAAGTTTTGCCGCTTCACCGCAGGGGTCCTTCATTGTCTGCACACGTGCTTTCTTCCTATAGCAGCCATTTTGGAGAATTCATTCTTTTTTGGTTAATAACACGGTGGGAGCATTCGCTAGAAACACGAAAGTTACTGTGTTGAACCATGCGCCGACGGGCATCGTTCCCGTGGTACTGGTAAACCCGTAACTCCAACAGAACCCGAGAAATGGAATTCTCGGGTGCCCCATGAACTAGCCCACCCAAGTGTGGGCTCATTGGAACCGTCATTTTAGAGTAAGATCATTGATAGGTCTGCCGTTATTCTGCTAGGTTCACAGGACGAGTTATGGACCTTATGATATTGCAGAGCTCAAACCATAGCTTGCAGCCAGGGGAGGTGGCCAGAAAACCAGCCCTTTTTGTGAGGTCAGAAGCTGACATGCATAAGTCTTGCAGTGAAGTTCCTTAGGCACTTTCTGCTGGGATGTCCTGAGTAAGAGATCTGCCAATGAATTATGACGTGTGGCTCCTTCCCCCAGCCTGGCTTGTCTTGCCCGTAACTACCATGTGAGTGATTTTCATCTGTAATCCTATTTTATTTTATAACTGCATCTGTATATAACGATATTGTCTCAGTTTGTTACATCTTTTTATATTATATAAGCACTGCCTGTTTTTTGAGGAATAAACCTATAAATTTATTAGTTTGTTTCTCCTGCTCTATAAACGAATTTGCACGTGCCTGAAGCACTACGCTACTGTTTTGGGGTTGCTACGGACCCTCTTGATAAATTGTTCATCAAAAGCCGTAGCTGGTGGCAGCTAAAAGGAAGGGGTGTAAAGTGTTAATCTATTGGGTGACGCTGGCAGTGACGGAGCAGGGTTTATAAGGGTACTGCCTGGCTGCAGCCAGGAGTAATTATAATTCCCTCACTGCAGCGTGCCCAATAGCCAGCACACATCCAAGTGACCCGTCTGGCGACCCATTATCCTAGGTGCAGTTCCCTGACTGACCTGAGGGTAAGGGGGGCGCCAGAGAGCTGCAAGTTCCTAAGTGGAAGTGGGATAGTTTATAAATCCCTGCAGTTTACTGGGTCGGACGGCAGCAGCCGTCGTGTGTGTGCACGTTCCATCACATGTGGTGGCAGCGGTGGGATCACAAGCCGTGACCCCCGGGCTACCGTGTGGCGGACTGTGTGCCCGTTCATCACATATTGGTGGCAGAGCGGTGGGATTATAGAGCATTAGTGATCTGGTTTGAGCAATCATTCCATTCACTAAAAAACTTGCACGGTTCTTCAGCGACCCTGCAACTAAAGTTTTGGAGAACAGACTCAGTGTTTATTAGTCCTGAGACAATTGTGTGTACTTGCGGTTACCCCTCCCTTCTCTTTGTTTTTCTATCCTATCTTTTATATTGGAAACCATGGCTACGAGGGGATTCGACTGGTATAATCGGAATAGCAGGGAAACTCTTCTAGCCATATGCGAGTGGAGGCAGATTGTCCCCATGGTCCAAACCAAGGCCGCAGTGATCCAGGCCCTGATGGCACGGGACCACACTCAGAGCGAGGAGGGCGCAGGAGCCGGCCCAAGCCAAGGTGGTGCCGCAGGAGCAGAGGCCCAACCCCTGACTGCTTACACCCAGGGCGGGATGGACCCTTACCTGCAGGCGGCCCTGGAGGGACTCTCCACTGACGACCATGAAGAACGCCTGAAGCTGATCCAGAAAGCTCAAGAGAGAGCTGACCAGCGAGAGGCCAACCAGCGAGAGGCCGAGAGAGCCCAGCGAGAGGCCGAGAGGGCCGAGCGGGAGGCTGAGAGCCGAGCGGGAGGCTGAGAGAGCCGAGCGGGAAGCTCAGAGAGCCCATGAACTGGAGCTGCTCAGACAAGGGGCAATGCCCTCCACAGCCCAGAGCAGTGTGCCCAGCAGCGCTCAGAGTCCCAAGCCCCGGCCGGAGCACTTTCCCGTGATGGAAAAGGACGGAGACTTGGACACTTTTCTGCGGGCCTTTGAGAAAGTCTGCAGACAGTACCGGCTGCCTGCCGACCAATGGGCCAGGTACTTGACCCCCGGGCTAAAGGGCAAAGCTCTGGAGGCGTTTGCTTCACTCACGCCGGATCAAGATGACAACTATCAGGCCATCAAGCAGGCCCTGATCGCCAAGTACCAGCTAAACCCCTGAGGTATACCGAAAGAAGTTCCGGAACCTCCAACGTGGCCCACACGACAGTTATAGCGATGTGGTGCAAGGACTCAGGAACCACTTTGACCAGTGGATCCAGGGACTGTCAGTTGACACCTTTGAGAACCTGAGGGACCTGATGATCAAAGACCAGTTCCTGCATCTGTGCCCAGCTGAGGTCCGACAGTTCATCCTGGACCGAGAACCGGAGGACGCGGTCAGAACAGCACGGATCGCCGACAGCTATGAAGCCAACCGGAAACCCGAGGTGCGGAAGCCCGTCACCACCCGTTGGGGAGGGGGTAAGCCTGCAACCAACCCCAGTGCCCCTGCCAGTCGTCCCTCTGGAGGCACTATCCCCTTTGCCAGCGCCAGGCCTACGCCAGACCCCTGCCAGTGTTTCTCCTGTAAAAGGACTGGACACATCAGCGCCACCTGTCCGGAGAGGCAGAAGAACCCCCCAGCCAAGGCCTCCGGGCCCAACGCCTCTGTTCTTTTGGTGGGTGGTGTGGTGGGGAGGGTTGATGACAACGTGCAGCCCGTCCGCGTGGGGGCCCGTCTTGCTACCGGCCTCAAGGACACCGGGGCTGAACGAACCCTCATCCGACCCGAACTGGCGGCCCCTGAAGAGTTGATTCCGGGGAAAACCTTAACTGTCACAGGGATTGGGGGCGTCCACTACCCCTTGCCGATAGCCCGAGTTTTCATTGACTGGGGTGCCGGGAGCGGGGTGAAGGAAGTGGGGGTGTCCGAAAACCTGCCCACTGATGTTTTATTGGGGACTGATCTGGGGAGGATGGTGGCGTACTATGTCCCTGACACCCCTTCCCAATCTGATGATAAGGTTAACGTTAACCATGATGTTGATGTTGATGATGATGGGAAACTGATTGTGTTACCTGCTAATGCTTTGCGAAGTGATGATGCAACTGATAACCTTTCTTTCCCTAGGACTGATGTTGATAGTGATGTATCTGTGCCATCTGAATCTGTTAACCCTTTCTCTGAAGTGGTAGATGTGTCCACAGGTACAGGAGCGTTCAGTCCCGTCGCTCTGCGGAGTGAGACGGCTGAGGAACCCCTAGCAGGAGCAAGCGACAGTGCTCAAGGAAATGGGGAGGTGCATGGGAACCGGGAGGAAGGTGACGCCATGACACTGACCAGTGCCACCGAGGAAGGTAACTGGCCCATAAGTAGCACTGCTCCTGAAGTGTTGGGGGTGGATGGGGAGGTAGAGTCCATAGCAGCGCAGGCTGATGGGTCTGTAGAAATCCCCGGGGAGACTGCATATGTAGCTGCTGTCACCCGCAGTCAGAGTGCCCGGATCGCAGGTAGCGCCCTGCCATCTGGACCCTCCTCCGCTACAGGAGAGACTGAACCAGAGGTGGACCCAGAGCCGGTCCCAGAGGGTCCCAGTGAGGAAGGAACCCTGACGTCACTTCTGGCTGCCTCCAGCCAGGAGTTCCAGGCCGCTCTGCACTCAGATGCGAGCCTGGGGAACTTGAGGCACCTCGCCGAGACGCCCACCTCCGTGACTGATAAGGAGAGGGTGTTCTGGGAACGAGGAAGGTTGTACCGGGAGACAGTACCCGGAGGTTCCCAAAAGGAGTGGTTGAGGGAAAAACAGCTGGTCGTCCCGCACCAGTTCCGAGGTGAGTTGTTGAGGATTGCCCATGAGATTCCACTCGCTGGACACTTGGGGATCAGCAAAACTAAGGCACGGCTGTCTCAACACTTCTATTGGCCCAAGATGGGGACAGATGTGACTAACTACTGCCGCTCCTGTATCACCTGTCAAAGAGTGGGGAAGGCGGGGCCTGCCATTAAGGCTCCCCTGATCCCGTTGCCAGTGATAGAGGAGCCTTTCCAGAGGATCGCGGTGGACATTGTGGGCCCGCTGGCCGTCCCCAGCAGCTCTGGAAAGCAATACATCCTTACTGTGGTAGACTACGCTACCCGGTACCCGGAGGCAGTAGCTCTGTCCTCAACTAGGGCAGATAAGGTGGCGGATGCACTGGTGACCATCTTTTCACGGGTAGGATTTCCCAGGGAGATGCTTACCGATCAAGGGACCCAATTTATGTCTCGCCTAATGAAGGCTCTCTGCAGCAAAATGCAGGTGACGCGTATGGTATCGAGTGCGTATCACCCACAGACCAATGGTTTGTGTGAGCGCTTTAACGGTACCCTCAAACAGATGCTCCGCATGCTGGTTGAGACCCAGGGACGCGATTGGGAGCGGTACCTCCCACACCTGCTATTTGCCTACAGAGAAGTCCCGCAGGCCTCGACTGGGTTCTCCCCCTTCGAGCTCCTGTATGGTAGGCGAGTCCGGGGACCCCTTGGGTTGATAAGAGAATCCTGGGAAGATGAGCCAAACCCCACGGAAGTGTCCATCGTGGATTATGTCATGCGCTTCCGCGACAAGATGCAGACCTTGACGCAGTTGGTGCATGACAACATGACGCAGGCTCAGGCTGACCAGAAGCACTGGTACGACCAGAACGCCCGGTAGCGGACCTACCAGGTGGGTCAAAAGGTGTGGGTGCTGGTCCCCGTACCAAAGGATAAGCTTCAGGCAGCCTGGGAAGGCCCGTACGTCGTGCACCAACAGCTCAACCCAGCCACCTACGTGGTCATGCTTGACCACACTCGGGGTAGGCGCAAGGCCTTTCACGTCAACATGATGAAGGCCCATCACGAACGTGAAGCCTGCATCCTACCGGTCTGCAACCTGCCAGAGGACGGGGAGGAGGATCCCCTCCTGGACATGCTGGCCCAAGCCCAGGCCAATGGGTCCATTGAGGACATGGAGGTAAATGCCTCGCTAACCGTCTCCCAGCGGTTGCAGTTGCTGACCACTCTGGAACCCTTCCGGGCCGAGTTCACAAACCGACCCGGAAGGACCAAGTTGGCAGTCCACGAGGTGGACACCGGGAATCATGCCCCATTACGGCGGACACCTTATCGGATCTCTGAGGAAGTGCAGCAGATTATGCGCCAGGAGATCCATGAGATGTTGCAGCTGGGGGTGATCCGGCCGTCCAAAAGCGCGTAGGCCTCACCTGTAGTTCTCGTGCCAAAAAAGGATCGGACCACCCGGTTCTGCGTGGACTACAGGGGGCTCAACGCCATCACTACCTCTGATGCGCACCCAATGCCACGCATCGAGGATCTGCTGGAGCGGTTGGCGAATGCCAAGTACATATCCATCATGGATTTAAGCCGGGGATACTGGCAGATTCCCCTGAGCCCTGAGGCGCAGGAGAAATCCGCCTTTATCACCCCTTTTGGACTGTACGAGTCCACGGTCATGCCTTTCGGCATGAAGAATGCCCCTGCCACTTTCCAGCGGATGGTCAACCACCTGCTTCAGGGACTGGAGTACGCTGTGGCGTACCTGGACGACATTGCCGTCTTCAGTTCCACCTGGGAGGAACACCTTCAGCATCTCCAGGAGGTGCTCAAGCGTATTCACCAGGCAGGTCTGACCATCAAGCCGGGAAAATGCCAGATGGGCATGAGGGAGGTCCACTACCTGGGGCACCGGGTAGGCGGGGGTTCCATGAGTCCAGAGCCCGAGAAAGTGGACGCGATCGTGTCCTGGCCCACCCCCAGGACCAAAAAGCAGGTGAAGTCCTTCCTGGGCACTGCAGGGTACTATAGGCGTTTCGTACCGAACTATAGCGCCATTGCAAAACCCTTGACGGACCTCACCAAGGGCGGTCTACCCCAAACCGTCAGCTGGACAGATGGCTGTGAGGCGGCATTCCGAGCTTTGAAAACAGCCCTGTGCAGCTCTCCAGTGTTGAAAGCCGTCGACAGCCGTCGGCCCTTCCTGGTACAGACTGACGCCAGCGAATTTGGCCTCGGTGCTGTACTCAGCCAGGTTGATTCGGGGAACCAGGAACACCCCGTGTTGTACCTGAGCCAGAAACTTCTGCCAAGGGAAGTGGCATACTCCACCATCGAGAAGGAGTGCCTGGCCATGGTCTGGGCACTGCAACGTTTGCAGCCCTACCTGTACGGGCGCACCTTCAAGGTGGTCACCGACCACAACCCTCTGAGCTGGCTGCACACAGTGTCCGGAACCAATGGTAGGTTGCTACGCTGGAGCCTTGCCCTGCAGCAGTATGATTTTGCCGTACAACACAAGAAAGGCAGTGATCATGGGAATGCTGATGGGTTGTCACGACGTGGCGAACCCGCTGAGGTGCGCATGGCGGATTACCGACAGGTCATGCCTCCGTAGCGCCCTCTAAGAGGGGGAGGTGTGATAATACTGTAAGCTCCATGTCTTGTGCTGTGCAGAACTACAGCCCACCGAGCAAAGTTCCCCCCCTCCCTCTCTCATGCTTCTCACCAACCCCCCAGCCTGCACTCAGGCAGTGTAATGTGAGCTGCCAGTGCTGGAAGTTTTCCCGCTTCACCGCAGGGGTCCTCCATTGTCTTCACATGTGCTCTCCTTCTATAGCGGCCATTTTGGAGACTTCATTCTGTTTTGGTTATAACACGGTGGGGATTTGCGTCAGAAACACGAAAGTACTGTTGTGAAACATGCGCCTGACAGGCATCGTTCCCGTGGTACTGGTAAACCCGTAACTCCCACAGAACCCGAGAAATGGAATTCTCGGATGCCCTATAAACTAGCCCACCCGCGTGTGGGCTCATTTGAACCGTCATTTCAAAGTAAGATCATTGATAGGTCTGCCATTCTTCTGCGAGGTTCTCAGGATGAGTTATGCTCCTGATAATCTTTCAGAACTCCAACCATACCTTTCAGCAAGAGGAGGACCCTGGTAACTCCACCCCGTTTATGAGGTCACGGCCACAGGTCTATAAGGCAGGGGCCAGGTATTCTGCCTCAGATCTTCCCTGGACACCAGACTTATAGCAGCTCTGTGATGCATTGTGATGTGTCTCCCATCCCCCGACCGCATGGCTTGCCTACTATGATCTAAGAACTGTAAGTTGATCTTCCTTATGTTAGCCCCTTTTATTTTCTAATTGTCTTGTACATAACTATATTGCCTCAGCTTGTTACATCTTTTTATATTGTATAAGCACTGCCTGTCTTTTTAGGAATAAACCTATAAATTTATTAGTTTGTTTCTCCTGCTCTATAAACGAATTTGCACGTGCCTGAAGCACTACGCTACTGTTTTGGGGTTGCTACGGACCCTCGTGATAAATTGTTCATCAAAAGCCGTAGCTGGTGGCAGCTAAAAGGAAGGGGTGTAAAGTGTTAATCTATTGGGTGACGCTGGCAGTGACGGAGCGGGGTTTATAAGGGTACTGCCTGGCTGCAGCCAGGAGTAATTATAATTCCCTCACTGCAGCGTGCCCAATAGCCAGCACACATCCAAGTGACCCGTCTGGCGACCCATTATCCTAGGTGCAGTTCCCTGACTGACCTGAGGGTAAGGGGGGCGCCAGAGAGCTGCAAGTTCCTAAGTGGAAGTGGGATAATTAAAAGTCCCTGCAGTTTACCGGGTCGGACGGCAGCAGCCGTCGTGTGTGTGCGCGTTTTCGTCATATTGGTGGCAGCGGTGGGATCACAAGCCGTGACCCCCGGGCTACCGTGTGGCAGGCCGTGTGCACCGTTTCATCACAGTTACCCTTGGGGAAAATAAAAATTGGGGTGCAAAGATCATTTTTGTGGAAAAAATTATTTTTTAATTTTTCGGCTCTGTTAGAAACTTGTGTAAAGCACTTGGGGGTTCAAAGCGCTCAATATAGATCTAGATAAGTTTCTTAGGGGGTCTAGTTTCTAAAATGGGGTCACTTGTGGGGGGTTCCCAGAGTTTAGGCACATCAGGAGATATCTAAACGCGACATGGGGTCCAATCTCGATTCCAGCCAATTTTCGTTTGAAAAAGTCAAACGGCGCTCCTTCCATTCCGAGCTCTACCATGCGCCCAAACAGTAGTTCCCCCCCACATATGGGGTATCAGCGTACTCAGGACAAATTGTACAACTTTTATGGTCCAATTTCTCCTGTTACCCTGGGGAAAATAAAAAATTGGTGACTTAAATATCATTTTTGTGGGAAAAAAAATAGGATTTTTTATTTTCATGCCCGGGCATTATAAACTTGTGTGAAGCACTTGGGGGTTCAAAGTGCTCACCACAGATCTAGATAAGTTCCTTAGGGGGTCTAGTTTCCAAAATGGTGTCACTTGTGGGGGGTTTCCACTGTTTAGGCACATCAGGGGCTCTCCAAACACAACATAGCGTCCAATCTCAATTTCAGCCATTTTTGGTTTGAAAAAGTCAAACGGCACTCCTTCCCTTGCGAGCCCTGCCGTGCGCAAGACAGTGGTTTTCCCCCACATATGGGGTATCGGCTTACTGAGGAGAAATTGCACAACAACTTTTTCTGTCCATTTTCTCCTTTTACCCTTGTTAAAATAAAAAAATTGTTTGTAAAAAATTATTTTTGTGTCTAAAGTTAAATGTTCATTTTTTTCCTTCCAAGTTGCTTCAGCTCCTGTGAAGCACCTGAAGGATTAATAATCTTCTTGAATGTGGTTTTGATCAGCTTGAGGGGTGCAGTTTTTAGAATGGTGTCACTTTTAGGTATTTTCTGCCATATAAACCCCTAAAAGTGACTTCAAATGTGAGGTGGTCCCTAAAAAAAATATTTTGTACAATTTGTTGTAAAAATGAGAAATCGCTGGTCAACTTTTAACCCTTATAACTTTGTAGCAATAAAAATTTTGGTTCCAAAATTGTGTTGATGTAAAGTAGACATGTGAGAAATGTTATTTATTAACTATTTTGTGTGACATATTTCTCTGTTTTAAGAGAATAAAAATTCAAAGTTTGAAAATTGCTAAATTTTCCAAATTCTTGCCATACTTTCATTTTTTTCATAAATAACCGCAAGTTATATCAAAGAAATTTTACCACTATCATGAAGTACAATATGTCATGAGAAAACATTCTTAGAATCGCGAAGATCCGTTGAAGCGTTCCAGAGTTATAACCTCATAAAGAGACAGTGGTCAGAATTGTAAAAAAATAGGCCCGGTCATTAACGTGCAAACCACTCTTAGGGATTACGGGGTTTAAACATTTTCCTCTAGCTCACAGAAAGAAGCATATTCCATCACCGGGGACTGTACATGAGCAATCTCCTGTCTGGCCTTCGGTATACATAAGATGTAGCCTGCTCGTCTTCCTCTGCTTGGCAAGCACGGCACCGAATAGGGATCGAGCTTCTGACTGAAGAGCCCATATAGACTATAAGCTAAAATGAACTGGGGGCTGTGCTTCCCTCCTCCTGTCACTCCCCTCCCAGGTGATGCCATATACCGGACCCCACTGGCCAGCGGGGATGAGGGGGAAGGGGGTCCGGCCACACCCTCAGGGGTTAAATTCTCGTGCAAGGGCCGGACTCTTCCTCTTCCTCCCCGGCTGGTCAGTGGAAGTCTTGTGATGTCTGATCCCGTAACTGAGGCCCTGCGGCAGAGAGCAGCACAGGAAGGTGAGCCATGGATACAATCTTTACTGTCTTCCCTTAGTGCTCACCTCCCTGTGCCCTCTCCAACGTCACCGCAGGCCTCCCCTGGTGTTTGCCCCCTCTCCCAGGCCCGTATGCTCCGCTGTCGTCTCCCCCCTCCATAGCGCGTTCCCTTCTACCCTCACTTCCCTACCGGGCAGCTCGTGGCTCACCTTTGGCCATCGGGCCTGGTGCCTCGCCGGTCCCTCCTGGTTCCGGAGCTGTGGCCCTCAGATAGTCGGGGGGTCTCCTTCTGCATGTGGGGGCGCCGGGGTCCTGTCGAAGGGATGGCGGTTCGGGCGGGTATGACCGCGTGTCCAGGGCCCTCGACACGGTCAGAGCACCTCGTGGCCTTGGCACGGTCTGCTCCTGGATCCTGGACGCTGTCGCACAGCGGCCGCCGCATGGTAGGCCGCGGCCTGCTCCTGGGCCGCCGCTGCGGCCTTCTCATGTGAGCCGCCGCCGCGCCTTTCTCAGCGGGGGTGCGCCGCCGCCTTTCCCCTGGGAGCCCCCACCGTCGCGGCCGCCTCCACTTGCCTCGGCCGTTCCTTGTACTTGACTCCCCGGCTTTTGTGCCGGGTAGGCCTCACTGTGCACTCCCGGGTAGCTCCGCCCACTTTTGTACGTCACTTCCGGTCCCCGCCAGTCTACTTCCGGTCGGCGGTGACACAGGACCTGCTCTGCAGCCCTCTCCATCAGGCACAATAGCAATGCCTGTACGGAGCGACTGCGGAGCCGTGACGGTCCCAAAACATTACGTGGCCTGCTCCAAAGTGGCCCTCCAGCAGGCACATGTGCACTGCCTGCGAGGAGGGACACCGGAGCAGGCACAAAACATAACCACGCTGCTGCAGAGCGCGCTGATCGGTCCATACAGACCAACCAGCGCGCTCTGCATCAAAAAAAAAAAAAAAAAAAAGTATAAAACACGTATGCACTCACGTAACAAAACACGCCAATACTAACCGCCAACACTAACCGCCAATACTAACCGCCACTGCCCCAATCACTAACAGTACTGAAACCACATTAACCCCTGCCCTCCAAACACCGCACAGAATAAAATTACTCGTTACGCTGTGCTACCCATTTAATTACCGCCTGTAACAGGCGTAATGGGACAATTATCTCGGTTTTTACCGGTCCCAATATACCCCCTAGCCACGGCGAGCGCACGCATATGCGCCGCAGACCCTCCCCATCCTCCTCCGAAGACTCCCGCCATCAGTCCTGCTGTCCCTCTAAATGTCGCTACTCCCATCACCCCCGAATACACCCAGTGAACCCCTCAGCAGGTCCCGGCGCAGACGCCGCAGGACCTCCCACTCATTCCCACTATCCCCCTGAGAGCCGCTACAGACACGGATCACAAAGGAGCTGCCTCAGATCTCGCCCCGCTAGATGGGTTCCCTGTCCATATCTGAGCGGTCCAACGCATCTGAGGGTGACGACAGGCGGTCATGAGCACACGGCAGATGTCACGTGCTCCATCAATGGCTGACAGCCTAGTGAATTATCACCCAGGGCTACCAGCCATTCCAACCACAAGATTAACCCCGAACGTCCCCTGTCGGGAGACACTCGGGCTCGGGCACACGACGCAGATCATACGTCACGTGCTCCATCTCTGGCTTAGTATGGGGAGGGGGCAACGGTTCGCAACCTCTCATCTGCATGCCCGCCCACCGGCGTCGCCGGGGGTCCCCGGCAGAGAGTCCGTTGCGAATCGTATTCGCCCCTCCCCCCTTGTACACTACGCCCACCGGCAGCGCCGGGGGTATTCGGCAGAGAGGCGGTTGCGGATTGTATTTGCCCCTCTCTGCTTATAATTTAATACCAGTCCCGTGCTGGCGGACACCCCTGCATCAGGGCGTACCCGCCAAGCAAACGGAGCACTTACGTCATGGCTATGCCTTGATCCCGAAAAAGAAGCTGCTCAGGAGTTATATTATGGTCTTAAATGCTGTTTTTACTGGTCGAGTTGATGGCTGAGTGGTTAAGCTTCTGGTATATGGAATGGAAAACAAAAAAAAAAAAAAAAAATGCCTTAGACAACACCTGGTGTCGCACCAGAGGTACGTCTATCGCGGAAGTCAAGCTCAATGGATAACTCATCTGACTATGGATCAGAAGATTATAGGTACAACTCCTACCTGGCTCGAGAACGTTACAAAGCAAATCAGCGTTATAACCCCGGGTATAGTCTAAAACTGTCGCGGGAATCCTCCAAGTTTCTTCAGCAGAAAATCACAAATAAGCAAAACTAAGCAGGTTGGTGGACCCAGTTAAATCGTTGACAATCAGTAATTTCAGAAACTCGCCCTAGGCATTCTGCTTAAAAAAAAAAAAAAAAAAAAGGAAAATCCCGTCAAAAATATCACCTTCCCTCACAATAGGCGATGCTGTTAATGACGCATCACCCCTAGAAGAGACGTCCTTAACCTACGTTTCAATTGACAGAAGGGGAACTCGGACACACAGCTGGGCCTGGTGTCCCGCTGCCAAAATCTGACATCCCAACATGCCTCCGTTTGTTGGGCTTCACGGTGAACCGGCAGTTTTAATTCTATATGAGCCTTCCGTCGGTCTGCTCCATAGCATGTCATTACTTCGGGCTCTTCGATACCCTTCTAGACTCGTTAAGGCGATCCGCTAATGACTTTTTTATTCGTCGGACCTAGGGACTCTAAACTCTGCCCCTACCTCCAGACGTTCAAAATTTAGAGCTCGGCACTTTCGGAGTACCTTTTTCCCCCTTATTAACAGTCGGACCATGCAACGTGCTCCTTTTCCCGGCATTTAAATTTATACCAATAACATGGTTTTCGTTTACCGGCGGATAAACTACAAAAACTGTAAACGATATCTATAACTTTGTATGTATCCCCTTCTCATGTACAGCACCATGGAATTATTGCCGCTATATAAATAAATAATAATAATAATGGGCAGAGTTTCCCAACGCCACCTATCGTTGTCAGCTGAAGGCACTACCAGCCGGGATATAGATCAGACTTAACCGCTCCATGAAAGCTGATTTGCTTGTCTGGTAGTCATTCTTAGATCCCTACAAGGGACATGCATGCGTAATGGCGCAGGAAGCGCCGAGCAAGGAACTAGGCCTAGAGGTTGTTGGATATATCAATAATGGTATTGTCGCAATCTACGAAGAGCAATGGTGTAAATGAAACTGGCTTGTTTATGGACCATATCCACCTGGGGCCGCAGCCCTGCGTTAGAGAACTTTTCACTAGTAACAGCCATTGAGCCTTGGGTACCCGTGCGAAAAACGCTAACACCAGGTTTCTAACCAAACACCCAGGAACCGCAAGAAGTTTGAACATTGTCTTCTCTCCCCCCGCCCTTTCTGCTGCGCTGCTTAGCGCTACTATGCCTTAGACACGTCTGGTGTCGTGCCAGATTTACGTCTATCGCTGAAGATGTGATGGTTTAACTCTCTGTTGTCTTCCAATTGGCAGGCCTTCAAATTGTTCCAAGTCTCAGTGACACCGGCTTCCTGGCAGGTCTACGGTAAGGCATGGGAGGAATGGCGCTCTTTAATCAGGGAAGGCCAGTCGATACAGGTAATCGGGCCAGATGCGACGTGTGGGTAGAACTCCTGAATCTGCTCAGGAATAGAGGCGCGTCGGGTACGGCAGCGCAACGACACTTAGCAGGAATAGAGGAGCGTCGGGTACGGCAGCGCAGCGACACTTAGCAGGAACAGCCTTTTTTCTTTCTGCTTCTAGGTTGGGGCGACGTTACTAAATACTCCCCATCAGGCAAGCCGTTAAAGGCTGGAAGAGGCTACAACCTAGTCAGGAACGTCGTCGCCCCGTGTCTCTAAGTCTCTCACACGATATCATCATAATCTCGACGTCATTTACAAGTCGCAGTACGAGGCGACCCTAATATCTACAGCGCTTGCAATTGCATTTTCGGGGCGCATCGGCGAACTAGCGCCGCGGTTTAAAAAACAACATCAGTCGGTTGACCCACGAGGACATCGTCATATGTAGCAACGCTTTACACATTAAAGTTCGGATCCAAAAAATGCGATCCCACCGGTTGAGGTGCGTGAGTCTCGCTCAAGGCTTTAGACGGCCCGATATGCCCGGTAAAAATAGTGAAGCGCTTCGCGTTTATAAGACACGACAGTAGATTCTTCTATCACACACCGACGGGTCCCCATTTACCAAATATCATTTTCCCACAATCTCTAAACATTTTATGGAGGCAGTCGGTGGTAACCCAAAACAATTTGGGACTAGAGTTGAGCGATATCTCCCGACATCAAGAAGTATCGGATCGGAATGGGTATCACCGATACCCAAAAGTGTCGGCGATTCCGTTACCGGAAATCCAATGCAAGTCTATGGGACAGAAATATCGGAATTAAAAAAAAAAAAAACCCCTTCCTTTCATTGTAAACACTAAATATGCACACACAGAATACATATATATATACATGTCAGTGTGACATATATATATATACATATATTTATAGTTCATACACTTCTACATAGTAAAACAGCCTCTGATTCAACTGCCGGGTAAAGCCGGCCGATACCCGATATTTGCAGTATCGGAATGCTCAACACTATTCGGGACACATCCCTTCAGAATAGGGGCGGCCTCTGAAGCAGCCAGGGCCGACGTATCGGAAGCTGAAGTCCAGAGATTAGGCCGCTGGAAATCCGCATGTTTAGCAAGATATATAAGGCCAGATCTGCCCTAACACCTCTCGTTTCTTTCAGGCGGCCACAAACCCACAGTTTGGGTACTAGCGCATTCTTACGTTTATGGGGCGTACAAACGGGCCAGCATACGCCCGGATTATAAAAAAAAAAAAAAAAAAGTGGAACTGGAGTTCATCTGGAGCAGCATCTGAAGGCTGCGGTGGCAGCAAATATTCCAATGTGGCTAAGACTGCCAAAGGGCCGGTGACGTTGGTATTTGCCAATGGAATCGACCTAGCCGAGAAAAAAGGCACCGAACTATACGCAATGATGTCGACAGATATACGACACTCTGCCTGCCGGCCCTGATATGGTGATGGTGGTGCGGTCTGACATAATACCACACGCTGTCCGGCATGGAGCAAAAGATCCGAAAGCCATCAACAAATCAAGAAAGAAAATAAACACAAAAATGGCAAAATCCAGCTGAGAAAACTACGGCATGGTGGTTACCCACCACAATCTGCAAAAGGACAATTCCAACCTACCGAGACTGGACGGCGTTCATCTGAATATCGGACTCGTTATATTATTAAACATTTTACAGGATGGGGTTTGAACAGGTCGTTGTGTGGGGGGTCGGAGTCCTGTGTAGGTATACCCATGATCCTCCGTGGCGGTAGTATGGGGGGCAACGGTTCGTAACCTCTCATCTGCCTGCCCGCCCACCGGCGGCGCCGTGGGCCCTCGGCAGAGAGTCCGTTGCGGATCGTATTTGCCCCTCTCTGCTTATAGTCTACGCCCACCGCGGCGCCGGGGGTTCTCAGCAGAGAGGCGGTTGCGGATCATATTTGCCCCTCCCGGTTTATAATTTAAATAAACTGTGACCGACCTGTTCAACCCATCCAGGCCTGTTGTGTTTTGTTGTTATGGGATTGGTGGGAGGCGGAGAAGCACCGCTATACGCCACAAGGGTCTCTTCAGTCTGGCAAGCACGGCACCGAATAGGGATCGAGCTTCTGACTGAGGAGCCCATATAGACTATAACTTAAAATGAAATAGGGGCTGTGCTTCCCTCCTCCCGTCACTCCCCTCCCAGGTGATGCCATATACCGGACCCCACTGGCCAGCGGGGATGAGGGGAAGGGGGTCCGGCCACACCCTCAGGGGTTAAATTCTCGTGCAAGGGCTGGACTCTTCCTCTTCCTCCCCTGGCTGGTCAGTGGAAGTCTTGTCCCACCCTCCCTCCCTTGTAGATTCAAAGATTTGCCGTGCGGCTATTGTATTTAATGTTTATAAAAAAAAAAATAAAAAAAATAATAATTATCATTCTCATCACTTACAAAGTTTTTTGGTTGTATTCATTGTCACAGCGGTAGTATGGGGGGGGGGCAACGGTTCGTAACCTCTCATCTGCCTGCCCGCCCCACCGGCGGCGCCGTGGGCCCTCGGCAGAGAGTCCGTTGCGGATCGTATTTGCCCCTCTCTGCTTATAGTCTACGCCCACCGGCGGCGCCGGGGTTCTCAGCAGAGAGGCGGTTGTGGATCATATTTGCCCCTCCCGGTTTATAATTTAAATAAACTGTGACCGACCTGTTCAACCCATCCAGGCCTGTTGTGTTTTGTCGTTATGGGATTGGTGGGAGGCGGGGAAGCACCGCTATACGCCACAAGGGTCTCTTCAGTCTACTGTTACTGAATGGAAACATTGATTCCTTAAGATGAACTGACGAGTAAGCAAATCACTAATAAAACACAGCAAGAAAATCTCTATTAAAACACAACAATATCGACGCAACCGGTGCTCCATGCTGGAAAAAGTCTTGTAGAGCTGTGGTCTAAGTCCATTCGTCCTATAGTCTTTACTAAGTGGCCATATCCTCACATATCTAATCCTATGCTGTGTGATACTGTCTGCTGAGTCGTGTATCTAATCCTATCCTGTGTGATACTGTCTGCTGAGTCGTGTATCTAATCCTATCCTGTGTGATACTGTCTGCTGAGCCGTGTATCTAATCCTATCCTGTGTGATACTGTCTGCTGAGCCTTGTATCTAATCCTATCCTGTGTGATACTGTCTGCTGAGCTGTGTATCTAATCCTATCCTGTGTGATACTGTCTGCTGAGCCATGTATCTAATCCTATCCTGTGTGATACTGTCTGCTGAGCCGTGTATCTAATCCTATCCTGTGTGATACTGTCTGCTGAGCCTTGTATCTAATCCTATCCTGTGTGATACTGTCTGCTGAGCCGTGTATCTAATCCTATCCTGTGTGATACTGTCTGCTGAGTCGTGTATCTAATCCTATCCTGTGTGATACTGTCTGCCGAGTCGTGTATCTAATCCTATCCTGTGTGATACTGTCTGCCGAGTCGTGTATCTAATCCTATCCTGTGTGATACTGTCTGCTGAGTCGTGTATCTAATCCTATCCTGTGTGATACTGTCTGCTGAGCCGTGTATCTAATCCTATCCTCTGTGATACTGTCTGCTGAGCCTTGTATCTAATCCTATCCTGTGTGATACTGTCTGCTGAGCCGTGTATCTAATCCTATCCTGTATGATACTGTCTGCTGAGCAGTGTATCCAAGTCTATCCTGTGTGATACTGTCTGCTGAGCCGTGTATCTAAGTCTATCCTGTGTGATACTGTCTGCTGAGCCGTGTATCTAATCCTATCCTGTGTGATACTGTCTGCTGAGTCGTGTATCTAATCCTATCCTGTGTGATACTGTCTGCTGAGCCGTGTATCTAATCCTATCCTGTGTGATACTGTCTGCTGAGTCGTGTATCTAATCCTATCCTGTGTGATACTGTCTGCTGAGTCGTGTATCTAATCCTATCCTGTGTGATACTGTCTGCTGAGCAGTGTATCCAAGTCTATCCTGTGTGATACAGTCTGCTGAGCTGTGTATCTAATCCTATCCTGTGTGATACTGTCTGCTGAGCTGTGTATCTAATCCTACCCTGTGTGATACTGTCTGCTGAGCTGTGTATCTAATCCTATCCTGTGTGATACTGACTGCTGAGCTGTGTATCTAATCCTATCCTGTGTGACACTGTCTGCTGAGCTGTGTATCTAATCCTATCCTGTGTGATACTGTCTGCTGAGCCGTGTATCTAATCCTATCCTGTGTGATACTGTCTGCTGAGCTGTGTATCTAATCCTATCCTGTGTGATACTGGCTGCTGAGCTGTGTATCTAATCCTATCCTGTGTGATACTGTCTGCTGAGCTGTGTATCTAATCCTATCCTGTGTGATACTGTCTGCTGAGCCGTGTATCTAATCCTATCCTGTGTGATACTGTCTGCTGAGCTGTGTATCTAATCCTATCCTGTGTGATACTGTCTGCTAAGCCATGTATCTAATGCTATCCTGTCTGATACTGTCTGCTGAGCTGTGTATCTAATCCTATCCTGTGTGACACTGTCTGCTGAGCTGTGTATCTAATCCTATCCTGTGTGACACTGTCTGCTGAGCTGTGTATCTAATCCTATCCTGTGTGATACTGTCTGCTGAGCTGTGTATCTAATCCTATCCTGTGTGATACTGACTGCTGAGCTGTGTATCTAATCCTATCCTGTGTGATACTGTCTGCTGAGCCGTATATCTAATCCTATCCTGTGTGATGCTGACTGCTGAGCTGTGTATCTAATCCTATCCTGTGTGATACTGTCTGCTGAGCCGTATATCTAATCCTATCCTGTGTGATACTGACTGCTGAGCTGTGTATCTAATCCTATCCTGTGTGATACTGTCTGCTGAGCTGTGTATCTAATCCTATCCTGTGTGATACTGTCTGCTGAGCTGTGTATCTAATCCTATCCTGTGTGATACTGTCTGCTGAGCTGTATATCTAATCCTATCCTGTGTGATACTGACTGCTGAGCTGTGTATCTAATCCTATCCTGTGTGATACTGTGTGCTGAGTCGTGTATCTAATCCTATCCTGTGATACTGTCTGCTGAGCTGTGTATCTAATCCTATCCTGTGTGATACTGTCTGCTGAGCTGTGTATCTAATCCTATCCTGTGTGATACTGTCTGCTGAGCTGTGTATCTAATCCTATCCTGTGTGATACTGTCTGCTGAGCTGTGTATCTAATCCTATCCTGTGTGTATCTGTCTGCTGAGCCGTGTATCTAATCCTATCCTGTGTGATACTGTCTGCTGAGCGTGTATCTAATCCTATCCTGTGTGATACTGTCTGCTGAGCTGTGTATCTAATCCTATCCTGTGTGATACTAGCTTGCTGTGCTATTTCTAATCTATCCTGTTGATACTGTCTGCTGAGCTGTGTATCTAATCCTATCCTTGTGATACTGTCTGCTGAGCTGTGTATCTAATCCTATCCTGTGTGATACTGTCTGCTGAGCGTGTATCTAATCCTATCCTGTGTGATACTGTCTGCTGAGCGTGTATCTAATCTATCCTGTTGATACTGTCTGCTGAGCTGTGTATCTAATCCTATCCTGTGTGATACTGTCTGCTGAGCTGTGTATCTAATCCTATCCTATGTGATACTGTGCTGAGCGTGTATCTAATCCTATCCTGTGTGATACTGCTGCTGAGCTGTGTATCTAATCCTATCCTGTGTGATACTGTCTGCTGAGCTGTGTATCTAATCCTGTATGATTGACTGCTACTGTTTATCTCCTGTGTGATACTGTCTGCTGAGCCGGTATTATCTATCCTTGTGTGATACTGTCTGCTGAGCTGTGTATCTAATCCTATCTGGTGATCTGTTGCTGAGTGTGTATCTAATCCTTCCGTGTGATACTGGCTGCTGAGCTGTGTATTAATCCTATCCTGTGTGATACTGCTGTGAGCTGGTATCTAATCCTATCCTGTGTGATACTGTCTGCTAGCTGTATCTAATCTATCTGTTGATATGTCTGCTGACTGTGTATCTAATCCTATCCTGTGTGAACTGTCTGCTGAGCTGTGTATCTAATCCTATCCTGGTGAACTGTCTGCTGAGCTGTGTATCTAATCTATCCTGTGTGATACTGTTGCTGAGCTGTGTATCTAATCATCCTGTGTGATACTGCTGCTGAGCTGTGTACTAATCTATCCTGTGTGATACTGTCTGCTGAGCGTTATCTAATCCTATCCTGTGTGATCGTTGCTGAGCTGGTATCTAATCTATCCTGTTGATATGTTGCTGAGCGTTATCTAATCCTATCTTTGATACTGTGCTGAGCTGTTCTAACCTATCCTTGTGATACTGTCTGTGAGCGTGTATCTAATCCTTCCTGTGTGATACTGTCTGCTGAGCGTGATCTAATCTATCCTGTGTGATACTGCTGCTGAGCTGTTATTAATCCTATCTGTGTGATACTGTGCTGAGCGTGTATCTAATCCTATCCTGTGATATGTGCTGAGCGTGTATCTATCCTATCTGTGATATGCTGCTGAGCTGTGTACTAATCTATCCTGTGTGTATGTCTGCTGAGCTGTGTCTATCTATCCTGTGTGATACTGTTGCTGAGTGTGTATCTAATCCTATCCTGTTGATACTGTCTGCTGAGCTGTGTATCTAATCCTATCCTGTGTGATACTGTCTGCTGAGCTGTGTATCTAATCCTATCCTGTGTGATACTGCTGCTGAGCTGTGTATCTAATCCTATCCTGTGTGATACTGTCTGCTGAGCTGTGTATCTAATCCTATCCTGTGTGATACTGTCTGCTGAGCTGTGTATCTAATCCTATCCTGTGTGATACTGTCTGCTGAGCTGTGTATCTAATCCTATCCTGTGTTACTGTCTGCTGAGCTGTGTATCTAATCCTATCCTGTGTGATACTGTCTGCTGAGCTGTGTATCTAATCCTATCCGTGTGATACTGACTGCTGAGCTGTGTATCTAATCCTATCCTGTATGATACTGACTGCTGAGCTGTGTATCTAATCCTATCCTGTGTGATACTGTCTGCTGAGCTGTGTATCTAATCCTATCCTGTGTGATACTGACTGCTGGCCGTGTATCTAATCCTATCCTGTGTGATACTGTCTGCTGAGCCGTGTATCTAATCCTATCCTGTGTGAACTGTCTGCTGAGCTGTGTATCTAATCCTATCCTGTGTGATACTGTCTGCTGAGCCGTGTATCTAATTCCTATCCTGTGTGATACTGTCTGCTGAGCTGTGTATCTAATCCTATCCTGTGTGATACTGTCTGCTGACTGTGTATCTAATCCTATCCTGTGTGATACTGTCTGCTGAGCTGTGTATCTAATCCTATCCTGTGTGATACTGTCTGCTGAGCTGTGTATCTAATCCTATCCTGTGTGATACTGTCTGCTGAGCCGTGTATCTAATCCTATCCTGTGTGATACTGTCTGCTGAGCTGTGTATCTAATCCTATCCTGTGTGATACTGTCTGCTGAGCTGTGTATCTAATCCTATCCTGTGTAATACGTCTGCTGAGCTGTGTATCTAATCCTATCCTGTGTGATACTGCTGCTGAGCTGTGTATCTAATCCTATCCTGTGTGATACTGTCTGCTGAGCTGTGTATCTAATCCTATCCTGTGTGATACTGTCTGCTGAGCCGTGTATCTAATCCTATCCTGTGTGATACTGTCTGCTGAGCTGTATCTAATCTATCCTGTTGATACTGTCTGCTGATCTGTGTATCTAATCCTATCCTGTGTGATACTGTCTGCTGAGCTGTGTACTAATCCTATCCTGTGTGATACTGTCTGCTGAGCTGTGTATCTAATGCTATCCTGTCTGATACTGCCTCTGAGCTTTATCTAATCCTATCCTGTGTGATACTGTCTGCTGAGCTGTGTATCTAATCCTATCCCGTGTGATCTGTCTGCTGAGCTGTGTATCTAATCCTATCCTGTGTGATACTGACTGCTGAGCTGTGTATCTAATCCTATCCGTGTGATACTGTCTGCTGAGCTGTGTATCTAATCCTATCCTGTGTGATACTGTCTGCTGAGCCGTGTATCTAATCCTATCCTGTGTGATACTGTCTGCTGAGCGTGTATCTAATCCTATCCTGTGTGATACTACTGCTGAGCTGTGTATCTAATCCTATCCTGTGTGATACTGTCTGCTGAGCCGTGTATCTAATCCTATCCTGTGTGATACTACCTGCTGAGCCGTGTATCTAATCCTATCCTGTGTGATACTGTCTGCTGAGCGTGTATCTAATCCTATCCTGTGTGATACTCCTGCTGAGCTGTGTATCTAATCCTATCCTGTGTGATACTGTCTTCTGAGCTGTGTATCTAATCCTATCCTGTGTGATACTGTCTGCTGAGCGTGTATCTAATCCTATCCTGTGTGATACTATCTGCTGAGCCGTGTATCTAATCCTATCCTGTGTGACACTGACTGCTGAGCCGTGTATCTAATCCTATCCTGTGTGATATATCTGCTGAGCGTGTATCTAATCCTATCCTTGTGATACTGTCTGCTGAGCCGTGTATCTAATCCTATCCTGTGTGATACTGTCTGCTGAGCTGTGTATCTAATCCTATCCTTTGTGATACTGTCTGCTGAGCTGTGTATCTAATCCTATCCTGTGTGATACTGTCTGCTGAGCCGTGTATCTAATCCTATCCTGTGTGATACTATCTGCTGAGCTGTGTATCTAATCCTATCCTGTGACACTCTCTGCTTTGCTGTGTAGTAATCCTGGTTGCTGTCAGTACCTATGTTTCCCCAGCAGAGGGCACCCTCACTTTTTTCCTCCTTTTGTTGAGGATTCTGGGAGGGGACTACTTCCTGTTCATTGGTACATGAGTGCTCTCAGTTCTAGGTGCAGGTCTTGGCTCCCCTCCTTTCTGCGCTCTGCTACTTGTAGACGGTGCTGGGATCTATTATGACATCTTGCTGACAATCCAAGATGAAGCCTGCAAACCGTGTCCTGGTTTATCTGAGGAAGGAGACGTCTCTGCTGCAATGTGCAAAGTTTGTGCAGGTAAATGTCGGCAGCGCTGTGGCGGTGTCATGCTCTCGGCAGCACCATGATATAAGTCTGGGGTATTTTCCAGGGCGTCACTGGACACTTTGCCCCTGACGGTCAGGACCGAGCGACCGTAAACTGCGGCCTGGATCACAATCGATTCATCATCTCAGATTGGCCGTTCAGCGGGTCAAGGGAGGCAAAGCTGCAGGTGCGTAAGTGATTATAGGGAAAGCTGGGTAACTGGTGACATACTGGATGTCATCCAGCTTTCCCGGAGTGACTTCTGTATCTCGCAGAGGCCGTCCTTCTGTCCCATCAAGAACCTGACAGCGGAGCAAGCTGCTTCCCTCCTGAGGAGATAGCGAGCCGCGGCGTGGACGTGGGGGTTACCATCCTGCTGCAGTCCATAAATAAAAGGGTTCTTCTCACAAGACGCGCCAAGGAGATGCGCATCTTCCCCAACGTCTGGGTCCCGCCAGGTCTGTGCCACCATTGTGGAAGCAACAAGCAATCCTGTACTGTCTCCGCACTGTGTCCTCTACTCCAGTCACATCCAAAGCTGCATTCATAAGTACTTTAAACTTTTTACAGGTGGTCACATGGAGGATGGAGAACAGGTATGTTGCACCGCATCATGGGCATGGCCTCCCCATCAATCAGATAGGTAGGAGGCGCAGTCATGTTTACCGGAGGATCACAGTCGATCAGTGACCACTGGATCTTCTCCCCTATAACAGCTCCATGAGGCCGGTCTTCGAGAACTTCAGGAGGAATCGGGGTTAAACCTACAAGGCGCGGATCTGCTGTGGAGCATTCTTGGATTGTGGGAGGTAAATATTGTGCCTAGAAAATATGGCCACCAGCTATTAACACCCAGCAACTAGGATACCATACTTTTTTCCTTTCACAGTCTGCGTTCCCCCCGCTCCTGAGCCGCGGACTACCTCAGCGCCATCATATTGTTGCCTACCTGCTGGTCTCGTCCAATGAAACCCACCATAAGCTGCAGGTAGGTTGGTGTATCAACAAAATAATAAAAGTGATGGCGCCATGGATAAACCGTGAGCGCAAACATCCTAACTTCCTGCATATACAGGAGAAGCTCTGCCCAGACGAGCAGGAAGTGAGTGCATGCGCATGGATAGACCCGGAGATTGCCAAGAGGATTGTGGCTGCTGAAGGAGTAAAGGATTCTGGGAGGGAAAATCCCGGACTGCAGACCTCTATAAGGTAAGAGCAGAGCGATCTAGAAGATAGTATTGGTCTTCATTTCGCTACCTTACTAAGTCGTCGTTTTTCTAGGATCACAGAAGTCTGCGGGCGATCGCTGACACAGAGGAATCTCGCCGTGTCCACACTTCTTAACACGGCACCTATAGATGGAGAAGATACAGAACGCGTCAGCACCGGCACAAAGTACGCACTGGGGTTGTGGCTGGAGACTCTACGGCGAGAGGAAGTCACCTAATGGCTCTTCCATCAATCAGTAGCCTCTATGATGATACCACAGTGCCCCAGGAGGCCCCTGCACGCAATGACAGGACACACACTGAATAAATAAAAGGGTTTATTCCCACTTTAAAAAAAATCTGTTTTTCTTTTTCAATGGAAGAAACGTCCTTCCCACTGAGACTACGAGGAAGAGACTAAATACAGATACATCACAGACTTAAATACATAAATATGCAGATGGCGGCTATTACGTTAACCCTTCAACACCAAGAAGGAGATCTGGAATAGAGATGGCTCTCGAATCCTCGGTGTAAAGGGCAGATATTCTGGCAGTCCTTATACATAAAAAAACTAAAAATATAAAATGTCTATGCGTTATTTTTCTGGACAGCGCCCTGTAAATACAATTAGACAAAACAATAGATACACGAAGGGGGTGTAGAAAAATCCTGAAATATGCTTCATATCCTCCATGATACGAGATCAGAACAAAAAATTAGGAGTGCAGTATCAGCTGCTGCCTGTAAGTGGTGAACTTAATTGCTCTCTTTAACTATAGGCAGGAACCAGTACTGCAAGTAAAGGTTCTCTATGGCAGGTGATTGCAAAATAAGTGTTTTACAAAAAATATTTTTAATGCTTGTTTTTGATAATTTTCAGCGGATATGATTTTGTAAATGTTTCCGCACGATAGATACATGATGTAAGGTATTGATCACGGGCAATAAGGTTTCTACATCTCCCCCTCACTCATTTCATCTTAAGATATTGCTCATTTTGGCCTAAAGTGGCTGATAGCAGGGAGAAATAGTGTATTGCTTTATATGAAACCCCTCCCTACAATAAAAAAGTGATATATAAACCCAGTTATGACATTGTTATAGCATTAAAAATCACTTGCGGAAAAAAAAAAAAAAAGATATAGTCCTTCTACATTCTTGCTGTCCGTGTGCCGCCACGGCTTTAATGCTGAATTTTCTATTAATGGGGCCTGTGTTGGTGCTCAGTCCAATGATATAATGTCCGGTCTGCACCCTGGTATGGTCGGGGCGGAGGTTTGGGATCCACTGTGTCCGTGGCTTTCTCGTAAGGAGCTGGTGGATACGATGCTGCTGATACGGCTCGCGCCATTGCTCACGCCATGAGATCCTGCCATGGTGAGGGGGCTCATGTAATGCGAAGTGGGGGCCCGATACTGGAAAAAGTGGTTGAGCGTATCTTGTTCATCCAGGGAAGTGATGACGGACGGGCTGTAATGCTGAGAAAAGAAAGAGAAACTCTCACAATGGCCGGTAATTAAAAAGGCACAGAACACTCGTGGTGGTCTTCGTAATAAGAGAATCCACTTTACTCTGATTTTCCTATTTATCCCAAAAGGAGCATCAGCAACTATACAAGACTACCTTTCAAAAAGAGAAGCCTCACCGAAATCCCCCTTTAAGGAAGGCCTATCCCCACATCAAAAATGAACATTTTTTGCTTTCATCTTATTACTGCTGCTCCTCTGATTAATCCATTATTTTTTGTTCTAAATCTGCCATATGGTTCCAGCGATATAGGCCTTTCTATTTTGTCTTAATTTTTATGGTCTGTAAATAATAAGGCGTGGCTCACAGGCTAAGGAGGAAGGCAGTCTAAAGACACACCCCTGAGGATCCTTGAAGCCACACCCCCTCCTGCATCTCTGAAACTGTAAGACAGATTTTAGGAAAACAAGAACTAGAATACGCAGGAAAGTAGAGGGAATAAAACAGGAGCAAGAACTTAACAGATTTGACTTGGTGACAGGTCCTCTTCTAAGAGTCCAGGTCATCATTATTGTATCTGTCTTTTCTATAGGAGATGGGAGCCCTTCCTCTACTAGTCATGTGCAGATTTTTAACCATGTACATTAGTTTACTCATTTGTCATGTGATTTGCTCATTACAATATCAAGATTTCAACCGTGATCTTCAACCTGTAGTTTCCTAGCCCCTGGCTGTCAAGGCATGCTGGGAGTTGTAGATTTGCCCCAGCTAGGAAGCCACACAGGGTGAAGATAAATGGTTGAGAGAATCTGGAGACACCTTGGTGTCATGTTTAATTTCAAGGTTCCTATGACAGATCTTCTAAGTCATGTGGAGGATTCTTGACTCACCTGATTATCTGTTGTCTGAAGGAAAGAGAAGATATCGAGACCTGAGGAAAGAAGAAGAAGCGAGACAGTGATGGACCATACGGCTTGTCTCTAAGTAGTTGGTAGCTCCATTCTTAAAGAAGTGCTGGATCAGAGGAGGGCAGAGCATGGCACCTTGATTCTGAGAGTCCACCCAAGTTTTATTCAGAATGCTCCTTTAGGACATCAGCTTCATTTTATCAGAGTGGATCAGACACCAGGAGAAATATTTACCTTGAAGGTCACTTGGTACAGGGAACGTCCGATGGTAGTCTGGTAGAGAAAGGCTGGACAGGTAATCACTGCCGATTGTTGTCAGCGGGGGGCTTCTCAGAACCGACGAGGGTTGATGGTCCATGCTGATCACACTAAAAAAAAAAAAAAAAAAAAAGAAGGACATAAGATTAAGATTCTGCCTGCGGAAGAAAACAAGGACAGTCTGATTATGAGCCATTCGTCAGGCTCTTCAATTTTTACCCTTTGGATCCGACAGAGGATATGGCCGCTGAGGTGATGGGACACGGCCTCTTGGGCGCAGGCTCGTCCTCGTCCGAGGAGCTGTCCAGGGTCAGGTCGATCACCTCCACCTTCTTCTTGGTCTCTGAGTTGTGCTTCATGTCTGAGCTGTGGTTGTAGATAGTCCCTGCTGGAAGACAAGAGATCAAAATAGAAGAGGGCACTTCAAATGTGACCAGTCTGGAGCGGTTGCCCGGATTTTGCGACCATTTCTTACCGTCAATCCCACCATACGACGCAGGCTGCAGCATGTCCTGCTTCTCCTTTTTGGGTTTCATTGGGCACCATGATCCATCCTCCATGAACTGAATCTCATCACAGTCTGTGCAGGAGTTCAGGATGTCCATGAAGAGACTAAAAACGGCAGAAAGTGGATCAGAGGCAATACCAGAAGCCACCAGTAGGGGGCCCACCTGAACCAGCGCCAGATTGGTTAGAGGGGTCTTAAACTCACCCGTCTATAATCAGCATATCGTATGGCGCCTTCTTGTCACACACCGGACACGTCCATGTTGGTTTCTTTTCGTTCATCTGCAGGTAGAGGGCGGCATCGAAGCACTGGAGGTGGGTGCAGGTGATGGCCCTGCAGGGCACTGTCAGCCGCATCTTCCCCAGCTGGAGAGGTAAGAGATAATGATGGGCATGGCTTATTTAAAGGGGGAGTTCATATTTCTCCTATTGTAGGGTGATTGAACTTACGGGACACATGAGGGACACACGCAGGCTGGTGGTGGCGATTTCACTGTCAGGGTCGGCCGTCAGCTTCTCTTTAACTAGAAGGTAATGTAGAGTAAGTGACCCATTGAAAGATTCTAGAAGTGAGAGGTCAGCTAGAAAAGGGGACTCACTGAGTGCTCTGGAATGGTCAGGGTTGCGGATGCCTTTGGCGCGCAGTTTCTGCAGTAGGGTGACCGACGTCAGCTGCTTCACCAGATACACCGACAGAGAGTAATTCTGAAAAATGAAGAGTGTCAGCAAAGATGTGCACCTTGACAATCACCCCTTCCGCACTTAGCATTAACACTTACTCTGCCAAACTCTGACGACCAGTTGACGACAATGTTGTTGGCCACGGTGGAGGACAGCCGGATGAGCGGGGAGATGTTGATTGGTCGGCTCGGCCTTTTGGGCTCCACTCCATTCTTGGTGGGGGGTAAATAACCCTGCAGGAAGAGAATATGCTTCAGTGAATGGAAACCTAGCTAAAATCCAGAAAATAACAACATTGTGCCTGATTTACTCACCGGCAACGGGCACAGCTTTCCGTTCACCTTCACAAAGAGGTTGGGGGGGAAGTAGTCCTCCTGTGGACAACTGGTCTCACACAGACAGAACCTGGGGGGAGACGTCACGTTATAACAGGGGCTTCAGGACTGACTGGAGGGAGCTGCCATGTGAGGCGTCCATCCACTCACAGAGGGGGACCCGCACCTATCAGACATGTATAGCACTGACCTCAGCTGGACCTGCACTGTGTAATCGCACTTAGCACCGGGTAGGATGTCCCTGATAAAAAAAGGAAAACAATCACAATGACAACTCCCATTATGGCCAACAGGGAATGCTGGGAGTTGTGGTTCCAAAATTATTTCCCCACTCACCTAGAAGTCAGGATTTGGTGGACTTGTTGGGGCGTCAGTGCAAAACTAAAGTGGGCCTCTTCGAACCGCTGTGTGTTTGTGGAAGCTAAAGGGGAACAATCAGCAAGGAGGAAGTTAGCAGACAGAGCAGAAACAACGTGACCCCATAATGGGGGATCAGAGTAAAAAAAAAAAAAAGGGTCATTTTAAATCAGGGCCAACTAAAGATAGAGGAATGAAAGCTGGTTCCCACCTACAGGGGCCGGGAGCCAATATTGGTACAGACCATGGGGCATCAAATGTACTAGTCCCCTTTTGTAGGACGGTACAGATCAAGAGGTATAAGATGAACGTGTTCCCTGTTGCAGGACGGGTACAGGTAAAGGGGCATTAGATGAACGTGCCTCCTCTTGTAGGACCGTACAAATCAGGGGGCGTCACATGAGCATGCCCCCTGTTGTAGGATGGTAAAGATCAGGGGGCATCAGATGAGCGTGCTCCTCTTGTAGGATGGTAATGATCAGGGAGGCATCAGATGAGCGTGCACCCTCTTGTAGGATGGTAAAGATCAGGGAGGGCATCAGATGAGCGTGCACCCTCTTGTAGGATGGTAAAGATCAGGGGTATCAGATGAGCGTGCACCCTCTTGTAGGATGGTAAAGATCAGGGGGGCATCTTGTAGGACGGACAGGTCAGGGGGCGTCACTCACCCAGAGTGGTTGGCTTGATGAGCTCGTCGTACACGTCGTAGAATGGTAGCCTTTTCATCTTCACATCAGGGTGGACCGGGTGTATGGGGGGTGACAGGTGCTGAATGTCAGTCTCATGTTTGGGGCCGAGCATAGGAATGGGGGGCAGCACAGCTGAGGGAAGCACACTCGGCATGGCGCCACTGTCGTATCCCAGGTGGCACACGGCTCCCTGGGCCAGAGAGCCAGCATTGGGCAACGCCCCGGCCTGCATGTGCAGCATGGTCAGGTCTGTGGCGCTCAGGACCTTGCGGGGGTATCTCCGGCGGTACAGCTCCTTGATCTTCATCAGGATGGTTAGGGGGCCGTTGTACTTCACCAGGGGCAGGGCCTTGGAGAGAAGCTTGTGTTTCCTGCTGGCAAAACCCAGAAGAACTTGCAGCTTGTAGACTCGCAAACCTCATCACCATATACTGGGGAGAAGCACAGGGGGGACGTTTTCACAAACCCCCCCGTGTACAGGGCCCCCCACATGATGTACACAAAATCCTGATTCCGGGCCCCCCATGGCACGGGAGAGGGCATTACTTGTCGCATGGCTGAGGGAAACCCCGAATTAATATTACAAGGGGAGCCCCCACATTTAAAATACAAGGAGGCCAACTTAATTTAAAAGGGGGGACCCCGACATTATACCCTATAGGTGGGTTCAAATTTTCAACTTTGATGAGGGGGGGGGTCTCTACCCTCATAATTAGGTGACAGTGGGGCCACCATTAGTACTACATCCTGACAAGGGGTCCGCTGTTTACTCCCAGCTGGGGGGGGCCCGCCCTTTTTTAAAAATTATTTCATGTGTAACCCTACAATTTACTGTTTATCACAGGGTACCCCACACATTGTGGTGACAGTGGACACCCTCCTCATTACACATGAGGGGGGTGACCGCCGTACGAGAATACGTGACGGGAAACCCCAAATACACGGGAAGGGGGGGATGGGGCCGCATGGCATTGTACATCCCTAAAACCGCGGTGGCTGCTGGCCC
>JARQOD010000001.1:494079995-494174286 GCA_033576555.1 Oophaga sylvatica | reverse complement strand
CAAGTCACAAAGAGTTAGATGTGTGTGCAGTGTATCTGAACCATATGCATGTAGCACACTTGTGCCCAGTGTCGGACTAGGGTGCCAAGGGCCCACCAGTAACATTGACTTTGGGATGCACTTTTCACCTGCATACAAATATTACACTACTCTCGTTCAGAAATGTACCTACATCTCTATATAATAATAAACTGGGTAGTTTGGTTAATGAATGATGAGATGCTGCTTTTTTTTTCTGTACAGAGTGAATCAAGTGAATTATGACAAGTACTGTCCATACAGTGGGGTTGTGTGCCCAACTCTGCACAGGGGGATTCTCCTGTTACCCTATGGGCCAGTCCGGGCCTGCTTCTGCTCCCTTCACGCCAGGTCGTACTCTTCACCCTCTCCGTGGACCCTGCATCCTCATGCCACCTCTCCTGTTTTACTCACCGCTGACGGGCTGTATGTCTGCTTCCCAAATAAGGTCTGCCACTTCCTCATTGCAGCCTTGCCCTCCTCGACGATCCTCCCTGGCATACAGGTGGCGATGGCAGACACCGACACAACCTGCAGATGAGCTCAGCCGACTCACGTTTGATAGAGGCGAAACCTTTCCTGGCAGTGGGACTATGTAGGGGGCAGGGAGCGAGTCTCTGTGTGCGGACACCTGCCGTCATAACACAATGACACATTACTTGGATCCCTCCCACTGAATGGGCCTGAATATCCAGAAGTCACCGCTCTGTGGCTATTGGAGGGTTAATATTTTCATTAGGACCATTCACATTTCAGCAGATTCATATCCCATTTAGGACACCACTTCTTGACCTCCAAACTTTTGTAAGGTTGTGTGTGGTGGGATGACCAGGAGGGGCGCTGTGGGACCGTTTACAGCAGGACTATGTTAAGCCTCTGAAAATTGCTCTGAGGGACTCCTTGTGTATGCTAATAGCAGGGCTCGGCTGAGTTACACAATATGGCGGTGATTATTTAACCTGTTCCTTCCCGGGTTAAACTTTATTTAGAAAAAAAGACCTCAGGTCACTGCCATCCCTCGAGTAGCAGATATTACATTGTCACGCTTACACAGAGAAGTTGGGCTTTGAACTAGGTTTCCACAGCAAAGGTCCTACAACGAAATCTGTAGCAAAAAAAAAGGCGAGGATTATGTTGCGGATTTTTCCTTAGGGTATCTGCAGAAAATCTTCGCTTACAGATTTATTTACCTGTCTTCTGCTCGATCTTGAGCCATGGCGACTTGATGGATGAATGATCTGTAGGAAGATCGTACTTGTCCAAGCCTAGATAGGTCCACCAGAGTCTTCTCCTCTGTTATCTTCATAGTATCAAGCCATTGGGTTGCTGGTCTTCCTCTTCGCCTTGTTCCTTCTATTCCGACCATGATGTCCAGTTTATACTGCAGACTTTCTTGTGGATTTGCTGCTATTGTAATCCCACCTAGAATTAACACTCTGCAGACCATAAAATCCACACCTAGTGAGGAAAATGATTAAGGTGAGATCTGTACCGTACTAAAGTGCAGACTTTCCACATGTGGACCAGTACACCACAGCATTTCCGCTCTTTACGTTACAGTCTGTGGATGAGATTTTGTAAAATCCCATCCCCAATGGCGACACCGTTTTACTATTGTCAGCAAATCCCGAACAAGAAAATCCAGAGATTGTTATTTTTTGCTGAAAAGCAGAGACGGCCTCGGATGCCATGCCTGTTAGGAAGTAGTATACGGCACCATAAGGCTGCTTTCACACATCCGGTGTGCGCCTGACGGCGCCCCCGGCATTTAGCCGCAGCGCCGCATCAGAAAACCTGATGCGCCGCTTGCGGGTTTTTTTGCATTGACTTGCATTAGCGCCGGATGGCGCCGCATGTCAATGCGTCGTATGCGATTTTGTCCGGATGCGGCGGAAATGTACATTCCGGTGGCCGGACAAAACGCAGCATGTAACGTTTTTTTTGTTTTGCCGGATTCTCCTGATGTCTCCGGGCATCAGAAACCATCCGGCAAAAAAACGCAAGCGGCGGAAGCGGCGCATCAGGTTTTCTGATGCGGCTCTGCAGCTAAATGCCGGGGGCGCCGTCAGGCGCACACCGGATGTGTGAAAGCAGCCTAAGAGAACGCAGAGGGGTGAGGATGTTGGGTGTTACAGAAGAAGACCACTATATGGGCTAAAGAGGGAGCCATTGACTAAGCAGCCTGAGAGGATGTTTCTTTAGTTTTATTCTAAAGCATTTTTCCCACTGTGGGGACCCCAACCGATCCTGAGAACTGGACTCTTTAAAGCACTGGTGGAATAAGGTAGTGGCCGTGCATGCTCCATTTATTTTCCACAGGACTAAAACACTTTCTAACACAGAGTATGAATGGAGCATGCGCAGCATCCATTCTAACGGGAAAATGGCAAACTTCGTTTTTGGATTCCCCTGGTCCCGACTGGAAATGATCACTTTTCATGTTAATCGGCGATACATTTTTAATAAATGTAACTTTTATTGAGTTTTATAAAATGTAATATTCAAAAAAAGACATAGCAGTCACAATTTGGCATACAAATTAGAAAATCAGAAAGGATGAAGTACAATGAGGATTGTTAGGAGACGTTTTCCCCTAGTGGCACCACAAAATATATTGCTCAGTGAAACAGTAAGACAAAAGATCCAATAGAGTTATGGTTGACGTCAAATTAAGTTGATTCCATCCACATATTCATAGTATAATTCTTATTTAACAACAACACTAAATAAGACAAAACAGGGAGGGGAAGGGTAGAAGGAACTGAAACCTAAAAAGGTCCTAACTGTTATTTTGAGCCCCAAAACAGTCGATCGGTGATGAATTTAAGCAATATCTGGAAGCGATAGAGTAGCTGTGCAAGCATCTGACCCGAATGAGAAAGTGAATACGTTGGAGGGAAGCTGTGGGGACGGTAAGCAATAACTCTGCTATTTGAGAGAGAACTGTGCAGAGGAAAAACTACCACAATCCAGAAACTTTACCCCTTAGCCCTTACAACAATCCAACATTGGTTGCGCATGTGCATAACTGAATTCTGAAGTCAAAATATATTGATCATAAAGGGAGTCAAAAAGTGGTGAACATATTTTTCCTTAAAAACAAGTTTATTTATTATATAGGTTAAAATATACCAACACAAAAAAAAAAAAACCTGTGTGTGTAAAAAATGAAAACAGTAAAAAGGCTGTCTCAAAGATACTGTACACAGCCAGAAGGATCGATCCTGTAACCCTCATCTGTTCCTAATGCCGATCCTACTGACCAGCGGAGGTTGGCACCCTAAGATTCGAGAATGGTGCCCCTGCTCGACGTCGGCTCTCCTTTATATCCCTGGTAAGGTTCTGCTTCTGATACAGCACTGCAATAGAAATGAGGATAGAAAAGGTATGCAGATAACAAGAAAGTCTGTATCTCTGATGTTAGGTTAGTAGTATTCACACCATGCCATTCTAATTTCTAATGGCAGCTGCATTCATAGAAGTCCACACTATACCATTGTGATATTCCACCTTTCTCCTTAGTTGTATGTAAGTGTAGAAATAAAAAGGGTGGAAAGGCCTATAATGAATGAACTACTGTATATCACAAAATACTGTAGATTATATCATGGGTCAAATATTAAATCCGTTTTCCTCTGATGAGACTTAGGTACAGATTAAACATATAGTATCAATACAGACTTAAATCATGATGAATCATGTAACTATGTTAGAAGATAAATCACTTATTGTATTTCTGAGGTTGCCTTGACGCATTTCCCCCATATTTTCATATGGTTCATCAGGAGGCTGCAGGTATTTGTCAGAGATAATCAAAAGGATGCCATTAAATATGGATTATTTTCATGGAAAAAGTAAACTGTGAAGAGTTATGATCCAGAAACGTCAGTGGCTGGATGAAATATGCAAGAGTCTCTCTGGATCCCTGAACCTCACTCAGCTTTTATGCACACATACTGATTAGAATCATAGAATCATAGAATGGTAGAGTTGGAAGGGACCTCCTGGGTCATCTGGTCCAACCCCCTGCACAAAGCAGGATTCACTAAATCATCCCAGACAGATGTCTATCCAGCCTCTGTTTGAAGACTTCCATTGAAGGAGAACTCACCACCTCTCGTGGCAGCCTGTTCCACTCATTGATCACTCTAACTGTCAAAAAGTTTTTTCTAATATCTAATCTGTGTCTCCTCCCATTCAGTTTCATCCCATTGCTTCTAGTCTTTCCTTGTGCAAATGAGAATAAAGATGATCCTTCTACAATGTGACAGCCCTTGAGATATTTGTAGACAGCTATTAAGTCTCCTCTCAGTCTTCTTTTTTGCAAGCTAAACATTCCCAAATCCTGCAACCGTTCCTCATAGGACATGGTTTGCAGACCGGTCACCATTCTGGTGGCTCTTCTCTGAACTTGCTCCAGTTTGTTGATGTCTTTTATGTCTTTTAGATTACAAGCAAACAGGTCACAGGTGAGGATGTTTCCTTTAGTAGCCATTCACACCCATTTGTGTCAACTTCTGTGCATGTTATCAGGCCAAAATCACCAGGGTATGTAAACTTTTGATCAGGGTAATTTGGATGTTTTGGGTTGTCGTTATGATTTAAAAAGAGAAAACACAGTAGTGTGACAATAAATGGCTTCACCCAACCACTAACCATGAGTGGAGAAAATGTTTTGGTGTTACCATTCATATTCTCTGAAAAAAGGACAAGAAAGCAAAAATTCTGCCGGGGTATGTAAACTTTTGAGCACAACTGTATCTATCTATCTATCGAAAAATATTTCCTTTGAAAACAATGTGTAAATGACATAGAGAATTGCTCTATTTAAAAGCTCATGTTAAAATCACATTACAATCAGATTGCAATTGCATGGCATTTGGATGTCAATCAGATGATAGATGCGAAAAATTGCATGACACTCGTCCCACTTTTCAGGACTGAAATCTGAACTTTTTTTTCACTGTGATGGATGAGTATGAGTCCTAAATGTCAGGATTTGCATTTACATAGTACCACCACTAGATGACAGCACAGCACATATGTTTCATGCAGCGCAAGCAAATTGGAAATTTCCAGTTTGTGTTCCCAGCTCATACAACCTTCCCATCACGGGTGTACATACCGCATGTGCAGTCGGTGAGGTTGCACTAGGGCCCGGAGGTGGAGGGGGTCCCTGCAGGGCGACTAACACTCAGGGCAATCTGGCCTATTTATCCGACCCCAAGGCTCCGGGGTCCCCCTGGCCAGATTGTCCTAATGTGAGGTGGGCAGGGAGCAATCCCTGAAGCTCCGCTGTCTACAGGAGAAAATGGCAGCGGAACGGAGCTGCAGGGATCCGTCATATTCCCTGCCCGCGCTTTCTGTCTGACACAGTAGCGCGGCTGAATGACGTCAGCGTTCAGCGCGTCTGTGTCAGAGATAGGAAGCTGCCAGCGACAAAGATGCTGCAAGGAATGCGCAGAGAGGTGAGTAGTGCTGTGTCTGTGTGTGTGGTGGAAAAGGCAATGAGGGGGTGATGGAGAGGGCAATTATGGGTTGGTGGGGGAGAAAGCAATGATAGGGGTGGTGGAAAGGGCAATGATGGAGTGGTGGGGAGAATACAATGATGGAGGTGGTGGAAAGGGAAATGATGGAGGTGGTGGAGGAGAAAGCAATGATGGAGGGGATGGAGTGGACAATGATGGGTTGGTGGGGGAGAAGGCAATGATGGAGAGGGCAATGATGGGGGTGGAAAGGGTAATTTTGGAGGTGATGGGAGGGCAATGATGGGGTGGAGGAGGAGAACAATGATAGAGGTGGTGGAGAGGGTAATGATGGAGGTGGTGGAAAGGGCAATGTTGGGGGTGATGGCGAGGGCAATGATGGAGGTGGTGGGGAAGAAAGCAGTGATGGAGTTGATGGAGAGGGCAATGATGGAGAGAAAGCAATGATAGAGGTGGTGGAAAGGGCAATGATGGGGATGTGGGAGAGAAAGCAATGATAGAGGTGGTGGAAAGGGCAATGATGGCAGTGGGGGAGAAGGCATTGATGGAGGTGGTGGAGAGGACAATGATGGGGTGGAGGTGGAGACCAGTGATGGAGGTGGTGGAGAGGGTAATGATGGAGGTTGTGGAAATGGCAATGATGGAGGTGATGGGGAGGGCTATGATTGGGTGGTGAAGAGGGCAATGATTGGGGTGGTGGAGAGGGTAATGGAGTGGTGGAGAGGGCAATGATCGGGGTGGTGGAGAGGGTAATGATTGAGAGGGGAGAAAGCAATGATAGGCGTGGTGGAGAGGGCAATGATGGGGGTGGTAAAGAGGGCAATGATGGGGTGGTGGAGAAGGCAATGATGGAGGTGATGGAGAGGGCAATGATGGAGGTGAGGGAGAGGAAAATGATGGGATGCGGGGGGAGGAGGACAATCAGGGGTGTGGGAATTAGGATGGGAGGAAGCGGGACTTATAATGGACTTAAGAACATGGGGATGTTAGATAATAATAATAATAATAATATGGATGTAAAATGAATTGGGCGGTGGAGGAGAGTGCTAAGCCACTGATAGTGTCCTCCTCCATCTCACAATTCATCGTGATGCTATCGGGGACTTAACATTTATTGGGGATTAAGAGAGGAGGGGGTAAGGTGCATAGGACTCTTTATAATGAATTGAAAGGTGAGAGAAGAAGCTGTCAGGGACTTGTAATGAATTGGGAGGTGCCTGATAGCATCTTCTCCCACCCCCAAATTCATTATTGTGTTATCAAGAATTTATAATGAATGATGGGGACACTTGACAGGGACTAAGGATATGTGCACACGTTCAGGATTTGCAGGAGAAAATTCTGCTGCATGTACTAATGTGATGTCATGAAGAAAGTTATGTAAAACAAATTTATTTTTTTCCACATTTTTGCCATGCGTTTGTTGCGCATTTTCCCCACTCATTAGTATGGGTGAAATACGCTGCAAGAATTGACATTATGCAGATTTTAATCTGCTGCAAATCTGCAAGGAAAAAATAAGCAGCGTGTGCATGAGACTTCAGGGATTTCCTTCACTTTTCCTGTACTGTAAACCTTGCATATTCTCCGTGTGCACGTAGCCTTATATTTAATCGGGGAAGTCACAGACTGAATAATTTATATTATTGGGAGTCAGAGATTATAGGTAATGGGGGACACAGTGCTGCTTATCACATTATATTTTTAATGGATGGTTCGTGGCTAATAGTATATGAATGGTGGAGTATATAACTGCATTCAGGAGGGAGACACAAGTATGTATACAATGTATGTGACCTTGTTATTTTCAGGGCTGCGAAGATCATCGTGACAAGACGAGTTGTGGCTGGGAGATGTCGACATGAAGGTCTGACCAGATGGAAAGAAACAGCAGAAAACTGCTCTTATTAGACGAGACGTCAGCGGTAAGTGCCTGGATGTAGATATTATTCTGTATCTGTTCTGTGTGACGTGGAGTGAAAATGTTTATTTGTAAAATCCCTTATTTTACATTCTCACATTTGTGTGAAATGTCCGTGTGCTTCCAGGTTTTTTTTTATCAGACGGCACACGGACTCAGAGTTTTATAGGTCCATTTAGTTACATAGTTTCCTCTTTTATTATGTATAACATCGTCCCTTATTACATACCATCCTTTCTAGTTATATATGGTGCCATCACTTATTATGTAGCTACCTCTGTTTTTATGTACAGTGCTCTCTCTTACATAGTGTATTCTTGTTATTTTTGTTATTCACAGCGCCCTCTTTTATTACATAGTCTGCTCTCTTGTTAGATATAAAATGACTGCTGATGGAGCAGTCGGTGACCAGACGACCAATCCATCAGCTCCTCCATTAGAAAAGAAGCTATCAGCCATCATTGTGAGTCGCACGTACCAGGGCTTATGGGGTACTCGGCACCGAGCCCGTTCACTTCAATGGGGGAGAGGTCATGGGTAGCGCAGCTCGGTACGTTGCCCTGGGCGCTCATTCAAAGGGGGATATTTACAGGGGATTGTAGAAAGTTCGTGACGCCACCTGTGGTTTCTGATCAGGGTGACCAGCGCTGCAGGGTGAATCCTCTGAGGGGTTGTTACTGGGCAGCAAGGTGTTAAGTCTTCCACAGGGAAGACTGATCCCTCGAGGTATATGGCGGTGCAGGGGTGCAAGCAATAAGGCGGACACACACAAGTCAGTCTCTTTCCATACCTTTACTGGTGATGGTTGCAGGCATGTCCCGGGAAGCTGCTCAGGGTGGAGGATGCACGTCCAGCAATCACTGTGTAGGTTTAAGGCCTCCTTATTTCTCAATGTGTGTGGGTTTCTAACTTGCATGAAGCTAAGTTTAACTCCTTCTCCTTTCTACGCCCGGCTGATCTTGTGATGAGGTCTTCTTGTGGACAGAACAGTGTCTCTGTGGCGGTACCTGCCAGACCCCCGTCTTCCTGACCCCGGTTACGTACCAGCACTGAAGGGCCCCTCTGCGACCTGAAGTCCAGAGTCTCCGGTTTTTCCCACTAGCTGTGAAGATGCTAGCAAGCTCGGACCCGGTGTCCGGTAGTGCAGAGTGGAGGTTAGCTGTAAATGCTATTTTCTCCTCAGTCACTCTCTCCCTTTTGTCCACTCGCCTGTCGTCCTACGCACACCTTAATATAAGTACAGGCAGCAGTAGATGTCAGCTTCTCGCTCAAACTTCCTCAGCCCTCAGGCTAATCTGACAGGGGTTTCTCCCTCCCAGCTTGTCTGTGGTAACTCCGTTCTGAGATGTGTCTGCTCTCCTGAGGTAACACCAACGACTCACTAACGTTCAGCTAGATTGTCTTCATCTCACTGCTGTCTCAAGGGCTCCCTCTGGTGGAACCAGGAAAAATGTGAAGTGTTGTGTGCTTATCAGGTATTTGTGAATTACCTTTCCGTGCATCCTCCAGGGAACATGTGGCACCAAGCACAGCTGGGCTACACATCCCCCCTAGTTAATATCAGCACTCCCGGGCTGAAAAAGAAAACAATTTTTATAACATAACAATAAACATAACTCATCCCTTTTGGGAGGTAAGGACACTTCAAAACGTTACAATGTGTACAAATTGCAATAGAAAAATATCAAATACTTTCACAGTGCAAATAAATACAAGATTCTTGTGGAGGACCTGTACCAAACCTCCCACGGCGGTCCTGGGTGGGCTGCAGGACTTCTCTGCTGCAAACCTCACTCAAGGCCACACCATACGGGTTTTTGTTCTGAGGTAGAATGGTTTACGTAAAACCAAGATGGGGCACTGAGTGCCAACTATTTACAACACAGTTTTTGGGCTGGCAAAGTCCTCAGCCACGCAGTCCTTCAAAAAGAAACACATTTCACCTATCACATTACCCAACTAGGGTATACTACTCCAGCATGTAAACATTATCATCATATAACATTCTCAATAAAGTGCAATTTTCTTCATAACTTTGTACAATTAAGTAAACCCTGTCTGGGTCATACTGGATTAATTTGCTAGGACTACTCTTGGTACCTAACAGGTAACCTTCCTTTCGTTGTGCGTACTGACCTACGTGGTGTGGTGTCAGGTGTAGTAGCATCTAGCCTATCTGTGCTGCGTGCTGGCAAACTGTAAATCCGCCTCCACCTCTCTAGGGATCTGGCAAGCATACTAGCGACTGGGAGATGCGGTTCTGCTCCGCCAGGGGATTCTTCTACCTGAGACCCAACATCTGAAGGTTCCACATTTTGAGATTCCATTCTTTGAGATACTACTTCTGGAGATGCTACAGGAGCAGGTTCTTCTTGAACTATTCTGCTGCGGCAACTGGCTCAACTGGACGTTGAAGCGCTTCTTGTGGTTGGTAAAATTGAAGTACTGGAATAATCACAGCGTCTCCGATACAAGGCCAATCTGCAGGAAAATCTCCTAGGTCCGTGTGTATGACTTCACCTGATTTCTCTTTTTCCATAACAAGTTCTTCCTCTGGAAGTTTTAACATGTCTGGACACAGTTTTAGGTGGTCTCTGGATACCGTGGTGGTCGTTTTTTCCTCCATCTTTGCTATTGTACAGGTTTTCCTGTTGTCAAATTTGGAATTTTGCACGACATATGGCTCTTGTTCCCACTGATCATCCAATTTGTGCATTCTTCTTTTTCTTTTTAGCACAATTTCTCTAGGCATAAAAGGCTTAGCTGGCGCACTTTTGTTGTAGTTCTCCTATTGCTTTTCCCTTTATTGAGACTATCTTCCACGCAGGCTTGTACTCTCCTGTACTGTTCCTGTCTGTTTGTGTCCCAATCTTCAGTAGTAACATCAGCTTCTGGTTCTACAACACCAAGTTCCAAATCCATAGGCAGCTTTCCTGGTCTTGCTCGCATAAGGTAGGCTGGAGTGCAGTTGGTGGAACTCACCGGTATGTGATTGTACAGATCTACCAGGTCAGGTAGTAGGTCTGGCCACCTATTCCTCTCCTCAAGTGGTACCGTCTTCAGCAGATCAATGACTATGTGATTCATCTTCTCACAGAGACCATTGGTTTGGGGGTGGTACGGTGTGGTTCTTATCTTCTTACACCCGTACAAGTGACAGAATTCCTTAAACAGTTCGGCTTCAAATGCAGGACCTTGATCAGTTAACACTTGCTCTGGATATCCATGGGGTCTGCAGAAATACGCCTGAAACGTCTTTGCTGCTGTTCCAGCTGTCAGATCTTTGACAGGGGCGACCACCAGGAACCTGGAGTAGTGATCCACCATTGTCAGGGCATATGAGTATCCTGACCTGCTGGGTGACAACTTGACATGGTCCAAGGCCACGATCTCCAAGGGACAAGTTGTCTTGATGGGCTGCAGGGGTGCTTTCTGGCTACTGTAGTCTTTTCTTCGGAGGCTACAGGACGCATAGTTTTTACACCATTTCTCGATGGAACTTCGCATTCCCACCCAGTAGAAACGACACTTCAGCAGGGTTTCCAGCTTCTTCCAGCCAAAGTGCCCCGCTCGATCATGGTAGGCTTCCAACACCATCTGGATGTCTGTTCTTGGCACCACTATCTGCCATACCATCTCATGGGTTCTGGGGTTGACGTACCTTCGGCACAGCTTCTCTCGGTAGATAAACAGCCGGCTTCTCTCATTCCACAGCTGCTTTGCTTGTTGAGACGCATCCTTCTCCAAGGAGGAACCTTCCTGAGTTATCAGTTCCTTGATGTGGCTGACAACCGGGTCACTGTTCTGGGTCTCCTTCCAGCTGTGGTGAGGTAAAGGGTTTAACGTCTTACCACGTTGTCTCCTGTAGGCTCGTTGCTCGTGGATCATCCCATTTCTGTGGAATGCAGGTAGCTCAATCTCTTCTAGGTCATCTGATTCCTCTTCCGTGTCGGACTCATGCGGCATTCTGGACAAGGCATCAGCGTTGGCATTCTTACGGCCTGCCCTGTACTTGATTTTAAATTGATAATTCGACAGCCGAGCCATCCAACGTTGCTCCATGGCTCCCAGCTTGGCTGTTTCAAGATGTGTCAAGGGGTTATTGTCTGTGTAAGCAGTGAACTTGCTGGAGGCTAGGTAATGCTTGAATCTTTCTGTAATGGCCCAGACCAGCGCCAGGAACTCCAACTTGAAGCTGCTATAGTTCTCTGGGTTTCTCTCGGTCGGCCGGAGCTTCCTGCTTGCATATACGATGACTTTTTCCTGGCCATTTTGCTTCTGACTGAGGACAGCTCCCAATCCTTCGTTGCTGGCATCAGTGTACAGCAGGAACAGCTGGCTGTAGTCAGGGTAGGCTAAGATTTCATCGCCTGTCAGGATCTCTTTAATCTCTTTGAATGCCTCAGCTTGTTCTTTACCCCAGTGGAATGGAGGATTTCTGCTCTTGAGGGGTTGTCCTACCAGGAGGTCCTGCAGAGGCGCTGCTTTCTTGGTGTAGTCCTTTACAAACCTCCGGTAGTAACCTGTCAGTCCCAGGAACTGATGCACCTCCTTTAGATTCCTTGGTTCTGGCCATTTCTGGATGGCAGTGACCTTCTCGGGGTCCGGCGCTACTCCTTCTGAGCTGACAATATGTCCCAAGTACTGTACCTTTTGTTTGAGCAGATGGCACTTTGAAGGCTTCAGTTTCATCCCATACTTGGACAGTGACTCGAATACCTCTGCCAGGTGCTTCAGATGATCCTCATACGTCTTGGAGTACACAATTACGTCGTCCAGGTACAGCAACACGGTTTCAAAGTTGAGATGTCCCAGGCAACTCTCCATCACTCTCTGGAACGTTCCCGGGGCACTGCTGAGTCCAAACGGCATCCTGTCAAACTCAGAGTCCCATTGGGGTGGTGAAAGCCGTCTTCTCCCGATCCTCCTCAGCCACAGCTACTTGCCAGTACCCACTAGTGAGGTCGAGGGTGGAAAAGTAGTTAGCAGTTTTTAAGGCAGCTAAGGATTCCTCAATGCGTGGTAAAGGGTATGTGTTACGCTGCCCACGGCTGCGGGGCGTCGGGACATGGCATAGCTTGCCTAACTAGCCAATGCTCCCACGCCGCCAGTCCACGACGACGTGAGGCATACGTCCCAGATGGTAAGAGAATGTGGACCCACTGGACCACGGAGGGAGACCCGGGCCTGCCCGAACTAGGGAAGGGCAGCGACCGGGATCCGTGGCAGCTGAGCATGTGGGCAAGATGGCGACCTGCAGGACTAGACAACACCGCACAACTTCAGGTATGAAGAACATAAAGTTTACTTAAAGAAACACAGTACATAAACAGAACATAAGACCGGGCTCCCGATTCCGCACATCAGAGAAGGGTACACGACTCAGGATCACAGACGAGTGCTGGAGGACATCACGGGTAGATGCAGTCCAGGGTTATCTGGCACGGGCATACTTGGGCAGCCTCTCTCTCAGGCCTCAGGCGTAGCACAGGCTCAGCAGGAGAACATCAGACACCGACCTCAGACAGACTTCAGATGATGGCGGGGTCATCACGGGTAGATGCAGTCCAGGATCATCTGGCACGGGCATACTAGTATGGCCTCACTCTCAGGCCTCAGGCGTAGCACAGGCTCAGCAGGAGAACATCAGACACTGACCCAGGACAGACGTCATCACAGGGTAGACCAAGGAGGAACCGCAGGAAATCGGAACATCAGGAACACGGACTGGATCTCAGGGACACAGGAACACGGATAGGACATCAGGAACACAAATTGGATCTCAGGGACACAGGAACACGGACAGGACATCAGGAACACGGATTGGATCTCAGGGAGTCAGGAACACGGACTGGAACATCAGGAACACGGATTGGAACACAGGCATTGGACTCCGGACATCTGGCACCGATCGGCAGGCTCCGGACATCAGGCAAAGATTGGCAGGCTCCGGACATCTGGCAGAGAAGGATAGGATCCGGACATCTGGAAGTGGTCATCGGACATCGGATATCAGGCAGTGGTCATCAGGGAGGACACGGTCCTCGGACTCCGGACATCTAGTATCGATCTGAAAAGGAACCCCAGCGGTCTGGTGCAAGCCCCGCCAGGCTCAACGGGAGCTGGCTGGGAATTGCACAGAAGCTGAGCACAGAGTAACAGAAGCTCAGCACACACCGGACTCCTCCTTCCAAGATGGACTCAGGTTATATAGCAAGGATTCACAGTCACTGGCACAGGGTTCAGGACACAGCAGGATTTCAGGAACATAACACAGAGGACACAGTTCAGACAGTCAGGTACAGGATGCGATCCAGGATCAAGGATTCAGGTAATTAGACACAGCAGGAACAGGCCTGGATGTACAGCCTCCAGGAACGGCGATCTGGGTAATCAGCCCCCAGCATAGGCGGAAATACAAGACACAGTTCAGACATACAGGTACCGGGTTAGATCCAGGATCAGGGATTCAGGAACAAGACACAGCAGGAACAGGCCTGGATATGCAGCCTCCAGGAACGGCGATCTGGGTACTCAGCCCCAGGCATAGGCAGAAACACAAGACAGGACAAAGGGAATCAGCTCTCCAGAGCTGATCTCACTCAGAGCAGGAGCTGCAAACCAACACACACGGCTAGGTTCAGGAACTTAATGCAGACACAATGCGAAGCTCTGGCAACGCCCATCAGGGCTGGGGAACTTTATATATGAGCTGCTTCACAGCGATAGGCTGGAGCAGTAATTCTAGTACACACCCAATCCTCATAAAAGCAGGACAGGTGTGGGCCGCGCCCCCTATGCAGAGCCAGACAACTCATCACAGAGGAGCACCTGACAGTGGCTGCTGCCACACATGTAGTAAGTCATGCACAGTGCAGAGGACTTTGCAACCTACGGATGGTCTTTACAGCAAGTCAGGGACCGCACATGCGGGTGGTCATGCAACGCAGCGGAGACACGCAAGTATGGCTACGCAGCAGAGCTGGGAACTGAGCAGCATCCATACAGGTAACAGACAACAGTATCCCAGCTGGTTAGGGGGAAAGGAGCAAAAGGGTTAAAGCAGAGACATGCTGAGTAACGCTGGAAAACAAAGTACAGACAATACCAGCGTTACAGTATGCATCTTTATGTGTAATGCGATTTACTTGTCTGTAATCTACACATATTCTCATGCTTCCATCCTTTTTCCTCACTAGGACTAGAGGTGCTGCCCAGGGACTACAACTATCCCTTATCACCCCTGCTTCCTTCATGTCACGCAACATTTCCTCAGCTTTCTGGTAGTGTGCTGGAGGTATAGGCCTGTACCGCTCTTTGATGGGAGGATGACTGCCTGTAGGGATATGATGCTGTACTCCCTTAATTGTCCCAAAGTCAAGTGGGTGTTTGCTAAATACCCGTGTGTACTCCTGTACCACCCGTAGTACTCCCTGTTTCTGGTGGGTGGGAGTGGTGTCTGTCCCGACATGGAACTGCTGACACCAATCCTTCACCTGGGTTGCTGGGTCATCATCCTCCGCTGGTTGGCGGGAGGCTAAGGACTCGGTCGTGAGAATGGAGTTGTTATCTACGGTATGTAATTTAGCAACTGTGGCATAACATGGTAAATTTACTTCATCTTCTCCCCAGTTGAGAAGACGTACTGGTACTCTCCCATTTCGTACTTCTACTACCCCTCTAGCAGTCAAGAGTGTAGGTCTGTGCTCTGAACAATGGGGCTCTACTACTGCATGGTAGTTCTGTCCTCTCAGACCTATTGCTGCTCTACACCATATTAGCATTTCACTCATTGGGGGTATCACAATGGGGTTCGGGTCTGTTACCCGTACATTACCAATTTCACATCTGTCAGCTTCGCTTGCTGCTGGCACATCAGGGCCCGGATCTCCCTCTGGATCACTCCCTTTTGCTTTGGCTTGGCAACTTCAGCGAGCTGTTGGAGCAAAGACACAACTTCTCCCAGACAGTTACTAATAATGTTTGTACCTAAAACCACATTTAAGCCATTTTCCTCATTTACAATCTTTACTACTAAGAGTCCCTGTCCTTCAGCTCCACTCTGCCCACCTTTACGTCCACGTTTTTGGCTCCTATTATATCAACAGGGAGACCATTAGAGCATACACAGCAAAGTCAGGGCTCAGGGGCTGGAGACTGTCCATGGACCAAAACTTATTATACAGGACATCAGGTATGATGGTCACCTGAGATCCAGTGTCCAGCAGGGCAGGGATTGCGATCCCGTCCAGGATGATGGACAGGTAGGGTCTTCCTCCCACAAACCTGCGGTTCCAGTCTGAGGGGCCTGATGAGTCTATTCCTGGGTGTTGGCCCTCGGACCCAGGATCTGCTCGTTTAAATGACACTGTCGGGCTAGATGACCTTTTCCGTTGCAACGGTAGCAGATGATCTCTCGGCGAGGATGGTGCTGATCAGGGGTCGCTCCTGGGGTGGCGTTGCCCTTCCTCGGTGGGGCGACGTCCTTCTTTCCCTCCGGTTCATCCAAGGGACACCTCTGGGCAGTCGCTAGCAGGATCTTTCCTCCTTCTTCCTTCCGCAGTTGCAGGGAACTCATTACAGCGGCCAGGTTTTTAGTCAGCTGGCGCACTTCTGAGCGCAGACAGTCAACTCAGTAGGGGGCGCCACCTGCGTTTTGGCTTCCGCTACCAGCGGGAAAAGGTGGATGCTGCCGGCTTTAGAGTGGCTTCACCCGGGTGATACTGGGTTGCCACCTCAGGCTTCTCCAGGGGTCGCAGTCCTTTTATAGCCATATCTTTTAAGGCATCAAAGGTAGCGTCAGGATGATCCAAGGACCACCAGTGCACAGTTCTGCTTTCAGCTTGGGACCTCAGTCCCCGTACAAATTGTTCCTTCAACATTTTGCTTTCATATATAGGGTTAACTTGTTTGAGAGCTCGCAGGGCCCCCTGTAGTCGGCAGGCGTAGTCCCTAATACTGTCATCTGGTCTCTGAGAGCATTGGTAAAACCTCATCCGGAGATCTGTTTCAGTGCTGTCCTCAAAAATAGTCTGTAGCTTTAAGAAAATTGAAAGCACTGATTCCTGGTCTGCAGCTGTCCAAGTCTCTACTTCCCTTTCTGCAGCACCAGTCAATTGTCCTAATACCACTGCAGCTGTTTGTTTCTCTGTCATAGGGTACATGTCCATTATGCTGCATATTTTGCGCTTGAACCCTGACAGGGTATCCGGCTTACCGCTATACTGAGGGAGCCACTTTGCTCCAGGCAGGTATGGGAGCGTCAGCGGTACTATCGGGGCCACCGGACCTGGTGAGGGGCCAGCGATTCTATCCTGCGCTGCAGCGCCGGCGGGTAAGTCACCGGAGCGGTCGCTCTGGGCCGCGCTGTCAGCTGTGGCTGCGACATGTCTGTGCCCCCGCTAGTTAAGTGTGGCCTACCTTCTCCTGAAGGCTGCAGCTCTGCCAGGCACAGCGATGGGGAAGGATCTGCGTCGCCGGCACTCTGAAGCTCTCCACAGGACCTGCCGCCGCGTCAGCGTTGGGGGCGTGTCCGGGACTCTCGCGCGCTTTCTGCAGGTACGCCCCTTCTCTTTGCGCTTTAGTGCTGTACTTTGGGGCAATGGGGACAATTGGCGCCAAAAAATCACAACAACAGTAACACAGTCTCTAGCACAAAAACAGTCCAATTAGGCACACGGGACTCACATATAGTAGCTTCGAATCCTGTTCGTGACGCCAAAGATGAGTCGCACGTACCAGGGCTTATGGGGTACTCGGCACCGAGCCCGTTCACTTCAATGGGGGAGAGGTCATGGGTAGCGCAGCTCGGTCCGTTGCCCTGGGCGCTCATTCAAAGGGGGATATTTACAGGGATTGTAGAATGTTCGTGACGCCACCTGTGGTTTCTGATCAGGGTGACCAGCGCTGCAGGGTGAATCCTCTGAGGGGTTGTTACTGGGCAGCAAGGTGTTAAGTCTTCCACAGGTAAGACTGATCCCTCGAGGTATATGGCGGTGCAGGGGTGCAAGCAATAAGGCGGACACACACAAGTCAGTCTCTTTCCATACCTTTACTGGTGATGGTTGCAGGCATGTCCCGGGAAGCTGCTCAGGGTGGAGGATGCACGTCCAGCAATCACTGTGTAGGTTTAAGGCCTCCTTATTTCTCAATGTGTGTGGGTTTCTAACTTGCATGAAGCTAAGTTTAACTCCTTCTCCTTTCTACGCCCGGCTGATCTTGTGATGAGGTCTTCTTGTGGACAGAACAGTGTCTCTATGGCGGTACCTGCCAGACCCCCGTCTTCTTGACCCCGGTTACGTACCAGCACTGAAGGGCCCCTCTGCGACCTGAAGTCCAGAGTCTCCGGTTTTTCCCACTAGCTGTGAAGATGCTAGCAAGCTCGGACCCGGTGTCCAGTAGTGCAGAGTGGAGGTTAGCTGTAAATGCTATTTTCTCCTCAGTCACTCTCTCCCTTTTGTCCACTTGCCTGTCGTCCTACGCACACCTTAATATAAGCACAGGCAGCAGTAGATGTCAGCTTCTTGCTCAAACTTCCTCAGCCCTCAGGCTAATCTGACAGGGGTTTCTCCCTCCCAGCTTGTCTGAGGTAACTCCGTTCTGAGATGTGTCTGCTCTCCTGAGGTAACACCAACGACTCACTAACGTTCAGCTAGATTGTCTTCATCTCACTGCTGTCTTAAGGGCTCCCTCTGGTGGAACCAGGAAAAATGTGAAGTGTTGTGTTCTTATCAGGTATTTGTGAATTACCTTTCCGTGCATCCTCCAGGGAACATGTGGCACCAAGCACAGCTGGGCTACACAATTGCATTATACAGGTAACAAGACAGGACGGTATGTAATAAAGAAAAGGGCTCTATATAATTCAATATGTAAGCAGGGCCACCATCAGGGCCTTACTGCCCTTACTGCTGTATGGGGCCCGGTCAGCAGCAGTACACAGAGGGGCCCGCAGGTCCGGGGCCCCGCTCTTGTGCTTCTGCTGATCGGGCCCCATTGTGCACTAAAATACTGCGGACTGCAGCGCACACATCGGCGCTGGGGCCCGAGAGCCTTTTTGGAGCTGTCCACTGCCGTCTTACCTAGTTGGCTGCGCAGCTCCTGCTCGGCTGTAGCTAGAATGTATGGCTCCCGGCAGGTCCTGACTACAGCCCATACATTCTAGCCGTCTCAGCAGTGAATGTGTACAGTGAATGTGCTAGAATACATGGGCTCCTCTCAGGTCCTGTCAGCAGCCCATACATTCTAGCTGCTTCACTGCAGAAAACACACTACACTGTGTTCCAAATTATTATGCAAAAATTGTTTAGGAGTGATAAGGTAAGAATTTTTTGTTTGTCAGTTAAACTCATTGATGGTGATGTGTGTCAGGGCTCTTTATATCACTGTAAGCAATTGCAGACACCTGTGCTAATTAGTTTGGCAGGTGTGTCCAATGAAAGGCAAGACTACTTAAGAAGGCTGTCCCACATTATTAAGCAGCCTACATTTTCTGCCAAAATGGGAAAGAAAAAGGATGTGTCGGCGGCTGAGAAGCAACAAATTGTGGAGTGTTTAGGTAAAGGCATGACTACAATCAACATTGCCAAGACACTTCATCGTGATCATCGCACAATCAAGAAGTATGTAGCTGATTCACAGTACACACGTGTGCGTGCTGATAAGGGAAAATTGAGGTTCTCGTTCCTACAGGCAATTACGTCAGGATAAAAGAGCAGCGGCAAAAAAGCCTTGTCATAGCAGCAGACAAGTTTTTGAAGCTGCTGGTGCCTCCAACGTCCCCCGAACAACAAGATGCAGGGTCCTTCAGAGATGTGCAGCTGTGCGTAAGCCATCCTGTCGACCTCCTCTATCCACTGCACACAAGCAGAAACGGCTCCAGTGGGCCAAACAATACATGAAGACTGACTTCAAAACTGTTTTGTTCACCGATGAGTGCCGTGCAATGCTCGATGGTCCAGATGGATGGAGTGGAGGATGGCTGGTTGATGGACACCCCATGCAAACACGGCTACGGCGCCATGGAGGAGGTGGAGTAATGTTTTGGGCTGGAATCATGGGGAGAGAGATGCCCCTTTAGGATCCCTGAAGGGGTAAAGATGAACTCCATAGTGTATGTTGAGTTTCTCAAACAGCACTTCCTGCCATGTGTAAGCTTTTCAGGGATATAGCTCTGGGATCGCCGTCCGGGTAGACGGAGTGGCACGGAAACAGTTCATTCACAGACAGCAGTTCTGGTAAAAACTGGCCGCAACCAGTTTTATTAAAGTCCACAGCAAACAGAACATAATCAAAACCAAATCATGAACATAAGCCCTGGGCTTGTCCAGCCACTTACTACACTTAGATAGATTTCCCTCTCTATCCGGGTCCAGACTCTAACAGCCTGTCCCCAAAACAACACATATGTTCAGCGGTTACCAGCATGGAGGTTCGCAGAGGCTCCTCTTTGTGTCTAAAGGCATATCCAACGTCCAGACTTGAGAGAGCTCCCCTCCTATTCAGCAGCTATCCGCATGGATTCTCACAGAGACTACTCCTGTGTCCGGGGTACATCGAGCACCCAGACTGGGACAGCTCATACTCCTGGAGACTCCTTCTTGTGCCTGGACTCCTTGTCCAGACTAAGCGAGCTCTCTGTCTGTGTTCGCAGACACCTACTTCTGGTCTCCTAATTAACAGCTGAGTGGTTTCAGGCCTGAGCTGCAAGTGTGTACTGAATGTAAGGTGTAGTGACCTTTCTCTACCACTAGGTTTACAAAGCCATACATTTCCCTTATACCAGTCAGCAAAGTATCTAGGTGAAATGTACACCCCATTCAACACACATACTCTCACTGTCTCACACATGGTTCAAGAAGAAGAACCGTGCATTCCGCAGCAAGATCATTTTCATGCATGATAATGCACCGTCTCATGCTGCACATAACACATCTGCATCTCTGGCTGCTATGGGCATAAAAGGGGACAACCTTATGGTGTGGCCCCCATGCTCCCCTGACCTCAACCCCATTGGGAACCTCTGGACCATCATCAACAGGAGTGTCTATGATGGCGGGAGGCAGTTCACATCTAAGCAACAGCTCTGGGAGGGTTTTCTGTCCTCATGCAAAACAATTGAAGCAGAAACCATCCAAAACCTGACAAATTCAGTGGAAGAGAGAGTTCAGAAGCTCCTTTCCAACAAGGGGTCCTATGTGCAAATATAACATCACCTAGAATAAATTTTTGAGTTGAAAACTGTTTGATTTCAGTTTGTAATAATCTGCTAATGCTTATAATTTCAAAAATGACCATTTATTTGTTCTTTATTAAAATGAAAAGGTTGAAAACTCTGCTGTGCATAATAATTTGGAACATGCATTTTGAGTGCAGTTTGAGTGTTTTATTTTTTAAAAAATATACTGTTATCATAGGCAGTTTGTACAAAAACCTTTCATTTGTACTCTAATAGTTATTTGACTGGAAAATTACAATGACTGAAATTCATATAGGTAATTTGGGAAAATCTGAGAAAATATTATTTGCATAATAATTTGGAACACAGTGTAGACGCCCCGGAATGACTGAAGTAAGTATAAAAAAAAGTTTTTGTTTTTTTAAATGGGTTGTGGTGGGGAGGAGTGAGAGTGCAGATGATGTAGTGTGTTTAAGGGTGTACTGCACATGATGAAATGATAGGGGGCTGCAAATGATGAAGTAAGGGGGACTGAAAATGATGAAGTGGAGGTGATGGGGCTGCAAGTGATGATGTGGTGGTGATGGGGACTGTAAGTGATGATGTGGGGGTGATGGGGACTGTAAGTGATGATGTGAGGGTGATGGGGACTGCAAATGATGATGTGGTGGTGATGGGGACTGTAAGTGATGATGTGAGGGTGATGGGGACTGCAAATGATGATGTTGGGGTGATGAGGGCTGCAAATGATGACGTGGGGGTGATGAGGACTGTAAGTGATGATGTGGGGGTGATGGGGACTGCAAATGATGACGTGGGGGTGATGTGGACTGTAAGTGATGATGTGGGGGCTATGGGACTGCAAATGATGAAGTGGGGGTGATGGGGACTGCAAATGATGAAGTGGGGGTGATGGGGGCTGAAAATGATGATGTGGGGGTGATGGGGACTGTAAGTGATGATGTTGGGGTGATGAGGACTATAAGTGATGATGTGGGGTGATGGGGACTGCAAATGATGAAGGGGTGATGGGGACTGCAAATGATGAAGTGTGGATGATGGGGACTTCAAATGATGAAGTGGAGGTGATGGGGACTGTAAGTGATGATGTGGGGGTGATGGAGACTGCAAATGATGAAGTGGAGTTTTGGGGACTGTAAGTCATGATGTGGGGGTGATGGGTGCTGCAAATGATGAAGTGGGGGTGATGGGGCTGCAAATGATGATGTGGGGGTGATGGGGACTGCAAATGATGAAGTGGAGGTGATGGGGACTGTAAGTGATGATGTGGGGTGATAGGTGCTGCAAATGATAATGTGGGGGTGAAGGGGACTGTAAGTGATGATGTGGGGTGATGGGGACTATAAGTGATGATGTGGGGGTGATGGGGACTGCAAATGATGAAGTGGGGGTGATGGGGCAGCAAATTATGATGTGGGGGTGATGGGGACTGCAGATGATGAAGTGGGGGTGACAGGAACTGCAAATGATGAAGTGGGAGTGACGGGGACTGAAGATGATGAAGTACGGGTGATAGGGACTGCAAATAGGGGTGATGGGGATTGCAAATCATGATGTAGGGGTGATGGGGACTGCAAATGATGTGGGGGTGATGGGGACTGAAAATGATGAAGTGTGTTTGAGGGGTACTGCACAATGATAAGGGGCTGCAAATCATGAAGTAAGGGGGACTGCAGATGCAGTGAAGGCGGGATAGGGGACTGTAAATGAAGTAAGGTGGACTGCAAATAATGATGTGAGGGTGATAGGGACTGCAAATGAAGTGGGGGGTGATGGGGACTGGAAATGATGAAGTGGGGGTGATGGGGACTGCAGATGATGCAGTGTGTTTGAGGGTTCTGCACATGATGAAATGATAGGGGGCTGCAAATCATGAAGGTGGACTGCAAATGATGAAGTGTGGGTGATGGGGACTGCAAATTAAGTGAGTGTGAGGGACGGGGGATAGCAATTGAATTGAAGGTGGGGAGAGCAAATGGTGAATTGAAGGTGGGGAGTGGGGAGTGCAAATAATGATGAATTTTGAGGGTGGGGGAGTAAATGATGTATTGAATGTGGGGAAGCAGTTGAAAATGAATAGAGGGTGGGAGAGAGAAGACATGACAATGAATTTGGGCAGAAGAGCATGTAACTATAATTGGGGTAAGGGTTAGAGCGGGAGGTACATAGTGGGGGGCGTTGAGGATAAAGTGACTGGTAATGAATTAGGGTAAGAGTACGGGTGCTAATTCATTTCTATATTAAATAGGGAAAGTGGCTTTGTACAGATAGTGGTGGCACAGTGGTGGATTACAATTTATATTTGGAATGGTGGGTTGCATAATAACCAATTATATATTAATGGTGGATGCATATCTGTATTCAGATGTGTAGTGTAGAAGAAAGGGAAAAAGTGGGGAATGTGCTCTGGAAGTGGTGCTCTAGATAACGGTGTTATTTTATGCAGAGACGAGTCCTGGCTGAAAGAAGTGATGGCGGTCTGCGCTGGATTAAAAAGAAACAGAAAGATGAAGGACTTCAGCTAGAGACGTCACTGGTGAGTCAGTGTGTTACCTGTATACTGACACTATACACTGTATACAGAGGTCCTATGTATGATGTTACCGGTGATCACTGTATTACCTGTACACTACACACTATATGCAGAGCTCCTGTGTATAATGTCACTGGGGATCACTTACCTGTCCACTGTCACTATATACAGTCATGGCCAAAAGTTTTGAGAATGACACAAATATTAATTTTTACAAAGTCTACTGCTTCACTTTTTCTAATGGCAATTTGCATATACTCCAGAATGTTATAAAGAGTGATCAGTTAACAGCAATTACTTGCAAAGTCAATATTTGGCTAGAAAATGAACTTTATCCCCCAAAACATATTTCAACATCATTGCAGCCCTGCCTTAAAAGGACCAGCTAACCTCTTTTCAGTGATTGCTCCATTAACACAGGTGTGGGTGTTGATGAGGACATGGCTGGAGATCAATCTGTCATGATTAAGTAGGAATGACACCACTGGACACTTTAAAAGGAGGCTGGTGCTTGGCATCATTGTTTCTCTTCTGTTAACCATGGATATCTCTAAAGAAACACGTGCAGTCATCATTGCAATGCACAAAAATGGCCTAACAGGGAAGAGTATCGCAGCTAGAAAGATTGCACCTCAGTCAACAATCTATCGCATCATCAAGAACTTCAAGGAGAGAGGTTCCATTGTTGCCAAAAAGGCTTCAGGGCACCCAAGAAAGACCAGCAAGCGCCAGGACCGTCTCTTAAAAGTGTTTCAGCTACCAGCAGTGCAGAGCTTGCTCAGGAATGGCAGCAGGCAGGTGTGAGTGCATCTGCATGCACTGTGAGGCGGAGACTCTTGGAGCAAGGCCTGGTCTCAAGGAGGGCAGCAAAGAAGCCACTTCTCTCCAGAAACAAAACATCATGGACAGACTGATATTCTGCAAAAGGTACAGGCAGTGGACTGCTGAGGACTGGGGTAAAGTTTATTTTCTCTGATGAATCCCCTTTTCGATTGTTTGAGCGCTACCACCAGTCTTGTCTCATGCCAACTGTTAAGCATCCTGAAACCATTCATGTGTGGGGTTGCTTCTCAGCCAAGGGAATCGGCTCTCTCACAGTCTTGCCTAAAAACACAGCCATGAATAAAGAATGGTACCAGAATGTCCTCCAAGAGCAACTTCTCCCAACCCTCCAAGAGCAGTTTGGCGATCAACAATGCCTTTTCCAGCATGATGGAGCACCTTGCCATAAAGCAAAGGTGATAACTAAATGGCTCAGGGAACAAAACATAGAGATTTTGGGTCCATGGCCTGGAAACTCCCCAGATCTTAATCCCATTGAGAACTTGTGGTCAATCATCAAGAGATGGGTGGACAAACAAAAACCTAAAAATTCTGACAAAATGAAAGCATTGATTGTGCAAGAATGGACTGCTATCAGTCAGGATTTGGTCCAGAAGTTGATTGAGAGCATGCCAGGGAGAATTGCAGAGGTCCTGAAGAAGAAGGGTCAACACTGCAAATATTGACTTGCTGCATTAACTCATTCTCACTGTCAATATAAGCTTTTGTTACTCATATGTTTGCAATTATTATATTTCTGTCTGTGATAAAAACATCTGTCAAACACACATAAAAACCAGAGGGCAGCAGATCATGTGAAAATATAATATTTGTGTCATTCTCAAAACTTTTGGCCATGACTGTACAGAGCTGCTGTATATAATGGCACTGGTGATCACTGTATTACCTGTACACAGACACTGCATACTAAGTACAGATCTCCTGTGTATAATGGCACTTATGGTGATAGTATTTTTTTTTTAATTAATGATCAGTATTGTACTATTCAGTCACAATTTGGTGGTGATATGTTGTCCGGCCATGGTGTGGCGGTATTTGTTCTTTGTATGTGCTATTATTGGGTTGCTGTGTGGTGGTAATATGTGGTCTGGTCATGGTGTGGTGGTATTTGTTCCTTGTATGTGTGGGGTTCAACATCACATCCCCACAGGCAATCATCCTCCCATTAAAGAACGGTACAGGCCTATACCACCAGCACACTACCAGAAAGCCAAGGAGATGTTGCGTGATATGAAGGAAGCAGGGGTGATAAGGGATAGTTGTAGTCCCTGGGCTGCACCACTAGTCCTAGTCAGGAAAAAGGATGGAAGCATGAGAATGTGTGTAGATTACAGACAAGTAAATCGCATTACACATAAAGATGCATACCCTTTACCACGCATTGAGGAATCCTTAGCTGCCTTAAAAACTGCTAACTACTTTTCCACCCTTGACCTCACTAGTGGGTACTGGCAAGTAGCTGTGGCTGAGGAGGATCGGGAGAAGATGGCTTTCACCACCCCGATGGGACAGAATGCCGTTTGGACTCAGCAGTGCCCCTGGAACGTTCCAGAGAGTGATGGAGAGCTGCCTGGGACATCTCAACTTTGAAACTGTGTAGCTGTACTTGGACGACGTCATCGTGTACTCCAAAACGTATGAAGATCACTTGAAGCACCTGGCGGAGGTGTTCGAGTCACTGTCCAAATATGGGATGAAACTGAAGTCTTCAAAGTGCCATCTGCTCAAACAGAAGGTACAGTATCTGGGACATATTGTCAGCTCAGAAAGAGTAGCGCCAGACCCTGAAAAGATCACCGCCATCCAGAAATGGCCGGAGCCGAAAAATCTCAAGGAGGTGCGACAGTTCCTGGGACTGACAGGGTACTACCGGAGGTTTGTGAAGGATTACACCAAGAAAGCAGCGCCTCTGCAAGACCTCCTGGTGGGACAGTCCCTCAAGAGCAGAAATTCTCCATTCCATTGGGTAAAGAACAGGCAGAAGCATTCAAGGAAATGAAGGAGATCCTGACAGGCGATGAGATCCTAGCTTACCCTGACTACAGCCAGTCGTTCCTGCTGTATACTGATGCCAGCAATGAAGGATTGGGAGCAGTCCTCAGTCAGAAGCAAAATGGCCTGGAGAAAGTCATCGCCTATGCAAGCAGGAAGCTCTGCCCGACCGAGAGGAACCCAGAGAACTATAGCAGCTTCAAGTTGGAGTTCCTAGCACTGGTCTGGGCCATCACGGAGAGGTTTAAGCACTACCTAGCCTCCAACAAGTTTACTGCCTACACCGATAACAACCCCTTGACGCATCTTGAAACAGCTAAGCTGGGAGCCATGGAACAACGATGGATGGCTCGACTGTCAAACTACCAATTCACAATCAAGTACCGAGCAGGCCGCAAGAATGCCAACGCTGATGCCCTATCCAGGATGCCTCATGAATCGGACACAGAAGAAGAAGTGGATGATCTGGAGAGATTGAACTACCTGCCTTTCACAGGAATGGGATGATCCATGAGCAACAAGCCAGCAGGAGATCGTGTGGTAAGACGTTAAATCCTCTACCTCACCACAGCTGGAAGGAGACTCAGGACAGCGATCCAGTTGTCAGCCAAATCAAGGAGCTGATAAGACGAGAAGGTTCCTCCTTGGAGAAGGATGCATCTCTACAAGCAAGGCAGCTGTGGAATGAGAAGCCGGTTGTTCATCTACCGTGAGAGGCTGTGCCGGAGGTACGTCAACCCAAGGACCCATGAGATGGTATGGCAGATAGTAGTCCCCAGAGCAGACATCCAGATGGTGTTAGAAGCCTACCACGATCAAGCGGGACACTTTGGCTGGAAGAAGCTGGAGACCCTGTTGAAGTGTCATTTCTACTGGGTGGGAATGCGCAGCTCCATCGAGAGGTGGTGCCAGAACTGTGGACCCTGTGGCCTCAGAAGAAAGGATTACAGCAGTCAGAAGGCACCCCTGCAACCCATCAAGACGACTCGTCCCTTGGAGGTCGTGGCCCTGGACCATGTCAAGTTGTCACCCAGCCGGTCAGGATACTCCTATGCCCTGACTATGGTGGATCACTACTCCAGGTTCCTGGTGGTCGCCCCTGTCAAAGATCTGACAGCAGAGACAGCAGCAAAGACGTTCCAAGCGTATTTCTGCAGACCACACGGATATCCTGAGCAGGTGCTAACTGACCAAGGCCCAGCCTTTGAAGCCGAATTGTTCAAAGAGTTCTGTCACTTGTACAGGTGTAAGAAGATCAGAACCACACCGTACCACCCCCAAACCAATGGTCTCTGTGAGAAGATGAATCACATCGTCATCGACCTGTTGAAGACTGTACCACTGGAAGAGAGAAATCGGTGGCCAGACCTACTACCTGACCTGGTAGATCTGTACAATCACATACCAGTGAGTTCCACCAATTGCACCCCAGCCTATCTCATGCGGGCAAGACCAGGAAAGCTGCCCATGGATCTGGAGCTTGGAGTTGTAGAACCAGAAGCAGATGTGACTACTGAAGACTGGGACACCAACAGACAGGAACAGTACAGAAAAGTACAGGCCTACGTTGAAGATAGTCTCAATCGAGTACGGGATAAACAAGAAGATCGCTACAACAAAAGTGCGCCAGCTGAACCTTTCGCACCTGGTGAAGTCGTACTGAAAAGAAAGAGGAGGTTACACAAACTCGACGATCAATGGGAAAGAGAGCCCTACATCATCCAGAAATCAAGGTTTGACAACAAGAAAACGTGCATAATTAGCAAGGATGGAGGAAGAACGACGGCAACTGTATCCCGAGATCACCTAAAGTTGTGTCCAAACCCATTAAAGCTTCAGAGAGAAGAACCTGTTGTCAATCAGGAAAAGCGTGATGAATCAGTCATACATACAGACTTAGGAGATTTCCCCGCGGATTGGCCCAGAATTGGAGAAGCTGTAATCATTCCCGTGCTTCAATTCTATCAACCTCAAGAAGAACCTCTACAACCAGTTGTTGCAGTAGAGTCAGTACCAGAGGAACCTGCCCCAGCAGAACCTCAACAAGTGGAACCCCAAGAAGTTGAACCTCAGGAAGAAGGATCCCCTGCGGAAGTTGAGCCAGTTCATCCAACTCCCAGTATACTTGCCAGATCCCTAGAGAGGCTAAGGCAGTACTACAACTTACCTGCACGCAGGGATAACAGGGTAACTGATACCTCACCTACCACCACACCACGTAGGTCAGTACGCATAACAAGAGGGCAATTACCTGTTAGGTACAGAGAGTAGGACCTAACACATGTACATAATTATCAAGAACCACTGTACATAAATGTATATATTTTTGTTTATACTATGCTTTATTATATTGTTATTTATTAACCTGTTTTCCCTTTTGATATTGGAACAAGTGAATGGACATTATTTTTACTTGTTTTCTCTACCCCTTTTGAGCATCCTTTTCCAAAAGAGACTGGGACTTTTAAGGTTGCTCAATTCTTCAACCCATCATTATGCTAATGTATATAGTTATTTGTTTACCGTTATGTAACCGTTCAAGAGTGCCTTACCTCCTACAAAGGAAGAGTTGTTTATATAATGTTTATTGTTATTTGTTTTTGTATTTCAGCCCCGGAGTGCTGAGTTCTACTAGGGGGGAATGTGGAGCCCAGCTGTGACTGAATCCACATCTTCCAGAAGGGTGCACTGACAGAAGATCCCACTAGAAGTCATTATACACATACACACACGCAGCTCATCCTAAAAGACCAGCAGAGGGAGCTGTGATAGGCATATAAAAACAAGTTTAGTTTCACTTTGCCTCAGGAAGAGAAAGAGAAGAGAAGGAGAGAGAGGAGTCTGCTAGGAGAGTTCAGTCAGAGCTGAATTTAGAAGTGGGCTCTGAGGAAAGCGTGCCGACGCTTAAAGAGCGGCGAAGAGGCAGCCCACCAACTGCCAGTGTGTGTGATCGTGTGAGATCCAGGTAGCCGAAGGCGAGTGGAAGTTAATGAGACAGAGGAGCCTTAATAGCTCATCTCAGCAAGAAATACCGGACAACGGGGTCCGAGCCTATAGGGATCTCCACGACCCATTAGGAGAACACCGGAGTTCCTGGAGGACTACAAGTCCCAGGAGTACCACAGAGCTGATACGTAGCAGGATCAGGAGGACGGAGTCCGGCTCGGCCAGCCATCAAGGACCCTGTCCTTTCAGAGAGAAGGTCCAACCACAAGATCAGCCAGGTACAAGACGGAGACTAAGCTAGGCCCAGCTACATGCAGGCCAAGACTTCATTACATAAAGGCAGAGGACAGGAGGCCACACACCTACCTAGTGGAGGAATCTGGATGTGTACCCTTCACCCTACAGTGCTCCGGGGAAGTGCCTGAACATCTGCAGTAAAGGTACCAAAGTGACTTATGTGTGTGTCTCCCTTATTGTCCCTGACTGCCGGGTCCCCATCTGTCCTGCACCTTTGCATATCTATCTGCCCTGGAGGATCATTCAGCCTTACTTGTGGAAGGCTTAACACCTAGCTGCACCATATTATCCCTCCAGTGGATCTGCATAGCAGCGCTGGTCATCCTGACCAGGCACCACAAGTGGCGTCACGAATCCCCTTTTTCATCATTCAAGTCACCTGTAAATATCCCACATCACGGTAAGAGCCCAGGGCAACGGACCGAGCTGTGCTACCCGTGACATTCCCCATAGACTTCAACGGGCTCGGTGTCGAGTACCCCATAACCCTGGTGTTGTGCGACTCATATGTGCTATTATTTGGTCACCTTGTGGTGGTAATATGTGGTCTGGTCATGGTGTGGTGGTATTTGTTCCTTGTATGTGCTATTATTCGGTCACTGTGGTGGTAATATGTGGTCTGGACATAGTGTGGCGGCATTTGTTTCTTGTAGATGGTATTATAGGTCACTATGTGGTGATAATATGATGTCAGGTCATGGTGTGGTGGTATTTGTCCCTTGTATGTGGTCAGGGCCGCCATCAGGGCATGACAACCCTTACTGCGGTATGGGGCCCCAGCTAGCGGCACATCACGCAGCCGCTATGGGGTTCCCTGTAAGGCAGGGGGGCCCGCTGCCCCCAGCGCCGACTCCCCCCGCCCCGCTGCTTTGTACTATAGGACACCAAAAAAGTCCAAACAATCAAAGCCCTTCCCAATTTATAAAAGCCAAAAAACCAAGGGAAATATTCAAACAGTACAAAAGATTATTAAATAACACATCATAATGAACAATACAGGAGAAAGAACAACAAGATACAGCAACACCAGGAGTGCAAAAAGGTTACAAAAAATGCCCTAACTCAAAATACATGACACACCAATACATATATCAGGTTGCTAATCACATATACCTTATTGTATTGTTGCACAGAAACAAAAAATAAATCTATATCAGGGCATATAATGCAACAATGAGACGTGTCCATATTCATAATATATATCGTTCAAAGTTGATAATCTAGCGTCATTCATCATATACCCCTCAATATTCTGTTACATATGTCTCAAGAAGAAGATGACTTGGTATATAGGGTATAGCATGCGAGATCAGAACTGTGTCCAAATATGGTGTGTCAGCAGAATGCAGACAAATGTATGTTGTAACAGGACTAAGATGTATCAAAATTAAAGGCTAAAATAGCACAAAACAACTCAAAAAAACCTGTAAAAGTCTAAGGCTAAGTTGACACGTTGCGGAATTGCCACGGAAATTTCCGCGGCAATCCCGCACTTCTCCCGCGGGAAATACGCACTTTTTTATAAGCGTATTCCCGCCAGAATAATAGCGTTTTGCAAGCGTAATTAGCTTGCAGAATGCTAGTGTTTTTCTAGTGATCTGTAGCATCGCTTGGAAAACTGATTGACAGGTTGGTCACACGAGTCAAACATAGTGTTTGACTCGTGTGACCAACTTTTTACTATTGATACCGCCTATGCCGCATCAATAGTAAAAAGATCTAATGTAAAAAATAATAAAAAAAATAATAAATAATGATATTCTCACCTTCCGGCGGCCCCCGCAGCCTTCCCGCCTTCAGCGACGCTCCCGGCAACTCCGGTCCCAGGAGTGCTTTGCGACAAATCACACCGATGACGTGGCATCTCGCGAGACCGCTATGCCATCTGGGTGATTCTCGCAAAGCACTCCTGGGACCGGGAGTTGCCGGGAGCATCGCTGAAGGCGGGAAGGCTGCGGGGGCCGCCGGAAGGTGAGAATATCATTATTTTTTATTTTAATTATTGTTTTACCAGGGATATGGTACCCAGGGCCTGGAGGAGAGTCTCATCTCCTCCAGACCCTGGGTACCACCGCACATGAACCGCTTACATTCCGCAAAATTAATGAACATGTTGCTATTTTTTCCGCGAAGCGTTTTTTTCGCGGAAAAAAACGCAACATGTGGCCAAAACATGCGGAATCAATTAACATGTATAGGATGCTTAATGCTTGCGTTTTTATCGCGTTTTTACTGCGGAAAATCGCGGAAAAACCGTGAAAAAAACGCAAGAATTCCTGAACGTGTGCACTTAGCCTAAAAGGGCAAATTAGACCACACATGGATGGAGGTCAAAACAGGAATGTTCCTATATACAATATATCCAAGTATACAGCCATAATATCCATAAATATAAATAATAAGGTCCAATGACCATGATAGTTGAAATGGAGATGGAAAATAAAAGCTGAAATAATACCTGGGACCACCTATCAGTGTGCAGAGAACTCCATAGGGGGCATGTAAAATCTATTCCTTAATTATTGCACATAAGCCCAGAATAGTGCCAATGGAGAACTGTAACAGGTAACATAGAGATTAAAGCAAAGTGCTAAGTGCACATACTTGGCGTGAGGAGAACCCCGACGCACGTTTCGCAACAGCTTCCTCGGGGGTTGTGTAGAAAAAGACAGAGGTATCCCTTTTATATGTACGGCAGCTAATGAAAAATCCCGCGGTATAGCGGCGCTTCCGGCGCCGACACCGAATACCGGAAGCCACGTATCAGTGCGCCCAGCGTCACAGGGCACACACCCCCAGTGACGCGTCAACTGGAGGGTGGGCCCTACGACGCTGCCCGGGCGCGCGTCCATAGCGACCAGCAGACTGTCAACACTGCAGGAGCGCTCACCGCTGGAGCGTAGGATATAATAGGTAAGTATAGAAAGTTGGAACCAGATCCATAAAACGATAAGAGATAGTCATGAGGTCCCATAGAGAATATCCATGTCCAGACTAAATGTAGTTATGAATACATATATATTAATCTGCAAATTATCAAAAGGACTCCAAGTCCCATATGTAATCCGGGGACACACCTGCACTAATTATATAACCTACGATAAAGATGGTTATACATGGATTTCAGAGAGCCATACATATTAATAAACAAATAAATAAAACAAAGAAAAACTAACACCCGCATAGTGACAACAATAAGAACTAAGCATAAAAAATAAAATTATTCTGTGTGTTCCTTTCTTCAATGGTGTCTTGAAATACTCTTCATGTTATCCGCATGATTCATCATATCAAGGGAGAAGAATATCATATTGTGGAAATAAGTACACACTCAAGATATAAGGATACCTAAAGTGAGACAAGACATAATGTTAAAATCAAAAAAATAAAAACAAAAGGACACTTATAAAAATGGAGCGAAACTTAACACCTCATTAAGACCCTTGGGTCTCACACTGTCTACTCTGATGATCCACCTAGCCTCCAACTGTGCCAATTTTTTCTTGAAGTCACCACCCCTACCATCCTCTAGGACCCTGTCAATGCCCCTTATTTGCAGTAGCCTGGCATCACATGCATGCCCCATCCTGAAATGTCTAGGTATTGGTTTCAAGGTGGACATGTCCGTGGCCCCACTCGCCTTAATGATGTCACGAACATGCTCGCGAACCCTGATGCGCAACTAGCGTGATGTCAATCCAATATACACCAAGCCACATGGGCATGAAGCATGGTATATGACCCCAGTGGTACTACATGTTATGTGATGTGTGATCTTAAATTCCTTCTGTCCATCACTAGAACAGAAGGTGTTACACCGCTCAAGATTAGCACAAGCCATGCAGTCTCTACACGGAAAAAATCCCCACTTGGGGCCCTTTGTTCCAAAAGGTCCTGAGGTTTTTTGTTCCCTGTGGTGACTATGCACCAGAAGATCACGCAGATTTTTAGCTCTTCTGTAGGTGATAGAGGGATATGTATCCAGACATTTGTCTAGGACAGGGTCTTGTTTTAAGATTGACCAAAACTTCTGTAGGGAATTTCTTAGACCAGTGTTTTGTTCATTGAAGGTTGAAATAAACCTCACCTGTGTAGAATTCCTTTTATTTTTGTCTTTGTCACTAGTTGGGTGCAACAGATCCTCCCGTCTAGATTGTAATGCTTTTCGCCATCCCTTATGGATTACACGTCTCGAGTAACCACGTGCCTCAAATCGCAATGCCAATTCATGTGATTGTCTGTCAAAAGATAAGTCTTCTGAACATACTCTTCTAGTGCGTAGAAACTGCCCAAATGGAATACTGTTTTTCAATGCCCGTGGATGGGTAGACGAGGCATGCAGGAGGGAGTTTACAGCCGTCTCTTTCCTGAAGATTTGAGTATCTATCCGACCTCCTTCATCCTTTGATATATGAGTGTCCAGAAAGTCAACAGCTGTACGACTATACCGTACTATACCGGCGTCTGCCGATACAGTTCAAAGCGATGATGGAGGAGAGAGCGTCAGCTGACGCTCCCTCTCCCATCATTCCCCGCTCTGTCTCTGACACAGCGGGTGCGCGATGACGTCATCGCGCACTCACTGTGCACCAGGCAGTGCAGGAGACAGGAGCCGGGAGCAGCGCGGGCACGAGGAAAGGTGAGGAGTGCTTTTTTTTTTTTTTTCAATATGTCAGTGAGTACTGAACTGTGGCTGTGGGCCATTCCTGGGGGGCGAGGCTGAGGGGTGAGATGAGGGCTGTGTTATATGGGGCGTATTATACACTATGTGGGCAGAGCTGTATACTATGTGGGCAGAGCTGTATATTATGTGGGCAGCGCTGTATACTATGTGGGCAGAACTGTATACTATGTGGGCAGCGCTGTATACTATGTGGGCAGCGCTGTATACTATGTGGGCAGAGCTGTATACTATGTGGGCAGCGCTGTATACTATGTGGGCAGAGCTGTATACTATGTGGGCAGAGCTGTATACTATGTGGGCAGAGCTGTATACTATGTGGGCAGCGCTGTATACTATGTGGGCAGCGCTGTATACTATGTGGGCAGAGCTGTATACTATGTGGGCAGAGCTGTTATTATGTGGGCAGCGCTGTATACTATGTGGGCAGAGCTGTATACTATGTGGGCAGAGCTGTATACTATGTGGGCAGCGCTGTATACTATGTGGGCAGCGCTGTATACTATGTGGGCAGAGCTGTATACTATGTGGGCAGCGCTGTATACTATGTGGGCAGCGCTGTATACTATGTGGGCAGAGCTGTATACTATGTGGGCAGCGCTGTATACTATGTGGGCAGAGCTGTATACTATGTGGGCAGCGCTGTATACTATGTGGGCAGCGCTGTATACTATGTGGGCAGAGCTGTATACTATGTGGGCAGAGGTGTATACTATGTGGGCAGAGCTGTATGCTATGTGGGCAGCGCTGTATACTATGTGGGCAGAGCTGTATACTATGTGGACAGAGCTGTATACTATGTGGGCAGCGCTGTATACTATGTGGCAGAGCTGTATACTGTGTGGGCATACTGTGATGATACTGGAGCTCCATGTCTTGTGCTGTTGCTAGAACTACAGTCCTCATCCTGTTTTGTACTGACAGCCCACGGAGCCAAGTTTCCCCCTTCCCTCTCTCATGCTTCCCATCAACCCCCTCCCAGCCTGCACTCAGGCAGTGTAATGTGAGCTGCCAGTGCTAGAGTTTTCCCGCTTCACAGCGGGGGTCCCATTGTCAGCAACATGTGCTGTCCCTACCCTAGCAGCCATTTTGGAGAATTCATTCTGTTTTGGTTATCACACGGTGGGAGCGTTCGCTAGAAACACGAAAGTACTGTTGTGAAACATGCGCCTGACAGGCATCGTTCCCGTGGTACTGGTGAACCCGTAACTCCAACAGAACCCGAGAAATGGAATTCTCGGATCCCCCACAAGCTAGCTCATCCAAGTTTGGGTTCATTGGAACCGTCATTTTAAAGTAAGATCATTGATAGGTCTGCCGTTATTCTGCTAGGTTCACAGGACGAGGGATGGACCTTATGATATTTCAGAGCTCAAATCATACACTTCTGTCCCTGGGAGGTGGCCAGAAAAACCCTCCCCTTTTCGTGAGGTCAGCAGCCCCAGGTATAAGTCTGGCAGTGAGCCCCCCTTGTCAGTCCCTGCTGTGATGTCCTGACTAAGAGATCTGCAAATGAACTATGACGTGTGGCACCTCCCCCCCAGCCTGGCTTGCCTGTAAATGATCTAACTATCATGTGAGTCTTTCATTCTTAATCCCGTTTATTTTATAACTGCATTTGTACATAACTATATTGCCTCAGTTTGTTCCATCTTTTTTTATATTGTATAAGCACTGCCTTTTTTTTAAGGAATAAACCTATAAATTTATTAGTTTGTTTCTCCTGCTCTATAAACGAATTTGCACGTGCCTGAAGCACTACGCTACTGTTTTGGGGTTGCTACGGACCCTCTTGATAAATTGTTCAGCAAGAAAAACCGTAGCTGGTGGCAGCTTAAAAGAAGGGGGTGTTAAGTGTTGACATATGGGGTGGCGTTGGCAGTGACGGAGCGGGTATTTTGTGTATTACCCGCTGCGGCTCGGAGTAATTATAATTCCCTCACTGCAGCGTGCCCAATAGCCAGCATACATCCAAGTGACCCGTCTGGCGACTGATTATCCTAGGTGCAGTTCCCTGACTGACCTGAGGGTAAGGGGGGTGCCAGAGAGCTGCAAGTTCCTAAGTGGAAGTGGGATAATTATAAATCCCTGCAGTTTACCGGTCGGACGGCAGCAGCCGTCGTGTGTGTGCACCGGTCATCACATATTGGTGGCAGAGCGGTGGGATTATAGAGCATTAGTGATCTGGTTTGAGCAATCATTCCATTCACTAAAAAACTTGCACGGTTCTTCAGCGACCCTGCAACTAAAGTTTTGGAGAACAGACTCAGTGTTTATTAGTCCTGAGACAATTGTGTGTACTTGCGGTTACCCCTCCCTTCTCTTTGGTTTTCTATCCTATCTTTTATTTGGCAAACATGGCTACCATAGGAGCAAGTTGGTTCGAAAAGCAGAGCAAGGACACTCTTGTGGGAATCTGCAAGTACCACGGCCTTGTCCACACGAACCGAACCAAAAGCCAACTGGTCCAGGCCCTGAAGGAGCTGGGCGAGCATCGGAGTGTGTCGTGCACAGGAGCCGGCCCAAGCCAAGGTGGTGCTGCAGCAGAGGCCCAAACCCTGCATGCTTACATCCAGGGCGGGTTGGACCCTTACCTGCAGGCGGCCCTGGAGGGACTCCCCACTGACAACCGGGAAGAACGCCTGAGGCTGATCCAGCAAGCTCAAGAGAGAGCCGAGCAGCGAGAGGCCAAACAGCGGGAGGCTGAGAGAGCCGAGCGGGAAGCTCAGAGAGCCCATGAACTGGAGCTGCTCAGACAAGGGGCAATGCCCTCCACAGCCCAGAGCGGTACACCCAGCAGCTCTCAGAGTCCGAAGCCCCGGCCGGAGCACTTTCCCGTGCTGGAAAAGGACGGAGACTTGGACACTTTTCTGCGGGCCTTTGAGAAAGTCTGCAGACAGTACCGGCTGCCTGCCGACCAATGGGCCAGGTACTTGACCCCCGGGCTAAAGGGCAAAGCTCTGGAGACGTTTGCTTCACTCACGCCGGATCAAGATGACAACTATCAGGCCATCAAGCAGGCCCTGATCGCCAAGTACCAGCTAACCCTGAGGTATACCGAAAGAAGTTCCGGAACCTCCAACGTGGCCCACACGACAGTTATAGCGATGTGGTGCAAGGACTCAGGAACCACTTTGACCAGTGGATCCATGGACTGTCAGTTGACACCTATGAGGAGCTGAAAGACCTGATGATCAAAGACCAGTTCCTGCATCTGTGCCCAGCTGAGGTCCGACAGTTCATCCTGGACCGAGAACCAGAGGACGCGGTCACAACAGCCCGGATCGCCGACAGCTATGAGGCCAACCGGAAACCCGAGGTGCGGAAGCCCGTCACCACCCGCTGGGGAGGGGGTAAGCCTGCAACCAACCCCAGTGCCCCTGCCAGCCATCCCTCTGGAGGCACTATCCCCTTTGCCAGCGCCCGGCCTACATCAGACCCCCGCCAGTGTTTCTCCTGTAAAAGGACTGGACACATCAGCGCCACCTGTCCGGAGAGGCAGAAGAACCCCCCAGCCAAGGCCCTCCGGGCCCAACGCCTCTGTTCTTTTGGTGGGTGGTCTGGTGGGGAGGGTTGATGACAACGTGCAGCCCGTCCGCGTGGGGGCCCGTCTTGCTACAGGCCTCAAGGACACCGGGGCTGAACGAACCTCATCCGACCCGAACTGGCGGCCCCTGAAGAGTTGATTCCGGGGAAAACCTTAACTGTCACAGGGATTGGGGGCGTCCACTACCCCTTGCCGATAGCCCGAGTTTTCATTGACTGGGGTGCCGGGAGCGGGGTGAAAGAAGTGGGGGTGTCTGAAAACCTGCCCACTGATGTTTTATTGGGGACTGATCTGGGGAGGATGGTGGCGTACTATGTCCCTGACACCCCTTCCCAATCTGATGATAAGGTTAACGTTAACCATGATGTTGATGTTGATGATGATGGGAAACTGATTGTGTTACCTGCTAATGCTTTGCGAAGTGATGATGCAACTGATAACCTTTCTTTCCCTAGGAATGATGTTGATAGTGATGTATCTGTGCCATCTGAATCTGTTAACCCTTTCTCTGAAGTGGTAGATGTGTCCACAGGTACAGGAGCGTTCAGTCCCGTCGCTCTGCGGAGTGAGACGGCTGAGGAACCCCTAGCAGGAGCAAGCGACAGTGCTCAAGGAAATGGGGAGGTGCATGGGAACCGGGAGGAAGGTGACGCCATGACACTGACCAGTGCACCGAGAAAGGTAACTGGCCCATAAGTAGCACTGCTCCTGAAGTGTTGGGGTGGATGGGAAGGTAGAGCCCATAGCAGCACAGGCTGATGGGTCTATAGAAATCCCCGGGGAGACTGCATATGTAGCTGCTGTCACCCGCAGTCAGAGTGCCCGGATCGCAGGTAGGGCCCTGCCATCTGGACCCTCCTCCGCTACAGGAGAGACTGAACCAGAGGTGGACCCAGAGCCGGTCCCAGAGGGTCCCAGTGAGGAAGGAACCCTAACGTCACTTCTGGCTGCCTCCAGCCAGGAGTTCCAGGCTGCTCTGCACTCAGATGCGAGCCTGGAGAACTTGAGGCACCTCGCCGAGACGCCCACCTCCGTGACTGATAAGGAGAGGGTGTTCTGGGAACGAGGAAGGTTGTACCGGGAGACAGTACCCGGAGATTCCCAAAAGGAGTGGTTGAGGGAAAAACAGCTGGTCGTCCCGCACCAGTTCCGAGGTGAGTTGTTGAGGATTGCCCATGAGATTCCACTCGCTGGACACTTGGGGATTAGCAAAACTAAGGCACGGCTGTCTCAACACTTCTATTGGCCCAAGATGGGGACAGATGTGACTAACTACTGCCGCTCCTGTATCACCTGTCAAAGAGTGGGGAAGGCGGGGCCTGCTCTTAAGGCTCCCCTGATCCCGTTGTCAGTGATAGAGGAGCCTTTCCAGAGGATCGCGGTGGACATTGTGGGCCCGCTGGCCGTCCCCAGCAGCTCTGGAAAGCAATACATCCTTACTGTGGTAGACTACGCTACCCGGTACCCGGAGGCAGTAGCTCTGTCCTCAACTAGGGCAGATAAGGTGGCGGATGCACTGGTGACCATCTTTTCACGGGTAGGATTTCCCAGGGAGATGCTTACCGATCAAGGGACCCAATTTATGTCTCGCCTAATGAAGGCTCTCTGCAGCCAAATGCAGGTGACGCGTATGGTATCGAGTGCGTATCACCCACAGACCAATGGTTTGTGTGAGCGCTTTAACGGTACCCTCAAACAGATGCTCCGCATGCTGGTTGAGACCCAGGGACGCGATTGGGAGCGGTACCTCCCACACCTGCTATTTGCCTACAGAGAAGTCCCGCAGGCCTCGCCGGGGTTCTCCCCCTTCGAGCTCCTGTATGGTAGGCGAGTCCGGGACCCCTTGGGTTGATAAGAGAATCCTGGGAAGATGAGCCAAACCCCACGGAAGTGTCCATCGTGGATTATGTCATGCGCTTCCGCGACAAGATGCAGACCTTGACGCAGTTGGTGCATGACAACATGACGCAGGCTCAGGCTGACCAGAAGCACTGGTACGACCAGAACGCCCGGGAGCGGACCTACCAGGTGGGTCAAAAGGTGTGGGTGCTGGTCCCCGTACCAAAGGATAAGCTTCAGGCAGCCTGGGAAGGCCCGTACGTCGTGCACCAACAGCTCAACCCAGCCACCTACGTGGTCACGCTTGACCACACTCGGGTAGGCGCAAGGCCTTTCACGTCAACATGATGAAGGCCCATCACGAACGTGAAGCCTGCGTCCTACCGGTCTGCAATCTGCCCGAGGATGGGGAAGAGGATCCCCTCCTGGACATGCTGGCCCAAGCCCAGGCCAATGGGTCCATTGAGGACATGGAGGTAAATGCCTCGCTAACCGTCTCCCAGCCGTTGCAGTTGCTGACCACTCTGGAACCCTTCCGGGCCGAGTTCACGAACCGACCCGGAAGGACCGAGTTGGCAGTCCACGAGGTGGACACCGGGGATCATGCCCCATTACGGCGGACACCTTATCGGATCTCTGAGTAGGTGCAGCAGATTATGCGCCAGGAGATCCATGAGATGTTGCAGCTGGGGGTGATCCGGCCGTCCAAAAGCGCGTGGGCCTCACCTGTAGTTCTCGTGCCCAAAAAGGATCGGACCACCCGGTTCTGCGTGGACTACAGGGGGCTCAACGCCATCACTACCTCTGATGCGCACCCAATGCCACGCATCGAGGATCTGCTGGAGCGGTTGGCGAATGCCAAGTACATATCCATCATGGATTTAAGCCGGGGATACTGGCAGATTCCCCTGAGCCCTGAGGTGCAGGAGAAATCCGCCTTTATCACCCCTTTTGGACTGTACGAGTCCACGGTCATGCCTTTCGGCATGAAGAATACCCCTGCCACTTTCAAGCGGATGGTCAACCACCTGCTTCAGGGACTGGAGGAGTACGCTGTGGCGTACCTGGACGACATTGCCGTCTTCAGTTCCACCTGGGAGGAACACCTTCAGCATCTCCAGGAGGTGCTCCAGCGTATTCACCAGGCAGGTCTGACCATCAAGCCGGGAAAATGCCAGATGGGCATGAGGGAGGTCCACTACCTGGGGCACCGGGTAGGCGGGGGTTCCATGAGTCCAGAGCCCGAGAAAGTGGACGCGATAGTGTCCTGGCCCACCCCCAGGACCAAAAAGCAGGTGAAGTCCTTCCTGGGCACTGCAGAGTACTATAGGCGTTTCGTACCGAACTATAGCGCCATTGCAAAACCCTTGACGGACCTCACCAAGGGCGGTCTACCCCAAACAGTCAACTGGACAGATGGCTGTGAGGCGGCATTCCGAGCTTTGAAAACAGCCCTGTGCAGCTCTCCAGTGTTGAAAGCCGTCGACAGCAGTCGGCCATTCCTGGTACAGACTGACGCCAGCGAATTTGGCCTCGGTGCTGTACTCAGCCAGGTTGATTCGGGGAACCAGGAGCACCCCGTGTTGTACCTGAGCCGGAAACTTCTGCCAAGGGAAGTGGCATACTCCACCATCGAGAAGGAGTGCCTGGCCATGGTCTGGGCACTGCAACGTTTGCAGCCCTACCTGTACGGGCGCACCTTCAAGGTGGTCACCGACCACAACCCTCTGAGCTGGCTGCACACAGTGTCCGGAACCAATGGTAGGTTGCTCCGCTGGAGCCTTGCCCTACAGCAGTATGATTTTGCCGTACAACACAAGAAAGGCAGCGAACATGGGAATGCTGATGGGTTATCACGACGTGGCGAACCCGCTGAGGTGCGCATGTCGGATTACCGACAGGTCATGCCTCCGTAGCGCCCTCTAAAGGGGGGAGGTGTGATGATACTGGAGCTCCATGTCTTGTGCTGTTGCTAGAACTACAGTCCTCATCCTGTTTTGTACTGACAGCCCACGGAGTTTCCCCCCTCCCTCTCTCATGCTTCCCATCAACCCCCTCCCAGCCTGCACTCAGGCAGTGTGATGTGAGCTGCCAGTGCTAGAGTTTTCCCGCTTCACAGCGGGGGTCCCATTGTCAGCAACATGTGCTGTCCCTACCCTAGCAGCCATTTTGGAGAATTCATTCTGTTTTGGTTATCACACCGTGGGAGCGTTCGCTAGAAACACGAAAGTACTGTTGTGAAACATGCACCTGACAGGCATCGTTCCCGTGGTACTGGTGAACCCGTAACTCCAACAGAACCCGAGAAATGGAATTCTCGGATCCCCCACAAGCTAGCTCATCCAAGTTTGGGTTCATTGGAACCGTCATTTTAAAGTAAGATCATTGATAGGTCTGCCGTTATTCTGCTAGGTTCACAGGACGAGGGATGGACCTTATGATATTTCAGAGCTCAAATCATACACTTCTGTCCCTGGGAGGTGGCCAGAAAAACCCTCCCCTTTTCGTGAGGTCAGCAGCCCCAGGTATAAGTCTGGCAGTGAGCCCCCCTTGTCAGTCCCTGCTGTGATGTCCTGACTAAAGGGTATGCCACACTAAACAACATCGCTAACGGGATTGCTAAAAAACGTCACTATTTAGCGATTCCGTTAGCGATGTTGTTGTGTGCGGCATCTACCAGCGACGTGGCCCCTGCTGTGATCTCGTCCGTCGTCCTGATCGTTCCGGACCCTATTTTCATCGCTGGCGTCCCGCTGGTAAGTATCTAATCGCTGAGTGTGGCACCTTTTTTAGCGATTTAGCGGTACTTTTGTACCGCTAAAGTCGTTAAGGAGATCGCTAACCGCGATAGCGTCCTTAACGATATCGCTAAATTAGGTAGCTACTAGCGATATAGAAACAATCCCGCTAGCGATCTCATTAGTATGCGACGCTAACGAGATCGCTAGCGGATTGTGTAGTGTGGCAGTACCTTAAGAGATCTGCAAATGAACTATGACGTGTGGCTCCTTCCCCCAGCCTGGCTTGCCTGTAAATGATCTAACTATCATGTGAGTCTTTCATTCTTAATCCCGTTTATTTTATAACTGCATTTGTACATAACTATATTGCCTCAGTTTGTTCCATCTTTTTTTATATTGTATAAGCACTGCCTTTTTTTTAAGGAATAAACCTATAAATTTATTAGTTTGTTTCTCCTGCTCTATAAACGAATTTGCACGTGCCTGAAGCACTACGCTACTGTTTTGGGGTTGCTACGGACCCTCTTGATAAATTGTTCAGCAAGAAAAACCGTAGCTGGTGGCAGCTTAAAAGAAGGGGGTGTTAAGTGTTGACATATGGGGTGGCGTTGGCAGTGACGGAGCGGGTATTATGTGTATTACCCGGGTGCGGCTCGGAGTAATTATAATTCCCTCACTGCAGCGTGCCCAATAGCCAGCACACATCCAAGTGACCCGTCTGGCGACTGATTATCCTAGGTGCAGTTCCCTGACTGACCTGAGGGTAAGGGGGCGCCAGAGAGCTGCAAGTTCCTAAGTGGAAGTGGGATAATTATAAATCCCTGCAGTTTACCGGGTTGGACGGCAGCAGCCGTCGTGTGTGTGCACCGGTCATCACACATACTATGTGGGCAGAGCTGTAAACTATGTGGGCAGCGCTGTATACTATGTGGGCAGCGCTGTATACTATGTGGGTAGAGCTGTATACTATGTGGGCAGAGCTGTATACTATGTGGGCAGCGCTGTATACTATGTGGGCAGAGCTGTATACTATGTGGGCAGAGCTGTATACTACAGTATGTGGGCAGCACTGTATAATATGTGGGCAGCGCTGTATACTATGTGGGCAGCGCTGTATACTATGTGGGCAGCGCTCTATACTATGTGGGCAGCACTCTATACTATGTGGGCAGCACTCTATACTATGTGGGCAGAGCTGTATACTATTTGGGCAGAGCTGTATACTATGTGGGCAGCGCTGTATACTATGTGGGCAGCGCTGTATACTATGTGGATAGCGCTGTATACTATGTGGGCAGCGCTCTATACTATGTGGGCAGAGCTGTATACTATTTGGGCAGAGCTGTATACTATGTGGGCAGCACTCTATACTATGTGGGCAGCGCTGTATACTATGTGGGCAGAGCTGTATACTATTTGGGCAGAGCTGTATACTATGTGGTCCACGCTGTACACTATGTGGGCCCTGCTATTTACTATGTGGGCCCTGCCGTATACTATGTGGGCCCTGCTGAACACTGTGGGCCCTGCTGTATACTATGTGGGCCCTGCTGTATACTATGTGGGCTCTGCTGTACAATGTGGGCCCTGCTATATACTGTGTGGGCCATCATATATACTGTGTGTTCCGTGCTATATACTGTGTGGGCCGTGCTATATACTATGTGGGCCCTGCTATATACTATGGGCCCTGCTATATACTATGCGGGCCGTGTTATCTACTATGCGGACCGTGCTATATACTATGTGGGCCCTGCTATATACTATGTGGGCCATGCTGTATATTATGTGGGTCCTGCTGTATGCTATGTGGGCCGCGCTATATACTATGTGGGCCGTGATATATACTATGTTGGCAGTGTTATATACTATTGGGAGATATATTATATTTTATACGGTGGCAGTGTTATATACTTTGTGGCTGTGTTATATACTATGGGGGCTACATTATATTCCTTTGAGGAGGCGGGCTGTATGATATTCTATTCGGGGATACATTATATTCTATGAGGGGCTGTATTATATTTATTATATTCTATGAGGGTGATTGCATCATACTCTCATGATGGGGCTACATTATACTGTATGAGGTGGCTACATTGTATTCTATGGGGGCTAGATCATATTGTATGGGGGCTTCATTATACTTTATGAGGGAACTACATTATATTCTATGGGGGCTGCATTATACTATATAAGGAGGGCTATATTGTATTTTATGGAGGGGCTACATTATACTGTATAAGGGGGCTCAATTATATTCTATGGGGGTTTACATTATACTTTGTGGGGTGGTTGCATTATACTCTGTGGGGTGGTTGCATTATACTCTGTGGTGTGGCTGCATTATGCTCTGTGGGGTGGCTGCATTATGCTCTATAGGGTGACTGCATTATACAATATGTGGGCTGCATTATACTGTATCGAGGACTATGAGGAATACATTATACCATATGAAGAAGTTCTATGGGGTGCATTATACTATGGGAAGTGAATTGTACTACATGGATGACTATGGCGGTGCATTATACTATATGGAGCACTATGAGGAGTGCATTATACTATATGGAGTACTATGGATACATTATATTATATGGAGGACTATGGGGTGTGCACTTTACAATATGGAGGACTGTGGTGCACATTATAATATATGGAGGACTATGGGGTGTATTATACTAAACAAGTAAAATGCTGCATATTCATCGAGTGACTGGTGTTAATGTATCATTGGTGAGGGCATGGTGCAGAAGTGAAGTTTTTCCATGAAAGGGCGGAGGGATTTTGGAATTTTTGCGTGGTGGAGGAGGAGCTAGGGTGGATGCGGAACTGGGGGGTGGAGCCTGGGCGAAGTCTCAATGGGGGCCCCATAAATTTTGCCAGTATGGGGCCCCGAAATTCCTAGTGGCAGCCCTGTATGTGGTATTATTGGTCATTTTAAAAATTGAAAAATAAATAAAAATCTACCTAATTTGTATTGCATATTTTAACAAATTATTATTATTATTTACTATTATAGCGCCATTTATTCCATGGCGCTTTACATGTGAGGTGGGGTATACATAATAAATACAAGTGCAGTAATCTTAGACAATATAAATTATGACTGGTACAGGAGGAGAGAGGACCCTGCCCGCGAGGGCTCACAATCTTCAAATGTTTAATAAGTTACAGTAGAATAGAGCCCGGCCAAAAGACTCTACCTTGTCGTGGTGCAGCTTAAAAAATCTTTTGGCCAAAACAAAAGCTGCTAGCTATATGTGTGATCTGTTGATAGAAACTGTTAATGTGTGATTGGTGAGAAATGGAGTTTTTCCAAGAGAGATTGGTGGGGCTGTAAACAGTTTGAGGGGTGGAGGCGGGGCTGGGGTGGCGCCTGGGCGGAGTCTCAAGGGGGCCCCAAAAATTTTGCCAGTATGGGGCCCCGAAATTCCTAGTGGCAGCCCTGTATGTAAGGGACGGTGCTGTATATAGCAAGAGAGGGCACTGTGTAGTAAGGGACGGCAATATCCATAATAAAGGAGACTATGTAATATATATATATGTATGTGTGATGATGTGGGGGTGATGGGACTGTAAGTGATGATGTGAGGGTGATGGGGACTGTAAGTGATGATGTGAGGGTGATGGGGACTGCAAATGATGATGTGGGGGTGATGGGGAATGTAAGTGATGATGTGGGGGTGATGGGGACTGTAAATTATGAAGTGGGGGTGATGGGGGATGCAAATGATGATGTGGGGGTGATGGGGACTGCAAATGATGAAGTGGGGGTGATGGGGCGCTGAAAATGATGATGTGGGGGTGATGGGGACTGTAAGTGATGTGGGGGTGATGGGGACTGTAAGCGATGATGTGGGGTGATGGGGACTGCAAATGATGAAGTGGGGGTGATGGGGGCTGCAAAAGATGATGTGGGGTGATGGGGACTGTAAGTGATGATGTGGGGTGATGGGGACTACAAATGATGAAGTGGGGGTGATGGGGATGCAAATGATGATGTGGGGGTGATGGGGACTGTAAGTGATGATGTGGGGGTGATGGGGAATGCAAATGATGAAGTGGGAGTGACGGGGACTGCAGATGATGAAGTGGGGGTGATGGGGATTGCAAATGGGGTGATGGGGATTGCAAATGATGATGTAGGGGTGATGGGGACTGCAAATGATGAAGTGGGGGTGATGGGGACTGCAAATGATGATGTAGGGGTGATGGGGACTGCAAATGATGAAGTGGGGGTGATGGGGACTGCAAATGATGATGCGGGGGTGATGGGGACTGCAAATGATGTGGGGGTGATGGGGACTGCAAATGATGTGGGGTGATGGGGACAGAAAATGATGAAGTGTGTTTGAGGGCGGTACTGCACATGATGAAATGATAGGGGGCTGCAAATCATGAAGTAAGGGGGACTGCAGATGCAGTGAAGGGGGATAGGGGACTGTAAATGAAGTAAGGAGGACTGCAAATAATGATGTGAGGGTGATGGGGACTGCAAATGATGAAGTGGGGGTGATGGGGATAGCAAATGATGAAGAGGGGGTGATGGGGACTGCAGATGATGAAGTGTGTTTGAGGGGTTCTGCACATGATGAAATGATAAGGGGCTGCAAATCATGAAGTAAGGGGGACTGCAGAAGTAGTGAAGGGGGATAGGGGACTGTAAATGATGAAGTAAGGTGGACTGCAAATGATGAAGTGTGGGTGATGGGGACTGCAAATTAAGTGAGTGTGAGGGACATGGGATAGCAATTGAATTGAAGGTGGGGTGGGGAGAGCAAATGGAGAATTGAAGGTGGGGAGTGTAAATAATGATGAATTTTGAGGATGGGGGAGTAAATGATGTATTGAATGTGGGGAAGAGCAGTTGATAATGAATAGAGGGTGGGAGAGAGAAGACATGACAATGAATTTGGGCAGAAGAGCATGTAACTATAATGAATTGGGGTAAGGGTTAGAGCGGGAGGTACATAGTGGGGGGCGTTGAGGATAAAGTGACTGGTAATGAATTAGGGTAAGAGTACGGGTGCTAATTCATTTATATATTAAATAGGGAAAGTGGCTTTGTACAGATAGTGGGGGCACAGTGGTGGATTATAATTTATATTTGGAATGGTGGGTTGCATAATAACCAATTAGATATTAATGGTGAATGCATATCTGTATTCAGATGTGTAGTGTAGAAGAAAGGGAAAAAGTGGGGAATGTGCTCTGGAAGCGGTGCTCTAGATAACGGTGTTATTTTATGCAGAGATGAATCCTGGCTGAAAGAAGTGATGGCGGTCTGCGCTGGATTAAAAAGAAACAAAAAGATAAAAGACTTCAGCTAGAGACATCACTGGTGAGTCAGTGTGTTAGGCCGGGATCACACATGCGAGAAACACGGCTGAGTCTCGCATGTGAAATCCCAGCTCTGGCGCCGGCACTCAGGAGTGGAGCGAGCGGCTGCATATAACTACATGCAGCCGCACACTCCACTCCCGAGTGCCGGCGCCAGAGCTGGGATTTCACATGCGAGACTCAGCCGTGTTTCTCGCATGTGTGATCCCGGCCTTACCTGTACACTGACACTATACACTGTATACAGAGGTCCTGTGTATGATGTTACCGGTGATCACTGTATTACCTGTACACTACACACTATATACAGAGCTCCTGTGTATAATGTCACTGGGGATCACTGTATTACCTGTCCACTGACACTATATACAGAGCTGCTGTATATAATGGCACTGGTGATCACTGTATTACCTGTACACAGACACTGCATACTAAGTACAGATCTCCTGTGTATAATGGCACTTATGGTGATAGTATTTTTTTTAAATTAATGATCAGTATTGTACTATTCAGTCACAATTTGGTGGTAATATGTGGTCTGGTCATGGTGTGGTGGTATTTTTTCCTTGTATGTGCTATTATTTGGTCACTATGTGGTGGTAATATGTGGTCTGGTCATGTTGTGTTGGTATTTGTTCCTTGTATGTAGTTGGTCACCATGTGGTGGTAATATGTGGTCTGGTCATGGTGTGGTGGCATTTGTTCCTTGTATGTGCTGTTATTCGGTCACTGTGGTGGTAATATGTGGTCTGGACATAGTGTGGTGGCATTTGTTCCTTGTAGATGGTATTATAGGTCACTATGTGGTGAAAATATTGTGGTCTGGTCATGTTGTGTTGGTATTTGTTCCTTGTATGTAGTTGGTCACCATGTGGTGGTAATATGTGGTCTGGTCATGGTGTGGTGGTATTTGTCCCTTGTATGTGGTATTATTGGTCATTTTAAAAATTGAAAAATAAATAAAAATATACCTAAATTGTATTGCATATTTTAACAAATGTTTAATAAGTTACAGTAGAGTAGAGCCCGGCCAAAAGAGTCTGCCTTGTCGTGGTGGCGGCTTAAAAAATATTTTGGCCAAAACAAAAGCTGCTGGCATCTGGTGATGGAAACTGTTAATGTGTGATTGGTGAGAAATGGAGTTTTTCCAAGAGAGATTGGTGGGGCTGTGGACAGTTCGAGGGGTGGAGGCGGGGCTGGGGTGGAGCCTGGGCGGAGTCTCAAGGGGGCCCCGAAAATTTTGCCAGTATGTGGCCCCAAAATTCCCAGTGGCAGCCCTGTATGTAAGGGACAGTGCTGTATATAGCAAGAGAGGGCACTGTGTAATAAGGGACGGCAATATCCATAATAAAGGAGACTGTAATATATATATATGTGTGTGTGGCTACATATATATAATGTAATACAATATAATATATATATATTATATATAGCTTTGTCGCCATAAAATGAGGGGGCCCAGACACATTTCTTGCCCAGGGGCCCCAAGCTATCAGTGTCCGTCCCTGCTTCCCATTACAGATTCCTATCCCTTCTACATTGCTCAAATGTCTGCAGCAGGGCATATATTGTACAGGCCTGTACAGAACGTATATCCGCTTCTGTGCCCAGGAGATTACTATTACTCACTTATAGGGTGTAATTTTATTAAAAAAAATCAGTAACCTTATCATCTGTACATGTATGACACATGACATCATCATATGGGCAGTCCAGAATTGTTTAAAGGCATAGTAATCTTCGTGTATGTAATCTTTACTTTGCAGTAAGTAATAAATGCCTTAAAACATTCTCAATCTCTGATTATTCTGGCATTTGGCAAATATTAATAATTATGGTAATCCTAATTTACCTAAAACGGGAAAGGTTTATTCTTGTTTCATGTCAGATATTGAGAGAAACATGTATATGTGTCTTTTTATATAGTGTATGTAAACTTATGGCTTCAACTGTATATTACTAGCCATAGAGTGCTACCTATACACAATCCCGGCCACTGAGTGCAAGTAAAAAGGCTTGGCCAATCAGAAAGTGTCCCTATAAAGAGAATCGGCCATAAAGTGCCCCCATACACAGTACCAGCCAGCCATCATGCCGCCAACTGATTGATTTTGTAAGTAAATGTCCCCTTACGCAGTGCCAGTCAGAGAGTGCCCCATAAACTCTGCCCCTGCCTAACCAACCCTTCCTTTTTCATGACTGGTAAAACTTGGGGCATTTTTTTTAGTCAGCATTTCTGTTTCTGATACACGAGCTCCTTTGCGAGTACATAAATCCGTTTAAATCCATCTCTAACTTTACAGCTGCAGTTATGAAGGATATTAACCAGCGATAGGAACTGGGAGAATCCAGACGTAGGTGGTGGCCTGGAGGGGGAGGACTGGTCTGTAATTTTAATTAAGAAACCATCTGGAAATTAGTATCAGTAACACGTTGGTAAACATCCGTGCTGCGAGTTGTGTTTTGTGAGAGCAGGAGGGGTCCCGTGTTGTACGCGCTCACACATACACTACACACTGCACACACTAATCTCATGTCAATATTGATCTGGGCTGGGCATAAAAACTAAAACCTTTATTATCTCATCATAAAAGTGATAATTAAATGGTGTATGGGGTGTATGGAAGGAAGGAACCAGTACTGGGGGCAGGCACATGAGTGACAGTCGTATATCACCATTAATTGTAAGTTGCCTACAATAATTTATTTATCGCTCGCATGCTACCCACTCTGTGATTGTGCCGCAAGTGTGGAAGAATGGTATTTCTGTGGTACTTACTCTGAGTTACATGCAGTATTATGAAACACAGCTGTATTCATAATTTTGCTGGTAGCTATTGGAAACTATTTCTGATGAATGCAAAATGTCTGGTGTAGCGGTCACTATCTGTAATGCAAATTGCCAAAAAACACTGAACAAACAGGGGCTTCTGGAGGCATTGAGCTCTAAAGTCCTTAAGGGTATGCCACACTAAACAATATCGCTAACGGGATCGCTAAAAAACGTCACTATTTAGCGATCCTGTTAGCGATATTGTTCAGTGCGGCAGCTTCCAGCGACGAGCTTCCTGCTGTGATCTCGCTCGTCGCTGGAATCGTTCCGGACCCTATTTCATCGCTGGCGCTCCCGCTGGGTAAGTATCTTATCGCTGTGTGGCACCTTTTCTTAGCGATTTAGCGGTACTTTTGTACCGCTAAAGTCGTTAAGAAGATCGCTAACGGCGATAGCGTCGTTAACTATATCGCTAAATGTGACTGCATTTAGCGATATAGAAACAATCCCGCTAGCGATCTCATTAGTATGCAACGCTAACGAGATCGCTAGCGGGATAGCTTAGTGTGGCAGTACCTTTAGAACTGTGTCTGAACCTCTGAGGAACAATATATGCAATGACATGGGTAGGCAATGAGCTAGCCAAGGTAAGAGGTGGAGGTGTCTGTAGGCCTCTTTCACACTTCAGTCGTGCGACGTCAGTCAAAATCCGTCAAAATGTGAAAAAAACGGATCCGCCATTTTTTTTGGCGGATCCGTTTTTTTCACATAGACTTGCATTAGTGACGGATTTTGACGGATGGTCGTCCGTTAGGTCCGTTTTTTGACGGATCCGCCAAAAAATTGGCGTCCGTCATTTCAAAAAAACGTCCAATGCAACGTTTTTTTTGACCGGCAAAATGGCGGACAACGGCAGATCCGCCGCATCCGCCATTTTTTTACAATGGTCGCCTATGGGGCAGCATCCGTTTTTGACGGAATCCGCGACGAATGCAGAAAACAGTGTCCGGGGTGTCTCTCTCTCTCTCTCTCTCTCTCCGAAATTTTCCTCATTTCCGAGTGAAATCTTCTTGGCGGATCCGTCAGAAAACTGACCATTTCTGCATCCGTTTTTTTCCTTTTCTGACGGATCCGCCATTTTCACGGATGGGCGGACGTCACACAACGGAAGTGTGAAAGAGGCCTTAGCGATAATGCTGCGCACTGATATATTGTGGCTCCCACAGTAGGTCATAATGCCCGCTTCCTCATTCTTTGGGTGGAGGATTATTTACAAAGTCCTTTCACTGGTGGTGGAACCTGACTGATCCTTCACTGTCCTCGCCTGTCATCCAGTAGCTCCAGCTGATAAACACTTATAAATGTGGAATGCTCCTTAGTGATTTGTGATCATTGAGCAAACAGAGATCATCCTCTATACTCATCAACACCATCAGTGCCACCACCTCATGGTATTTACTCTTCACTTCCACCAAAGTACCACCACCTAATGCTACATACTCTCGATCGTATTACTTATGTCACAGCTCAGCAATGCATCCAGATGTAGCAGAGTTGGGGATTGTCGTGGGACATATAGATTATCAACGGACAGGTGATATAATATTTATTTTTACTTTTACATTAATAAATGGGTAAAAGAAGGTCGGGCAGTGTTTATTTCAGTTAAAGGACTTTTTTCTGTGGCTTTATTAAATTTGACAACGGCGTTAGTAATGGGGGTGTCTTATAGACGCCTCTCCATTACTAACCCCTGTTCTTGATGTCAGCTGACATTACAAAGCTGACATCAACCCCACTTGCCATCGCACCAGGACAAGTTGGAGGAGCCAGGCAAAGAGCCAGAATTGGGGCAGCTTGTCACGCTGGGTGAGGGAGAAGCTAGGTGCACAACAACAAGAAGAGAGTTGGGGCGTCCAAATACTAGGAAAGGGGGAAGTGGAGACCCCTAGGCAGATCTGACAACACCCTATCTGCCCTTAGGTCCCTAAATAGGTTCCGCACCTATCGCCGAGCAGTAACCTAATCCCTGATTGCCCCTAGCAATAGTCCCTGGACAGTGACGTGACGGGGTGAGCACTAGTCAGCCCCCCCACAACAACTAAAGACAAAGCAGGGAGACAAATGAGGGAATACAATTAGCTTGAGATGATAAAAAAGAGAGATCACTCCAGCTATCCTCCAAGAGGCTCCAACAATAAACTAGTCGACTTCTAGCACTACCAACAGACAGAGGTAAACAGAGCTATCACTGGCGTCTTGCTGAAGCGACTAAACATATTTAAGCCTCCAGAAAGGGTGTGTTAATCAGCAGTAGACAGTGGAGAACACTGCAAAGTCCTAGAGGGAGAAGGAAATCACTCCATAGCAGCAATGAACGATCCAGAATGTGCCTGCAGAGCTAGGAAAGATGTATATCTTTGTACCGTGTTAGCTAGTAGATAGAAAAATATTTAGAATTGAGAGTCCTCAGTGGTTGATACCTTTTAAAGTCTAACTGAAAAGATAGTAACAAATTGCAAGCTTTCAAGACTACTCAGGTCTCTTCATCAGGCTAGACTATTACAACAGTCTAGCCTGATGAAGAGACCTGAGTAGTCTCGAAAGCTTGTGTGGCGCCCTTGAGGGTCCAGTCGCCACAGAGGTACTGCATCTCAGCCAGAGATGTGGCATCCCAACCTTTCAGGTAAGATGGAGACATTGAACCTGGCTCTGACAACACTGCATCCATCACACACACTAGCAGCAGTTCTACTCCATGTCTGCTGGCTAGGAAAGGGTGTCAGGTGGTGGGTGGAGCTGGAGGGTTAGAGCAGGAGAATAGAGGGAAGTAAGAGTGAGTCTTCCCGTAGGGAAGAAGGGGAAAGACGTGCATAGGCAATCTTCCCGTAGGGGAAGGCGGGAAGAGATAGAAACGTGCAGCAGGCTCTTGGTCCTGAGGAGCTGTTGACAGTCAGAAGGACAGAAAGAAGGTTCCCTGAAGGGAAAAGGGATTTCTCAGAGGCACGGTTGAGCAGAAGGCTACCCGTGGGGCTCGTTCCAGGCTGACGGACATCAGCTGGGAGAATCCAGGTCGCAGAAGGGTCTCGGCCCCTAGCCTAGTTGAGTGTACAACAGGACTCAGCCAGCAAGCGGTCAGCTGTGGCAACTTTAGGGGTCACAGTCAACAACCACAATCATCTTCTCTGGGAAGGCAGCTATATAGAATCAAGGAAACGCCTGGGTCACGTTGTCCGAGAGGATTCGCAGCTGCTGGACTGGGACACTGTTTGTGTGGTGCTGGGAAGGAAGAAGGAGTAGGAATCAGCACAGTGAGACGGCCAGGGAAGGCACATACTGACAGGGAGTTCTGAAGGTGTTCTCCATCTACCTGGAAGTTGGCTGGATCCCTCACCTGGAGGACGTGGCACCAAGCGGGCATCCGTGTGCACCAGAACTGTGAGTAAAGCTTTGGAAACTGCATTTGACTGTGTCTTCTCAAGTTCTTCCTGCGGCACCCACTCCACACTGCTACATCTACCAGCACCATTATCTTCTACAACATACATCTGTCCTGGACAGCAAGCTCTGCCTGTGGAGAGCTATTCCAAGTCTGCTGCATCACACCACCAGTCCCAGAGGATCTGCACTGCAGAGCTGGTCACTTCTGACCAGAAACCACAGGTGGCGTCACGAATACTTCAATACAAACTCTTTATCATCCCTTGTAAATATTCCCCTTTTTATTGGACGCCCAGGGCCACGGACCAGGTCACTGCTGCCGTGACATATCCATTTAAGACGCCGGCCCGGTACCAAGTACCCCACTGCCCTGGCGGGCGATCCACTTGCAATTTGTTACCATCTTTTCAGTTAGCCATTAAAAGGTATCAACCACTGAGGACTCTCAATTCTAAATATATTCCTGCAGAGCTAGGCAGTGACCTTCTACAGCCGGATTCAGTATGACGTCTGTCACACCTGACAACCTGTGACACGGCTGCAGGCTGCAGCCCACAGCTGTTGTCTTTGCCTGCGCTGGTTATCAAGTATGGAGGAGACCCCACGTCTTCTTTTTTTTTTGTACAGTTTGCCGGCCAATAACAGACAATACTTGACATGGCTGTGATTGAGCAAGAGATTTCCCAAAAGAGGGTCAGAAAAATAGCAGGTCAAAACTCAAAGGGCAGTATAAACACAAGGGATCCCAATGGGCATAATTAAAGCAACAAGGGATCAGATAGTATGTTCAACCATAAAATAATTTTTATTAGTATAAATTTATACATTAAAATATGTCTGAGCAGAGTATCACTACCAAAGTACGCCCTTGCTTTATACTCCTCACCACCAATTACCAACTCCTCATCTTCTATACGCCTCACCACCAGTGTACCACTGCCTCATCTTCTATACTCCTCCCCACCAGTGTGCAACCTCCTCCTTTATACTCCTCACCACCAGTGTAACACCGCCTCATCTTTATGCTCCTCACTACCTCATCTTCTATGCTCCTCTCTACCACCTCATCCTTTATACTCCTCACCACCAGTGTACGACTACCTCTTTCTCTATACTCGTCACCACCAGTGTACGACCAATTCATCTTCTACACTCCTCACTGTAACAATTATGTGGGTGACGCGCACCACATTGGTGGTACCAGGGCTATGGGGTACTCGGAACCGAGCCCATGGAAGTCTATGGGGAATGTCACTGGCAGCAGAGCTCGGTCCGTGGCCCTGGCGGTCATGCAATGGGGGAATATTTACAGGGGATTGTAGTTATAGTAGTTCGTGACGCCACCTGTGGTTTCTGATCTGATTGACCAGCGCTGCAGGGTAGATCTCTGAGGGGATGTTATGGCAGCTAGGTGTTAAGTCCCCCACAGGTGGGACTGGTCCCTCAAAGTCTATGGTGGTGATGCAGGGTGCAGATAGGAATTCAGTCACACACAATGCAGTCTCTTTCCATACCTTTACTTGTAGATGTTGCAGGTATGTCCCGGGAAGCTGGTCAGGTTGGAGAATGCACATTCAGGGAATTGTTGAGCAGGTTAGAGGCCTCCTTTCTCCTTGTAATGTGTGTGAGTACAAACTTGCATAAAGTCAAGTGCAACTCTTTCAATAGCAACTACGCCCGGCCAACATTGTGGTGGAGTCTTCTATGTCTCTGATTATCAGATGTTGAGAGAACTAAGTCCTTACTTTTGCCGTGCACTGGCTCAAAGTCCCTGTTCTCCCTGACTCTGGTTACGTATCAGCGCTCAGGGCTACCTTCTGCGACTTGAAGTCCAGCAAGGTCTCCGGTGTTTCTTATTACTAGACGTGAAGCACTAGCAACGCTTCGGACCCCGGTGTCCGGTTAACTGAGTGAGGGTGATCTGTCACCTTAGTCACTCTTACTTCTCCACTCGCCCTTCGCCCTGCTCTTGCCCTTAACATAAGCACGTGTAGAAATGGTGTCAAGGTCAGCTTTCCTTCGGTGCTCACTGACCTGTTCTCAGTTGGCTCGTTGGTATAACTGCTGTGATTCCTTTCCTTCTTCCCTTCTTAGACCCCACTTCGAGTGGCTATCAGGAACTCCTGTCAACTGATTTCAATGCACGCTCTGAGAGTCACTTTCCACTTTCTTAGGAACACAGGCAGCTTGCTCTGAGTAGCAGGTTAAGGGATAGCTCTGACTAGGCTAAGATGATTCACTTCACCTGTACTAGCCTCCACTTCCATACAAGATGAGCTATACAAGCTCCGCAAGGATTCAGTCTTCTCTCCTCTCCCTCCAAGACTAATCTAATCTGATCCCAATGCTACGTCACACTACTTAAATAGTCTAAAATGCCTCTAGTGGCAATGCTGAGAAGTGTGCGTGAATGAATATCAGGCTTTACAGTTACCTTCTTGTGCATTTTCCAGGAGACATGTGTGCCTTGCGCAGCTGGGCCACACATCCCCCCCTAGTTAAACTCAGCACTCCCGGGCTGAAATAGAAAAGAAAAACATTTTTGTTTTGCATATAACATCAACATAATAACTCATGCCTTGCGGGAGGTAAGGACTCTTAAACGTTACAATTTGTACAATGGACATTAGAAAAATATCAAAATACTTTTCATATAAATACAATATACTTGTGGAGGACCCGCACCAAAAACCTCCCACGTGGGTCCTGGGTGGGCTGCAGGACTTCTAAGCTGCAGACCTCACTCTAGGCCACACCATACGGGTTTTTCTTCAGAGGTAGATACATATGGCTTTATGTAAAACCAAGATGGGGCACCGAAGTGCGAACTATTTACAATAAAGTTTTTGGGCTGGCAAAGTCCACAGCCACGCAGTCCTTTGCATGATAAAACACTTTTCAAGTAAAATCACATTTCAATCAACTTTTACTTTAACTCTTTACCCAGCCGGGTATTCTACTTTAAATAAGCAAACATACTATGTAAACATTTATCAATAGTAAAGTGCAAATCTTCATCTTTTTCAAACTTTATACATGTTCAGGTGCAGTAAACCCCTGTCTGGGTCCTATTGTTTTTCTTCTTTACTTAGTAGTGGCGACACCTGGTGGCTGTGCAAGCACAGGACCGTTCCTATTCTTGGGCCCAGTGCCTAACACCAGGATCATCGACTCCACCATCGGGGTCTGTGTGGCTGGTGTGCACTGGGCTGGTGGGGTGTCGGGGGTTCCAGCAGGGTGTCATCATCTGCAGCAGGGATATCATCGCTGGTTACCTGCAGAGCCGGTTCACTCCGGTCCTCTAGGCCGCAGGCCTGTCCTCCTCTGTGGACGCTGTTGCAGCATAAGATGCTGGCTTGTGTAGTGGCTCAATTGGGGACGCACTAACCTGCTGCTGTCGCTGCTCCATCTCTTCCCAGTCGCTCTCCATCACTGACGGCTGGGTTCCCTCCGGTGTCCCTACCGGGGGACTGTGCTCCGCTGTGGCCTCCTGGCCTGGCTGGCACTCCGGAACGGGCAGGGCCTCCTCAGCCTCCTTCTCTTCCACTGCTCCATCGGTGGGGTCAGGTACAGCTCTTTCGGGGCCGGCCTCCGGTTTTCCTTCAGCTTTCTGCAGCGGTGACACAGGAAGTTCAGGTAATGGCGTTGTTCCTGTAGGAGAGAGCACTGCGTCCCACAGCAGCCGCTGTGTCTGGGTACGCCTGCGTCTCTCGGTTTCCTCCATGTCTGCATGGCGCTGGATCAGTTTTCTGAGCACCGCATTCTCCTCCTTTAACTCCAGCATGGTTTGTTGAAGGTCCCTTAACGGGACGGCTCCGGTACAGGCAGTAGCTTTTCTGGGGAACAGGGCCTGCGCACCACCGCTCCTCCACATAGCTGCTCCTGTCCTTCCGCCATCTCTCCCCAGGCCAGACTGTGTTCTCCATCAGGAATATTCTGGTCTCTTCCGTGGAGGCGGGATTTGCGCTTCCTCTTTTTTGCATAGAAGATGAAGAGGAGGCGGATCTCCCTTGCAGTGGGGTAGGATCTCACATTATAGTAGCATTTTGAGAGGGCGGCCATAACTTTCGCGCCACAGGGGGGGTACGCCCACGAATGCACGCCCACCTTCTTCACCAGCGCCTCAGGGCGCGAATATGGCGGGAAAATGGCGGAAAATGGCGCCAAAAATCACAAAACAGCAACACAGTCTTTTTGCACAAAACAGTTCAATAGGCACACAGGACTCACATCCAGTAAGCTTCGTATCCTGTTCGTGACGCCAAAGATGACGCGCACCACATTGGTGGTACCAGGGCTATGGGGTACTCGGAACCGAGCCCATGGAAGTCTATGGGGAATGTCACTGGCAGCAGAGCTTGGTCCGTGGCCCTGGCGGTCATGCAATGGGGGAATATTTACAGGGGATTGTAGTTATAGTAGTTCGTGACGCCACCTGTGGTTTCTGATCTGATTGACCAGCGCTGCAGGGTAGATCTCTGAGGGGATGTTATGGCAGCTAGGTGTTAAGTCCCCCACAGGTGGGACTGGTCCCTCAAAGTCTATGGTGGTGATGCAGGGTGCAGATAGGAATTCAGTCACACACAATGCAGTCTCTTTCCATACCTTTACTTGTAGATGTTGCAGGTATGTCCCGGGAAGCTGGTCAGGTTGGAGAATGCACATTCAGGGAATTGTTGAGCAGGTTAGAGGCCTCCTTTCTCCTTGTAATGTGTGTGAGTACAAACTTGCATAAAGTCAAGTGCAACTCTTTCAATAGCAACTACGCCCGGCCAACATTGTGGTGGAGTCTTCTATGTCTCTGATTATCAGATGTTGAGAGAACTAAGTCCTTACTTTTGCCGTGCACTGGCTCAAAGTCCCTGTTCTCCCTGACTCTGGTTACGTATCAGCGCTCAGGGCTACCTTCTGCGACTTGAAGTCCAGCAAGGTCTCCGGTGTTTCTTATTACTAGACGTGAAGCACTAGCAACGCTTCGGACCCCGGTGTCCGGTTAACTGAGTGAGGGTGATCTGTCACCTTAGTCACTCTTACTTCTCCACTCGCCCTTCGCCCTGCTCTTGCCCTTAACATAAGCACGTGTAGAAATGGTGTCAAGGTCAGCTTTCCTTCGGTGCTCACTGACCTGTTCTCAGTTGGCTCGTTGGTATAACTGCTGTGATTCCTTTCCTTCTTCCCTTCTTAGACCCCACTTCGAGTGGCTATCAGGAACTCCTGTCAACTGATTTCAATGCACGCTCTGAGAGTCACTTTCCACTTTCTTAGGAACACAGGCAGCTTGCTCTGAGAAGCAGGTTAAGGGATAGCTCTGACTAGGCTAAGATGATTCACTTCACCTGTACTAGCCTCCACTTCCATACAAGATGAGCTATACAAGCTCCGCAAGGATTCAGTCTTCTCTCCTCTCCCTTCAAGACTAATCTAATCTGATCCCAATGCTACGTCACACTACTTAAATAGTCTAAAATGCCTCTAGTGGCAATGCTGAGAAGTGTGCGTGAATGAATATCAGGCTTTACAGTTACCTTCTTGTGCATTTTCCAGGAGACATGTGTGCCTTGCACAGCTGGGCCACACATGGGTACTATGGAATCTAATTGCGTGGGATAAAACAAAACGGAGACCAAAGCTGAGGCAAATAAGTGTACTTAACAAAATAAGAAACTGAACCACATCTAAGAGAGAATTTCCGCAAAAGTGACAAAGTGCACAGCACAATATAGAAAGCAGCAACAAAATACTCAGTCAAGGAGGATCTCCTGAGCCGGACTTAAATAGCAGGACAGACAGGAAGTTCCAGAACAGGGCGAGGTATAAGACTCCATCTTGGACAAGGCAAACAGGCTCAATGGAAAATCCAGAATCCTTACACTCACCACCAGTGTACCACCACCTCATCTTCTATACTCCTCACCACCAATGTACCACCACATAATCTTCTATACTCTTCATCACCAGTGTACAACCGCCTTATCCTTTATACTCCTCACTTCCAGTGTACCACCGCCTCACCACCAATGTACCACCACATAATCTTCTATACTCTTCATCACCAGTGTACAACCGCCTTATCCTTTATACTCCTCACTTCCAGTGTACCACCGCCTCATCTTCTATACTTTTCACCACTAGTGTACAACGGCTTCTTCCTATATAATACTCACCACCAGAGTACCACTGCCTCATCCTCTATAGGCCTCTTTCACACATCCGTCTTTTTGTATCAGGCATGATCCGTCCTATGCCTGAAGGGACGGATCCGGCGCTGAAACAAAAAAACTGATGCAACGGATCCGGTTTTTTGCTGGATCCGACCTGAACTTTTGAACCCAGAAAAAGAGGGTTTCTGATGCCCGGAGAGACTGGATAATGTAGTAGTAGTAGTAGTAGTGGTAGTAGTAGTAGTAGTAGACCTCGATTTCCAGAATCCGGATCAGACTTTTGCCGGATTGCACAAAAGTCTGATCCGGTTCCATTGAATTCTATTGTTTCCGGCCGCCTAATGCGCCGCTTCAGGCACATCAGGCAGCTCCGGCAAAAAAAACCAAAACGTTACATGCTCCGTTTTGTCCGGCCGCCGGAATGTACATTTCCGCCGGATCCGGATAAAAACGGATACAACGCACTGACATCAGGCGCCATCCGGCGCTAATGAAAGTCAATGCAAAAAAAAAAAACGCATCCGGCATTACATTTCGCCGGATGCGGTTGGACAAAAAAATGTCGGAGGGCGCCGGAGGGCGCACAACGGATGTGTGAAAGAGGCCATACTCGTCACCCCCAGTGTACCACCACATCATCTTCTATACTCCTCATCACCAGTGTACAACACCCCATCCTTTTTAGTGATCCTAATCAGCAGAGTACCATCACTTCATCCACTATACTCCTCCTCACCACCAGTGTACAACCACCTCATCCTTTATACTCCTCACCACCAGTGCACAACTGCCTCATCCTTTATACTCCTCACCACCAGTGTACAACCGACTCATTCTTTATATTCCTCACCACCAGTGTAACACTGCCTCATTTTCTATACTCTTCACCACTAGTGTACAACCGCTTTTTCCTATATCATAGAATGGTAGAGTTGGAAGGGACCTCCTGGGCCTTCTGGTCCAAAAAAATACAAGAATATTGTTGTTAGGATTTGAACCTGTGAGCCATGGCTTGCTGGTCTGTTCCCTTGCTGTGGAGCTATTTCGGAACTAAATACACCAATATATAATACCACCAGAGTACCATTGCCTCATCCTCTATACTCGTCACCCCCAGTGTATCACCATATCATCCACTATACTCCTCCTCACCACCAGTGTACAACCACCTCATCCTTTATACTCCTCACCACCAGTGTACAACCGCCTCATCCTTTATATTTCTCACCACCAGTGCACAACTTCCTCATCCTTTATACTCCCCTCACCACTAGTGTACCACCACCTCATCATCTATACTCCTTACCACCAGTGTACCACCACCTCATCTATACTCCACACCACCAGTGTACCACTGCCTTATCTTTTATACTCCTCACCACAAGCGTACCACTGTTACACCTGTAGATGACACGTGTAGATGACGCATGTGGTTTGTGGACTCACTGTGCCACTGACCGGACCTACTGTAGAGGCACATGACTAAGCAGCTACCTTGGTGTTCATTGCAGCCCCTAATAGTGAGGTCAGCCTGTGCGTCAGGTAGTTGCCAGGTGCCACCCCAGGGTGGCGTCCAGCAGTAGCAGCTGACCCCATGGGTCAAATCTGTTAGTTCAGACTGTGCAGAAGGGACCGCCACTTGGAACAGGTTCAGACTGTGCAGTCACCGGATAGCAGACAGGGCGGCCACATGGACAGGTTCAGACTGTGAAGTCTCCGGATAGCCGACAGAATGGCAATAGGGACAGGTTCAGACTGTGCTGACAGGACGGCCACAGGGACAGGTTAGACACAGTGGTCTCAGGATGTTCAGGTACCGTTGATGCAGTTTCAGGGTACGGACACTGCCGAAGTGGACACAGGAAAAAAGACTAACTATACTGGTCTAACGGGACACAGGATATGGGAAACTTTAAGATACTGGGGTCGGGGGACCTGACATCATACTGTTGCACACATTGAAACACCTAACAGTTACTATAGGGGTTGTTCAGGCACCTCCTAAACGGGTAGGGTCCCTTTCCTTCAAGATGCCTTCCAGCTATTGGTTGAGAGACATCTAGCAGGTGTTAACATTTACTAAATGACTCCCAGCTGACAGCTGGGGGCAGTTTACCATTTGCATGAGCTGTCCCTTTAAAAGCAGGGGAACACGCAAACGTGTGTACTAGGTGCTGTCTGGAATTGTGGCACGTGCACAACCCAAAAAGGAGGAGAACACCGAGGACGACGTTGGGGCCGGGGCGGTGAGTAAGTCGGCGTCCCCACATGGTGGGAGGAGGGGCACCATGCGGAGCCCTGGCAGATGCTACTGTAAGGAGGTGGCAGGAACCCTCCGTCTGCCCCCTTCTTTCTTATGTGCACTTCACTGTACTAATGTTATGTACCATTTATGAACTGTTATTAGCATGTATTGTAATATGTTGTGTTTGCAATATTTCCCATGTGTGTCAATGCAACGTGTGATGTCTCTTTTAGTCTGTAATGTATCACTGTTGAACTGTATTGTGTTGCCCTGTACATGTTAGAGGCAGGGATCGGAAGGGTTAACATGTGGGCTGGTCTAGCAGCCAGAAAAGGTGTCAGGAAGCTCCTTTTTCCAGTGAGTAGCCTGGGCACTTTTGCCCTGGGCAGGTGTGGGGTGACAGCCGGGTCATTGCCAGACCCCAGGACGGGAAAGAATCTGTTGCCCCGGCTTAAAGGCAGTAACACAGACATTGCCAGACCCCAGGAGGGGATAAAATCCTTTGCCCTGGACTTAAGGATAGCACCACATCCCCAGGACTCGGTAAGGGCCCCAACAAAGGGACTTCAAGCGTCCAGATTTCGGCGTATGGACTACTGCTTTGTTTTGGCTACCGTGGCTATTGTGGGTACGGCCATTGACATTGCTAGGGAGAGAGCAGGAAACCAGTGTTGCACTTTATTTCTTCTCTGCAATAAAAGTTATCCTTGTTGGATTACTTCTGTGACCCTGGACTGTGATTGCCTAGACTGCAGTGACTGGAAAAAAGGAGGTAACTCGTGGGGGAAACTGTGTCCGTCCTTTCTGTTTCTGCATAAGGTCCTGGAGTGTGTACTGACTGTGGCTTAGTTGACTCGGCTGGGACTACCACCCCGGGCCACCTTGTTACACTACAACCACCACCTCATCGTCTATACTCCACACCACCAGTGCACACCCGCCTCATTCTTTATATTCTTCACCACCAGTGTACCACTGCCTCATCCTTTATACTCCTCAGCACCAGTGTACAATTGCCTCATCCTTTATACTGCTTCTCATCAGTAGAGCACCATCCTATATAGATTAAAAATAATCCAACATTCTAATGCGTTTCTGGTCGTAGCCCTAAGTCGTAGAATATTCTCATCTTATTCTATGACTAAGGGCTACGGCCAGAAACACATTAGAATGTTGGATTCTTTTTAATCTGTCTGGACAACACCTTTTTCCTTTTTAATGGAATAAAATAAAAAGCGATATTTAAATCCAGCCTGTGGATCCTTTTTTCTCTCCTTTTTTCAAAATGTATCTGATGGTCAATGGACTTGGATCCTGGCTGAACTATTAAGACGCAAACAACTACATCACACGGTGAGGCTTATTTCCTAATTTGTATTTTTTTTTCTCTACCATCCTATATACTCCTCACCACCAAAAGTGCCCTGCATGTCACCGTTTTGACTCCACATTACCAGCATAACCTCTATACATATTGTTATACAACGTCAGTACTTTACTAGTAAAGTGATAAAACCTTTCAGCAGTGATCAGGCTGCAGTGCTGTTTTCCACTGCTGCACCCTGTGGCATAACGCACCCTCTCCCCATCTTTGCAATCATCCATAATATGCGTCTGGGAACATGCTGAACGTCACTCACATGACAGTTGACAGCAACGTCGCTAGTAAGCTAGTAAACGAGGAAATTATTTTCTGTCTTTATTATTTCCTTGCCTGCTGTTCATACAAATATCTTGTGTGCGCTCTGGAGGCTGTTTGTCTTGTGGAAGGTCAGCACTCGGAAAAGATCCCAGGAATGACATGGTGATGGAAGATGTGCTGTAACCTTGCCCACAGCAGCAGCATTTTACTTTATCTCAAGTAGATCTGCTTAAGTGAAGTGACGCTTTCAGGAATGTGAAATTATATCCTTTGTTTACTTATATACAGTACAGACCAAACGTTTGGACACACCTTCTCATTTAAAGATTTTTTTGTATTTTGATGACTATGAAAATTGTACATTCACACTGAAGGCATCAAAACTATGAATTAACACATGTAGAATTATATACTTAACAAAAAAGTGTGAAACAACTGAAAATATGTCTTATATTCTAGGTTCTTCAAAGTAGCCACCTTTTGCTTTGATGATTGCTTTGCACACTCTTGGCATTCTCTTGATGAGCTTCAAGAGGTAGTCACCGGAAATGGTCTTCCAACAATCTTGAAGGAGTTCCCAGAGATGCTTAGCACTTGTTGACCCTTTTGCCTTCACTCTGCGGTCCAGCTCACCCCAAACCATCTCGATTGGGTTCAGGTCTGGTGACTGTGGAGGCCAGGTCATCTGGAGTAGCACCCCATCACTCTCCTTGTTGGTCAAATAGCCCTTACACAGCCTGGAGGTGTGTTTGGGGTCATTGTCCTGTTGAAAAATACAGTGGTGGCCAAAAGTATTGGCACCCCTGCAATTCTGTCAGATAATACTCAGTGTCTTCCTGAAAATGATTGCAATCACAAATTATTTGCTATTCTTATCTTCATTTAATTTGCTTGCAAGGAAAAAACACAAAAGAGAATGAAGCAAAAATCAAATCCTTGATCATTTCACACAAAACTCCAAAAATGGGCCAGACAAAAGTATTGGCACCCTCAGCCTAATACTTGGTTGCACAACCTTTAGCCAAAATAACTGGGAACAACCGCTTCCGGTAACCATCAATGAGTTTCTTACAATGCTCTGCTGGAATTGTAGACCATTCTTCTTTGGCAAACTGCTCCAGGTCCCTGATATTTGAAGGGTGCCTTCTCCAAACTGCCATTTTGAGATCTCTCCACAGGTGTTCTATGGGATTCAGGTCTGGACTCATTGCTGGCCACATTAGAAGTCTTCAGTGCTTTCTCACAAACCATTTTATAGTGCTTTTGGAAGTGTGTTTTGGGTCATTGTCCTGCTGGAAGACCCATGACCTCTGAGGGAGACCCAGCTTTCTCACACTGGGCCCTACATTATGCTGCAAAATTTGTTGGTAGTCTTCAGACTTCATAATGCCATGCACACGGTCAAGCAGTCCAGTGCCAGAGGCAGCAAAGCAACCCCAAAACATCAGGGAACCTCCGCCATGTTTGACTGTAGGGACCGTGTTCTTTTCTTTGAATGCCTCTTTTTTTTTTCCTGTACACTCTATGTTGATGGTTTTTCCCAAAAAGCTTGACTTTTGTCTCATCTGACCAGAGAACATTCTTCCAAAACGTTTTAGGCTTTCTCAGGTAAGTTTTGGCAAACACCAGCCTGGCTTTTTTATGTCTCGGGGTAAGAAGTGGGGTCTTCCTGGGTATCCTACCATACAGTCCCTTTTCATTCAGACGCCGACAAGCAGGGCAGCTTGAACTTGTTTGGATGTTAGTCGAGGTTCTTTATCCACCATCCGCACAATCTTGCGTTGAAATCTCTCGTCAATTTTTCTTTTCCCTCCACATCTAGGGAGGTTAGCCACAGTGCCATGGGCTTTAAACTTCGTGACGACACTGCGCACGGAAGACACAGGAACATTCAGGTCTTTGGAGACGGACTTGTAGCCTTGAGATTGCTCATGCTTCCTCACAATTTGGTTTCTTAAGTCCTCAGACAGTTCTTTGGTCTTCTTTCTTTTCTCCATGCTCAATGTGGCACACACAAGGACACAGGACAGAGGTTGAGTCAACTTTAATCCATGTTAACTGGCTGCAAGTGTGATTTAGTTATTGCCAACACCTGTTAGGTGCCACAGGTAAGTTACAGGTGCTGGTGATTACACGAATTAGAGAAGCATCACATGATTTTTCAAACAGTGCCAATACTTTTGTGTACCCCCTTTTTTTAGGTTTGGTGTGGAATTATATCCAATTTGGCTTTAGGTCAATTCTTTTTGTGTTTTTTCATTGAAGACAAATTAAATGAAGATAATAATACCAAAGAATTTGTGTTTGCAATCATTTTCAGGAAGACACTGAGTATTATCTGACAGAATTGCATGGGTGCCAATACTTTTGGCCACCCCTGTAAATGATGGTCCAACTAAATGCAAACCGGATGGAATAGCATGCCGCTGCAAGATGCTGTGGTAGCCATGCTGGTTCAGTATGCCTTCAATTTTGAATAAATCCCCAACAGTGTCACCAGAAAAGCACCCCCACACCATCACACCTCCTCCTCCATGCTTCATGGTGGGAACTAGGCATGTAGAGTCCATCCGTTCACCTTTTCTGACTCGCACAAAGACACGGTGGTTGGAACCAAAGATCTCAAATTTGGACTCATCAGACCAAAGCAGATTTCCACTGGTCTAATGTCCATTCCTTGTGTTCTTTAGCCCAAACAAGTCTCTTCTGCTTGTTGCCTGTCCTTAGCAGTGGTTTCCTAGCAGCTATTTTACAATTAAGGCCTGCTGCCCAAAGTCTCCTCTTAACAGTTGATGTAGAGATGTGTCTGCTGCTAGAACTCTGTGTGGCATTGACCTGGTCTCTAATCTGAGCTGCTGTAAACCTGCGATTTCTGAGGCTGGTGACTCGGATAAACTTATCCTCAGAAGCAGAGGGGACTCTTGGTTTTCCTTTCCTGGGGCAGTCCTCATGTGAGCCAGGTTCTTTGTAGCGCTTGATGGTTTTTGCAACTGCACTTGGGGACAATTTCAAAGTTTTCCCAATTTTTCGGACTGACTGACCTTAATTTCTTAAAGTAATGATGGCCACTCGTTTTTCTTAACTTAGCTGCTTTTTCTTGCCATAATACAAATTCTAACAGTCTATTCAGTAGGACTATCAGCTGTGTATCCACCAGACTTCTGCACAACACAACTGATGGTCCCAACCCCATTTATAAGGCCAGAAATTCCACTTATTAAACCTGACAGGGCACACCTGTGAAGTGAAAACCATTCCCGGTGACTACCTCTTGAAGCTCATCAAGAGAATGCCAAGAGTGTGCAAAGCAGTCATCAAAGCAAAAGGTGGCTACTTTGAAGAACCTAGAATATAAGACATATTTTCAGTTGTTTCACACCTTTTTGATAAGTATATAATTCCACATGTGTTAATCAATAGTTTTGATGCCTTCAGTGTGAATGTACAATTTTCATAGTCATGAAAATACAGAAAAATCTTTAAATGAGAAGGTGTGTCCAAACTTTTGGTCTGTACTGTAGCAGCAACATATTTTTCAGTTCTGTGCAGACTTTTGTGACCACAGCTCTTCCAATTAGGTCTTCCAATTAGGTATAACAATATAAATTCCAAATTAATGCATCATGTTTTGGGGTATACTGTGCTACAGAAATTTCCATGTTTCTACTGTCTGCAGCCACCACCAGGGGAGCTCCCTATATACAGAGATACATAAGATTCTTTCTGCAGCCACCACTAGGGGGAGCTCCAAGTATACAGAGATACATGATAAGATTCTGTCTGTCTGCAACAACCACCAGTGGGAGCTCTGTGTATACAGAGATGCATAATATGATTATATTTGTCTGCAGCCACCACTAGGGGGAGCTTCCTGTATGCAGAGATAAAAGAAAAGATTCTGTCTGCAACCACCACTAGGGGAGCTCCCTGTATGCAGAGCTACATGAAAAGAGTCTGTCTGCAACCACCACTAGGGGGATCTCCCTGTATACAGAGATACATGAAAAGATTCTGCCTGCAGCCACTACTAGGGAAAGGACCCTGAATACAGAGATATACAGTATGATACGATTCTGTCTGCAGCCACCACTAGCTCCGTGTATACAGTGATGCAAATACGATTATTTCTGTCTGCAGCCACCACTAGGGGGAGCTCCCTGTATAGAGAGATACATGATAAGATTCTGTCTGCAGTCATCACTAGGGGGAGCTCATTGTATACAGAGATATATGAAAAGATTCTGTCTGTCTGCAGCCACCACTAGGGGAGGTCTCTGTATGCAGAGATGCATAATACAATTCTGTCTGTCTGCAGCCACCACTAGGGGGAGCTCCCTGTATGCAGAGATGCATAATACAATTCTGTCTGTCTGCAGCCACCACTAGGGGGAGCTCCCTGTATACAGAGATGCATAATAAGATTCTGTCTGCAGCCACCACTAGGGGATCTCCCTGTATACAGAGATGCATAATAAGATTCTGTCTGCAGCCACCACTAGGGGGGCTCCCTGTATACAGAGATGCATAATAAGATTCTGGCTGCAGCCACCATGAGGAGGAGCACCTGTGTCAGTGACTGTACAGAGTAGAGAGGCTATGTAATCTTTTTAGTGACACACAGAATGTCAGAGTTTTCTAATTTGGAAGTGGTAAAATGCAGTAGACTGAAGGTCACACAGTACATAAATAATGTTACACACCAGGGCCATAAAAGCCGCTGATCAAGTTCTGTAACAAAACATGTAACTTGTTTCCACTGGAACCCTTCATTACAAGGCTTTTAGAATGTAAAGTGCTGTGACTACAGTCTCCTCTCATATTCTCTGCCAGTCTGGTGAGAGAAAGCCTCACAGCAGCACAGGACATATCAGGAGGGGAGTGTGTTGATAGCTGAATTAGTGACTTGAATATTCATGTAATTAAAGGGGCTATACGGGACTTCTTTTCCCCTATGGGGATAATTGCTTATCGACAGGAAGATGCTAACTACCTGCCAGTTCTGCCCTGCGACGATCTGTCCCGGATCAGAGCCGTCACGGAACGTCCTGCTGGTGATTATCCTGCTTCTTGTGATGTCACATCCACAGAGCAGTTCCTTCTCTTCCACTCTGCTCTGTAAATGGGACGTCACTGCCACCACCATGTGGATTGACAGCTGGCTCAGACTAACGTAGTGGGAGCTGACTGTTAATCAACATGATAGAGCAGAGCGGAAGAGAAGGAGCTGCTCTGCGGACACAACGTCACAGGAAGCTGGAGAATTGTCTGTGACCACTTTGAGACAGGAAAAATCAGTGCAGGACAGATTTAACCCCATAGGAAAAAATTAGACATCCTGGATGACCCCTTTAATTATGGCTGCTTCTCACAAGGTCAGTACCATGATGTAAAGATATCAATGAAGACCAGTGGTGGCACAGAGCAGTTCAGATATACATGTCTGCCATACTGTACATACAGTAGGTAAGGAAAGTATGAGAAAAAAAACCTGAACTTTTTTGAATTTACCAAATGGCTGCAATGAAACAAAGAGTGAAAAATTTAAAGGGTCTGAATACTTTCCGTACCCACTGTATATCTCGGCAGCACATCCTGTGGCACTGTGGCATCCTGATCGAGCTTGCTCATCAGCGGGGAGGATTTCTCGGCATTGCACTTTATTGCAGGTTCATTGTGTGGTTGTAATTTCTGCGGTTGTCAAGATAAAGGCTCTTCAGATCAGGCCATATATCAGCAGTAATTACTTCATTATTCTGTGTATCTCACTACTACTCCTCACATCACACAGATACTTATGACAGGAAGGTTATTATGATGGCATCACAGGGTGTGATGACTGTGGGGTCTGCCACGTTGAGGGCTTTATGGCCTAGGATAGGGTTTTATGCTTCATTGTTTCTACCATAGATATGTAAGATACTACCAGGAACGCGGGATGCATTGACGAGCAGGAGGTAGAGCAAGAGTTAACAGGTGCTTTATACAGAAGATTCTTGTAAGTAAATACTCTGTTTCCAGAAAAATGACAATTATAAATTCAGGGGGGAAGTTTTAAACAGTGGAGATAAAGAGTAAATAACGTTCAGTAAAAATGAATCAACTTATCAGTCTGTGGCTCCCGGACGGAAGAGTTTGAAAGATCCCACGGTATTGGCTCAGGTGCGCGACACGTCTCTGAAGCGATCCCGGATGAAGTACCGAAACGGCGTTCCTTGGCTTTTCCAGACGTGATCTCCCGGTCCTGGTGCAAGGTGTGGTACGGGAAGTAGAAGATGGTGAAGGGAGCGTGGCACAAAGTTCTGAAATAGAGGCTACCATGGGACCGGGTGTATCAGCGCGCTGCGCGAGGTCGGTATTCCGGAGCTTGTCAGTTACAGTGGAGGATGCTGACCAGTCAGGGCTCTGGCATAAGGAAGTCTGCAGGGTGCTCAACTCTCTCCTTACAAAGGTTGTACGCGTAGGAGAGGATAGGCCGTAGAGTGGGCCTGCTGGTTGGCGTGGATCAGTGGAGTCAACCTTCTCCTTCAGTGTTCCCTGTCTTCCTGCCAGAAGCTCCCTTTTCACGCGCTCCCCTTCTTTTATCTCCAACCCGCTCTCTGCAGTCAGGTGCAAACGTCTGCTCCGGTCAAAAAGTCCTTCCCCCAGCAACAATGGTGACAGCCCCGATGGTTCCAGCCCAGATACGCAAGAAATTGCCCTAGCAATAATTCCACATGTGTTAATTCATAGTTTTGATGCCTTCAGTGTGAATGTACAATTTTCATAGTAGAAAATACAGAAAAATCTTTAAATGAGAAGGTGTGTCCAAACTTTTGGTCTGTACTGTAGTCAGGTGCAAACATGGGCTAAGGTGACATACCAACGGTAGACATAACAGCACAATAAATCATCTTTTATAAATATTGCTAGTAATGGTACATAGAATTAGTATAAGCCATGTATGAACGCATGTAGAGGACTCCATAAAATACCCCAATAATATTAAGGGGTAAAGAAAAGTTATGCTATATTCCCCACCAGTGTGAACAAGGCATACCAGAAGTGAGCTGCAGAAAGATTGAAATATAGGGTGTAATGTGTAATAAATCGCAAATGATATAATAATTGATGGTAATCTCAAATAACTGTAACCAGATGTACCCAGCTATCCAACAATAAATAGACACAAGAAATGCCTATAGCACGTATATAAAATGCTTATAAGGTTATTATAGCCACTCACTTATTATAAAACATTCAGACTATTCCAAGAAAAAGCTGTAATGGCTAAAGTGCCCAGCAGTAGATGAGGTGTCCTATCTGACCAAGGTATGCTACAGCATACATGTTACCCATGATGACCCATGGCTCATGTAGCCCAGACACCCCATGCATATCTCTGTAGGTTACTGCTTCATCAGGGTGAGTGCTACAGCCGAATGCTAGTTAACCCCTTTCTGACATAGGTTGTAATAGTATGGGTTTATAGAGTGGGCTCAGAATGAGCCTGGTCTATATCAGGACGGTGCAGGCTGTGTTATACAGCTGGCACCTGCCTCTGACACCAGCATTTAAAGAGCGCTATACCCGAAGTGTGTTGATTTGGGTACCCTCTTGTAATGCGATCACATAGTGCTGATGTGTTAACATGGCATTGGGGCATCTGTCGAAGGTCCCCATCATTGGCATCATGATACTTCAGTGAAGCTAAAACTCCAGCTGAGCTTCAAAGGAGACTGTGAATTTTCACTGTATACCACAATACTGATGTATTGTTGTATTTTGTACAAGCAAGTTGCCTAGGGGCACTTAAAAAATAATAAAGTTTTAAAAAATATTGAAAAATAAAAAAAAAACTAACATTTTTAATCAACCCCTTTTCGAAATAGAAAAATAAAGATATAAGAAATTATTATATTTGGTATCAAATATCAAAAATATTGATATCAAAATATAAATAGCCAAGAAAGAAGAAGTCAGCTCACCAATTTCATTGCTATGCACCTGGGTGGGAATGGAGTCCTCACATGGAGCTGCCCTGGTACGGGTCCAGGCCAATACAAGGTCAGTGTAGTTTTACTACAGAGCATATTAAAGTGATATCAAGGTTACAAGAGAGACTAGAACAAATGGACATTGCACAGAGTCAGAGTGAACTCAAGAGTCGCAGGAATTGACAGGAACAATCTGTTACGGTAAGTTCAGTGCTAAAAAAAACTGGGAAAAACACTACCCAAAGGATAATGACAAAAATAACAAACATATCTTCACTTTTTCAACACAATATAGTCCTCAATTTTATGACATTGTAAGCATCATTAAAAAATATCTTCCCATACTTAATCAGGACAAAAAACAGCAAAATCGCCATTTTTCAGTTACCGCATCTCACCCAAAAAGTGCAATAAAAAGTGATTAAAACATCCAATGAAGCAGATAAAAAGGTCAGATTGCCACAGAAAGCCGTCACCCAGTTCCACTAACAGAAAAATAAAGTTATGGGTCTCAGAATATGGCAAAACAGTTATGCTTCTTGGAAGAAGGGAAGGAAAAAATGAAAATTCTAAAAGGAAAATTTACCGCGGCGGAAAGTTGGTAAGTTACCAAAAGTCTGGTAAGTTCTGACCTGTCCACAGGAAGGAGTGAGGAGGTTCTCATGGCTCCCATCCACCGTCCACACATTGATGATGTGGGGAAATGAGGTATGACTATGCGCCATTTCCAGTGTATGTATACATATAGGACATCGCTGGTGACCCGCTCACCTGGCTGCCACATATCTGTCACCACAATGCAGTTACCCACTTATTATAGCCGTAGATGCATCTGTGACATTATAGCTCTGCCCACTCACATTACAAAAGCACAACATGAAAATCCCAAGGGAACACAACTCCTGGCCTCCTATTCTCAGATTCTTCATCAGCTTTACTTGTAGAAAGTAAAGGGAACATTTAAAGGAGTTTTCCAGTTTCCGAAAACTTCTAAAACATAAAAAGTATGCTTTACACGCCATCCCCAGGTCCATCGCTGAGTCTCCGCCGCTGATCCCAGTGTTTGTTTTGTCTGTCCCAGTGTCTGTGGTTGCCTGCGGTGCAGGAGACATCACACCAATTACTGAACTCAGTGGCACTGTCCGCGATTCTGAGTTCACTGATTGGCAGCAGCGCCATAGATGTTGCGTCATAGTGCTGCATACAACGACAAACATTGGGCACGGCGGCGTAGACTCAGTGCTGGACCGGAGAAGGCGATTAAGCATAGTTTCTTTTTTATTTGTATATATAGTAAACTGCAGCAGGGGAAAAAGGGGTTATTCAAAACCATAAATTGCCTAAAACCCCTTCAAATATAAAGGCCATAAAAAGTGACAATTGCCTATATCTGGCCTATCAGTGCTCATTTATATGCAGCTGGAAATATGAGCATTAATAGGATGTGACTTGTTCCCAGGGATGAAAGCTGAGGGATAAGCCTGGCGCAGATTAGCCCCAATAAATATTGATAATCATCATATGGTTATGCGGCACGTCACAGGTCTAAATCTGACATGTGGACATCCCCTTACGTCTCGTAGCTGGGGCTTTTTGATAGCTAGACAGTATATCTCTCGTCCCAAAAGCCAGGTACAATGTGTCAGTGTAGGTATAATGCATCAGTCTGAGCTTTAGGCAGCTAATGCCGGCCTAACCTAGGAGTGGCCATCGATGTGTGGGGACCTACCGACTCTCCTCTGACATCATTAGGATGGAGTAAGCAGGGGCATCACGATTGCAATCACAGAGGGTGCAACCGTGACCAGGCCCGTGCTGGAGCAGGACTTGCCGACGTCAGCGCCTACTTCAACTGACATCACGCACATCTGGGACCTTCTGGCTCTCTGCACTGTAGTACACGCCATAGGTCACCAGCAGCTGGCATCTGACTGCAGTGTGCCAGGAATTGGCGTTACGTGCATTGCTATAGCACACACGCCGATGTCTGCTATCGACCTCTGCATCGGCTACAATAAAGAATGACACGCGTCATAGGATCAGAAGAAGGTGACAAGAATACGGTTTGTTTTTTATGCAGAGGCATAACGAGGGGACATAAATACCAAAAATGGGCCCAGGATGGGGGACAAATACGCCAAAATGGGGCCCATAATGAGGTACATATATACCAGAAGTGGGGGGTATATATATAAGGAAGAGGGACAAAAGTATCAGGAAAGGATTCAGGATTGGGGATAAATAAACCAGGATGTCCACAAGATTGGGGACATATATACCAGGATGGGCCCCCGATTTGGGACATATAGACCAGGATGGGCCCATGATTGGGGATATAAACCAGGATGTGTCCAGGATTGGGGATATATATACCAGGAAGTGGCCCAGGATTGGGGATACATATACCAGGATGGGTCCAGGATTGGGGATATATACCAGGATAGGACCTAGTATTGTGGACATACATTCCAGGATGGGCCCAGGATTGGCGATATATATACCAGGAGGATAAAACCCAGGATTGGGGACATATATTCAGGATGGGCCTAGGATTGGGGATATATATACCAGAATGGGACCCAGGATTGGGGACATATATACCAGGATGGGCCCAGGATTGGAGATATACTGTATATATACCAGGATAGGGCCCAGGATTGGGGACATATGTACCGGGAAGGAGCCCAGGATTGGAGATTTATACCAGGATAGGGCCCAGTATTGGAGATATATATACCAGGATGGGCCCAGGATTGGGGATATATACTACGATAGGACCCAGTATTGGGCACATATATACCAGGATGGGCCCAGGATTAAGGATATATACCAGGATAGGGCTCAGGATTGGGGACATATATACCAGGATGGGCTCAGGATTAAGGATATATACCAGGATAGGGCTCAGGATTGGGGACATATATACCAAGATGGGCCTAGGATTGGGGATATATATCAGGATAGGGCCTAGTATTGGGGACATATATACCAGGAAGGGGCCCAGGATTGAGGACATATATACTAAGATGGACCCAGGATTGGGGGCATATGTACCAGGAAGGGGCCAACGAATGGGGATATATATAGCAGGAAGGGGTCCAGGATTGGAAACATATACACACGTGGTCAAAATTGTTGGTACCCCTCGTTTAATGACAGAAAAACCAACAATGGTCACAGAAATAACTTGAATCTGACAAAAGTAATAATAAATAAAACATCTATGATAATGAACAAATGAAAAGTCAGACATTGCTTTTCAACCATGCTAATGACCCAAAACACAGGAAAAATGACCCAAAACACACAGTTAAAAAAAACCAAGAATGGCTAAGAGGAAAACATTGGACTATTCTGAAGTGGCCTTCTATGAGCCCTGACTTAAATCCTATTGAGCATCTTTGGAAAGAGCTGAAACATGCCGTCTGGAAAAGGCAACCTTCAAACACGAGACAACTGGAGCAGTTTGCTCTTGAGGAGTGGGCCAAAATACCTGTCGAAGGGTGCAGAAGTCTCATTGACAGTTACAGGAATCGTTTGATTGCAGCGATTGCCTCAAAAGGTTGTGCAACAAAATATTAAGTTAAGGGTACCATCATTTCTGTACAGGCCTATTTCATGAGTTTTATTTTTTTTTTAATTCTGTGGAAGCATGGTTGAAAAAGATTTTTGATTTATTGTTACTTTTGTCAGATTCAAGTTATTTCTGTGACCATTGTGGATTTTTCTGTCATTGAACGAAGGATACCAACAATTTTGACCACGTGTGTATAACAGGATGGGCCCAGGATTGGGGATATATATACCAGGATGGGCCCCAGATTGTGGACATATATACCAGGATGGACCCAGGATTGGGACATATAAAAGTTGAAGGGACTGATGATGGGGACATTACTACATAATGAAGGGGGCGGGTGAACACATACAGTATGTCTTTATGATATTTAGAATGCTACTGTAACATACCTCCCAACTTTTGAAGACAGGAAAAAAGGAAAAAGGCTGTGGCGCGCTGTGCACGCCGTGGCAAATTTTAGGCCACGCCCATTTCACAACTAGTCACACCCATGTCCACGCCCCAATCGCACCCATTTAGCACTGCTGATCACACTGACTGAAACTGAGGAAAAGAAAGAAAGAACAGAGAGAGAAAAAAGAAAACAGAGAGAGAAAGGAAAGAGAGAAAGAAAGAACAGAGAGAGAAAGAAAGAAACAAAGAAACAGAAAAAAAGAAAAGATGGGACAGAAAAAAAAACTGAGAGAAAGAACAAAGAGAGAGAAAAAAAAGAAAGAGGGGAAAGAAAGAACAGAAAGGGAGAGAGAAAGAAAAAGGGGAAAGAAAGAAAGAGCAGAGAGATAGAGCGAAAGAAACAGAGAGAAAGAAAGAGGGGACAGAAAAAAGAACAGAGAGAGAAAAAAGAGAAACAAAGAACAGAGAGAGAAAGAACAGAAAGAAAGAAAGGGGAAAGAAACAAAGAACAGAGAGGGAGAGAGAAAGAGGGGAAAGAAAGAAAGAAAGGGGAAGAAAGAAAGAACAGAGAGAAAGAGAAAGAAAGAACAGAGAGAAAGAAAGAACAGATAGAAAAAGGAAGAACAGAGAGAGAGAGAAAGAGAAAAAAGAAAGAACAGAGAGAAAGAAAGAGGAGAAAGAAAGAACAGAGAGAAAAAAGGAAGAACAGAGAGAGAGAAAGAACAGAGGGAGAAAGAAAGAAAGAACAGAGAAAGAAAGAGGAGAAAGAAAGAACAGAGAGAAAGAAAGAAAGAGGGGAAAGAAAGAGAACAGAGAGAAAAAGGAAGAACAGAATGAGAGAAAGAACAGAGAGAGAAAGAGAAAGTAAGAGGGGAAAGAAAGAGAACAGATAGAAAGAAAGAGGGGAAAGAAATAAAGAACAGAGAGAGAAAGAGGGGAAAGAAAGAAAGAACAGAGAGAAAGAAATAAAAAAATCAGAGAGAGAAAGAAATAGTGGACAGAAAAAAGAATAGAGAGAGAAAAGAGGGGAAAGAACAGAGAGGAAGAGAGAAAGAAAGAGGGGAAAGAAAGAAAGAGGGGAAAGAAAAAAAGAACAGCGAGAGAGAAAGAACAGAGAGATAGAGAGAAAGAAAGAAACAGAGAAAAAGAAAGAACAGAGAAAGAAAGAGGGGACAGAAGAAAAGAACAGAGAGAGAAAAAAAGAAAGAGGGTTAAGAAAGAAAGAACAGAGAGAGAAAGAGGGGAAATAAAGAACAGAGAGATAGAGAGAAAGAAAGAACAGAGAGAGATAAAGAAAGAACAGAGAGAGAGAAAGAAAGAACAGAGAGAGAGAAAGAAAGAACAGGGAGAAAGAAAGAAAGAACAGAGAGAGAGAGAAAGAGAACAGAGAGGAAGAAAGAACAGAGAGAAAGAAAGAGGGGACAGAAAAAAGAACAGAGAGAGAAAAAAGAGAAACAAAGAACAGAGAGAGAAAGAACAGAAAGAAAGAAAGGGGAAAGAAAGAGAACAGAGAGAGAAAGAAAGAAAGAGGGGAAAGAAAGAACAGAGAGAAAGAGAAAGAAAGAGGGGAAAGAAAGAACAGAGAGAGAAAGAGGGGAAAGAAAGAACAGAGAGAGAAAGAAAGAGGGGAAAGAAACAAAGAACAGAGATGGAGAGAGAAAGAGGGGAAAGAAAGAAAGGGGAAGAAAGAAAGAACAGAGAGAGAGAAAGAGAAAGAAAGAACAGAGAGAAAGAAAGAACAGATAGAAAAAGGAAGAAACAGAGAGAGAGAGAAAGAGAAAAAAGAAAGAACAGAGAGAAAGAAAGAGGAGAAAGAAAGAACAGAGAGAAAAAAGGAAGAACAGAGAGAGAGAAAGAACAGAGGGAGAAAGAAAGAAAGAACAGAGAAAGAAAGAGGAGAAAGAAAGAAAGAACAGAGAGAAAGAAAGAAAGAGGGAGAAAGAAAGAGAACAGAGAGAAAAAGGAAGAACAGAATGAGAGAAAGAACAGAGAGAGAAAGAGAAAGTAAGAGGGGAAAGAAAGAGAACAGATAGAAAGAGGGGAAAGAAATAAAGAACAGAGAGAGAAAGAGGGGGAAAGAAAGAAAGAACAGAGAGAAAGAAATAAAAAAATCAGAGAGAGAAATAAATAATGGACAGAAAAAAGAATAGAGAGAGAAAAGAGGGAAAGAACAGAGAGGAAGAGAGAAAGAAAGAGGGGAAAGAAAGAAAGAGAAAGAAAGAGGGGAAAGAAAAAAAGAACAGCGAGAGAGAAAGAAAGAACAGAGAGATAGAGAGAAAGAAAGAAACAGAGAAAAAGAAAGAACAGAGAAAGAAAGAGGGGACAGAAGAAAAGAACAGAGAGAGAAAAAAAGAAAGAGGGTTAAGAAAGAAAGAACAGAGAGAGAAAGAGGGGAAATAAAGAACAGAGAGATAGAGAGAAAGAAAGAACAGAGAGGAAAAAGAAAGAACAGAGAGAGAGAGAAAGAAAGAACAGAGAGAGAGAAAGAAAGAACAGGGAGAAAGAAAGAAAGAACAGAGAGAGAGAAAGAGAACAGAGAGAAAGAAAGAAAGAACAGAGAGTGAAAGAACAGAGAGAGAAAGAGAAAGAAAGAACAAAGAGAACGAAAGAAAGAGGAGAAAGAAAGAACAGAGAGAAAGAAAGGGAAAAGAAAGAGAAAGAAAGAGGGGAAACAAAAAGAACAGAGAGAGAAAGAAGAGGGGAAAGAAAAAGAACAGAGAAGGAAAGAAAGAAAAGAGGGGAAAGAAAGAACAGAAAGAAAGAAATTTAAAGAACAGAGAAAGAAAGAGTGGAGAGAAAAAAAGAACAGAGAGGGGAGAGAGAAAGAAAGAGGGGAAAGAAAGAGAACAGAGAGAAAGAAAGAAAGAGGGGAAAGAAAGATGGGAAAGAAAGAACAGAGAGAGAGAAAGAAAGAAAGAAAGAAAGATGCGAAAGAAAGAACAGAGAGAGCAAGAACAGAGAGAAAGAAAGAACAGAAAGAGAGGGAAAGAAAGAGAAAGAAAGAATAGAGAGAAAGAGAAAGAAAGAGGGGAAAGAAAGAACAGAAAGAAAGAAATTTAAAGAACAGAGAAAGAAAGAGTGGAGAGAAAAAAAGAACAAAAGGGGAGAGAGAAAGAAAGAGGGGAAAGAAAGAGAACAGAGAGAAAGAAAGAAAGAGGGGAAAGAGAACAGAGAGAAAGAAAGAAAGAGGGGAAAGAAAGAACAGAGAGAGAAAGAAAGATGCGAAAGAAAGAACAGAGAGAAAGAAAGAACAGAAAGAGAGGGAAAGAAAGAGGGGAAAGAAAGAGAAAGAAAGAATAGAGAGAAAGAGAAAGAAGAGGGGAAAGAAAGATTGAAAGAAAGAAAGGGGAAAGAAAGAAAAAGAACAGAGAGAGAAAGAACAGAGAGAGAGAAAGAAAGATGGGAAAGAAAGAGAATAGAGAGAGAAAGAAAGAATGATTAGAGCAAGAAAGAAATAACAGAGAGAAAGATAGAAAGAATAGAGAGATAGAAAGAAAGAGGGGAAAGAAAGAACAGAGAGAAAGAAAGACAGAGGGTAAAGAAAGAGAACAGAGAGAGAGAAAGAAAGAACAGAGAGAGAGAAAGAAAGAAAGAAAGAACAGAGAGAGAGAGAAAGAGAACAGAGAGAAAGAAAGAAAGAACAGAGAGAAAAAGGAAGAACAGAGAGAAAAAGGAAGAACAGAGAGTGAAATAACAGAGAGAGAAAGAGGAAAGAAAGAACAGAGAGAAAGAAAGAGGAGAAAGAAAGAACAGAGAGAAAGAAAGGGGAAAGAAAGAGAAAGAAAGAAAGAGGGGAAAGAAAAAGAACAGAGAAAGAAAGAAAGAAAGAAAGAAAGAAAGAGGGGAAAGAAAGAGAGCAGAGAAAGAAAGAAAGAAAGAGGGGAAAGAAAGAACAGAGAGAGAAAGCAAGATGGGAAAGAAAGAACAGAGAGAGTGAAAGAAAGAAAGAACAGAGAGAGAAAGAACAGAGAGAAAGAAAGAAGGGGAAAGAAAGAACAGAGAGAGGGAAAGAAAGAGGGGAAAGAAAGAGAAAGAAAGAACAGAGAGAAAGAGAAAGAAAGAGGGGAAGAAAGAAAGAACAGAGAGAGAAAGAAAGATGGGAAAGAAAGAGAACAGAGAGAGAAAGAAAGAATGATTAGAGCGAGAAAGAAAGAACAGAGAGAAAGATAGAAAAAAAGAACAGAGAGATAGAAAGAAAGAGGGGAAAGAAAGAACAGAGAGAAAGAAAGAAAAAGAACAGAGAGAAAGAAAGAGGGGAAATAAAGAGAACAGAGAGAGAAAGAAAGAAGGATTAGAGAGAGAAAGAAAGAACAGAGAGAGAAAGAAACAGAGAAATAAATAAAGATTCTATAAAGATACTATAGCAGCGCGGCTCCCAGTGTAATGCCCACCTGAGCCTCCCGGTGCAGGACATATCATGATCCGCTCACATTGCCGACATCCCCGATTCCAAGGTGATCCTGCTGTCCGCGCTGTCGGAGGAGGACACGGTGATGGATCTGAAGCATTCCCTGAAGTGCCTCCATGGTTCCGTCACAATCTCCTCCTGAAATTACCTAATTTCCGGTCAGCTTCCAGCACATCACTTCTGGTGGAACATCACGTGCGAATTTTAAAGTGCTCCTCGGGGCTCCACCGTGTACTCCTGTGTCCGCGGGAAAAGTAATCTCTCAGCAGGGACAGCGGGGCAGACTGTCTCTCAAAATCGGGACTGTCCCGCTGGATCCAGGATGGTTGGGAGGTATGAATGCTCCCCACCATACACCTTGTACATGCACTGCTCTGCACACCTTATACACACACGATTCCGCTTTGTTTGCCTCATACACACACGGCTCCGCTCCGTACACCTCGCGCACACACGGCTCCACTCCGTATACCTCGCACACACGGCTCCACTCAGTACACACATGGCTTCATTCCGTACACCTTGTACACACGCAGCCACGCTCTGTACACCTTGTACACACACAGCTCCACTCCATACACCTCATACACACGCAATTCCGCTTCTTACACCTCGTACACACTCGGGTCCGCTCCATACACATGTAGCTCCACTCCATACACACACGGCTCTGCTCCGCTCTGTACACACACGGCTCAAGCACGGAGCCTTGTGCGTACGAAGTGTGTGGAGCTGAGCGGCTCAGCTCCGTACACTTTGTACACACAGGGCTCCGTTTCGTACGCCCCATACACACACAGCACTGCTACATCCACCTCGTACACACACGGCTCCGCTTTGTACACACACAGCTCCACTCCATACACCTCGTACACACACGGCTCCGCTCCGTACACCCCGTACACACAGGGCTCCGCTCCGTACACCCCGTACACACAGGGCTCTGCTCCGTACACCTTGTACACACAGAGCTCCGCTCCGTACACCTCGTACACACAGGGATCAGCTCCGTACACCTCGTACACACACGGCTCCGCTCCGTATACCGCGTACACACACGGCTCTGCTCCGTACACCCCGTACACACACGGCTCCTGACCCCACACATAGTAAACTTCCCCTCATACAGCACCATGACAACCAGCACACAGAGTCCGAGGACCCTCATCATGTGACTCCTGACTCCTCCCCTCCTGTGACCTCATCACAGGTCCTGTGGGCACAGAAGAGTACAGCATAGCAGCGTCATTGCTAGCTGTGAGAGGCTGAGGTGTAGAGACAGGGAGGGCAAGGAACGGGTGCATGAGGGGCGTGGCAGCTTAACTCACTGCGGGAAACATAGCGTCCTGGCCGGGACAGCGGGTGGGAGGGTCTAAATCAGGACTGTCCCGCTCAATCTGGGACAGTTGGGAGGTATGCTGTAATGTTTATGCTGCTATGTATCTATATGTATATGTGTATATTTGTTATGTATTTTATTGTGATGTATTTCATATAGAATTAGGTAAGGTAGTGCATCCTTTGGGAACATTAGAGGAAGGCACATGTAGTATAGTAGTTACAGTTGGATAAATATAGCTTTGCAATGGATCACTAGATGGGGCATGTTAGTGGAACCAGTTAGAGAGTTATTAGATGGTTAGTGTAGTACAGTGGTGGGGTGGGACACAAGGTGGGGGCAGTGAGCACATCCAGCTTAGTGAAGCCTTGTAGGACACCAAGGGGTTAAGTGGGTGAAGTGTCGGTCGGGACTAGTGTGAGGGACTTCCTAGATAGAGTAGTCGGGGGTGGACCCTGCTACTGCGAGGACGTCCATGATCCCGGGCCGTGCAGCCGACACACTAGGAGTGAGGTGTGTGAATGGTACCAGCAGCCATAGTGAAGCCGGGGAAGGAATCACCGTGGGACCATTAGCCAGAGTCTGTGGGCTGACGAAGTTAGTAGTGCCAATGGAAGAGCCATTGTGAGAACGAAGAAGTGTACGTGCTGAAGCAGCAGCAAGTGGGCCAACAGCGAGTACGCGGGCAGGATAACCAAAAGGGGGTGGACGACCTAGTAGATGTGTATTTCCGTGACTGGATTGAAGTGTCTCCAGGGAAAGAGATCGAAGTGCCATTTTCACCGGGCTCCTCGTCCCGAATTTACTTTGTGGTCCATTCTGGTGTAGTTGAAGAAGTGAAGCGGAGTAGTGGAAGATGTATTGCTGGTACCGTGTCAATCGTGCTAATGGTGTCTTGGATGTGGTGTGTCCAGAGGAAACTAAAGCTGACTCTGATTCTTCGTGCTCCGAATCTGATGAGGAAGATTCCAGGGATGAAGCAGGTGTCAGCGCAGTCAGGACAGCTAGCGCTGTCGTGTCCAACCCTCGGCCATGGTTTTACATGTGGCGTAGTCGGCAGGATCTCGTTACCCCATTGGCAGTGAAACCGTTGTTGTGATGAAGTACAAGGGAACAGCTAAACTGGATGCAGTAACCCGTAATGTACAGATCAAGGATGAAAAACTTTACAAGTTGGACGTGACCCCAGTACCGGAATTGACTAAGGAAGAACTAAAGAAAGATTCTACGCACCCCAAGATGGCAACCGTCAAGATGGAGGATTGTTGCGCGAAAATGGACTGTTCTTGTCGACAAGATGCACTTCATGGGCGTGACAGCGTCCCCATGGCACCAAACGAGAAATGTCAACAATGTCAGGACCGCCCTTGCAGGGAGGGGTGTGCGCAAATGGACATTCGCCCTTTCCCACCTAATGCTGGAAAATGGATGGGGAGGCCAGCGAGAGCCCCACCCTGGAACGGGAGCGACCCTGCAGTATGTGCAGCCCCCGAGGAAGCGACGGCATGACAACATAGCGATGGGTGAGATATTATTATGAGTCACTATATTGGTACTGATTATTCCATTGCCCCGAACTACTTGAGGGCAGAGTTCTGGGCCCTGACCACGGTATACTGATACCTAGTTGACTTTAGTATTACTAAGTACAATTCTTTGATGGGCAAATATAACTGGTACTTATCATTATTAGTAGATTATATTAATTTATGTGATCTAAATATGATGACCATCTACTCCTCGCCCATGCTTTGTGAGTCATGCTAATGCGTACAACATCTGGCAGGTTTTCCAATGCCATCTCTGTAACTTTGAGCTATATACTATTTATAATATGATTCTATTTTAACACGTCATATGTACTGTTTTGTATTAATAAAGTTATTGCTATATTTAACTAACTTTTTGAAATGGAATTTTTTTGGATGGTATGGTTTTCTGCTCCGGTTTTCTTTCTTGGTTGAGTATGTGCTGAGTGCAGTGGTCCGACGTCAGACACACCCGAAGCGACGGACACAATGCGCCGCTGCAGCTGTAGAGGGATGTATAGAATGGCGGTGGCGATGGGAAGGAGAGGCCAGGCGTCTCACCCGCAGTTGGGAGGAGATGCAAGAGAACCAGGCCCTTACCCGAAGTGGAGGTTGGTAGCGGGGGATGGAGCCTGTGATGGCCGAACCTGCCAACCCAGAGCCCACCGACAGCTCGGGGGAGCACCTTCCTGCCACACCAACCGTGCTGGAAACACTGTTGGACGAGCTGTCACCACCTCACCCTGAGGAACCAATAGCCCCGGACGCTGTGCCTGGCGGACGGCAGGAGGAAGAACCCCAGCACACCTCTGAGTCCAGCCGGGAGTAATGAGGAGACAGAGGAGGACGCCCGAGATTAGGAAGCTGTGGAGTCGTCAGAAACTGTGGTTTCCCGCTGGCAGCCTTATATGGAGGAGTTGAGAGCCAGCCTGGGCGAAGCGACGAAACCGAGTAGGTTGAGTGCCCCCCCCAGCATCAGTCGGTAGCGGATCCCGTAGCCTCCACGTCGTCCCCTTGCGGTGACACGAGGACCAAGGTCCCCGCCGCCGAACACCCACGCTCCTGCCCGGCATCTCCTGAACCCGCCGACTCCCAGTCCTCTAGCCAGCAGTCCGTCTGAATAGCGGACATCATTTTGGAAAAGAAGGCCAAGGAGGGGAAGATCTGGTCGCTCCTCTACCAAAAGGAGAGGTGGCGATGCCAACTCGCCGTACCTATGGCCAATTGGTCTACACCAATGTGGAACGAGGCTACGGCTTCATAGAGGAGAAGGTACACGGAACAAGATATACGTGAACGCCTCCTCCATCAAGCATTGATAAGCCCTACAGGTGGGAGACTGGGTCTCGTTCTTTAAAGAATACTGTCCACGCTGCTACTTTGTGGTGGCCGTCATCCTGTGCCCAGAAGAGGGTGAACTTTCCGGAGAAGCTACGGTGCGAAAAACGCCCCGCTGAGCTCCCGCTGAATCCCCGTTAAGCCCCCGTTTGCATGGAGCTTCGGCAAACGGGACCTTGTTGTTTCTTTTTGAAGCTTTTTTTTTTTTTTTGGGATGTGCGCTCCCCTCTGTTATGTGTCGGTAACTGAGGAGAAATAGCAAAAAATAGCAACAGCGGTAATACACCAGAGAGGCTGGAACCTATTGGATTGCAGTAACCTGAACTAACCACACAACTAGAGGTAGCCGTGTAGCGTTCCTACGGTGATCCTAGACACCTCGTCACAGCCTGAGAGATAACTACACCTAAAGGCAGAAAGATGAAAGCTATCTGCCCCGGAGCAGATCCCAAAGAAAATAGGAAGCCCCAAAACATGTAATGGCGGTTAGACAAGAAGAAAAAGGGCTGCCAAAGCATCATCATTCCATTTGGTCAGGACTGCCCACTTTCGAAATTTCTGACAGTACAACTCAGCGTCTTCAAGACCCTGATTTAATGCCAACAAGATCTTTTCAGCTTGATCAGTGACATTAGGTTCATCGTACAATAACCCCAGAGCCTGAAAAAATACATCAATATCATTCAAAACAGGATCCCCAGGTGTCAAGGAAAAAGCCCAATCCTGAGGGTCGCCACGCAGCAGGGAGATGACAATTTGAACCTGCTGTGCCGCGTTCCCTGAGGACTTAGGCTTTAAGGCAAAAAACAACTTACAGTTATTTTTGAAATTCAGAAATTTAGAGCGATCCCCCAAAAACAAGTCTGGAATGGGGATCCTAGGTTCCACACCCGGCAACCTAGCAAGATAGGTAGCAATACTCCGAACCTCAGTGGCAAGCTGATCCACACGGCCAGACAACTGTGCAAACTCCATTGAGAGAGAGAAAAAAAAAATTCCTCCTCAGCACCCAGAGAAAAGAGGGGAAAAAAAAATGCAACAAACAGTGTTTCCTTATTACTATTTTCCCCTTCTGTGAGTACCATACAATTTTCAGTTTTTTGGCCGGTTATACTGTTATGTTTCCGTAACTGATGAGAAATAGCAAAAAATAGCAACAGCGGTAAAACACCAGAGAGGCTGGAACCTATTGGATTGCAGTAACCTGAACTAACCACACAACTAGAGGTAGCCGTGGAGCATTCCTACGGTGATCCTAGACGCCTCGTCACAGCCTGAGAGATAACTACACCTAAAGGCAGAAAGATGAAAGCTATCTGCCCCGGAGCAGATCCCCAAAGAAAATAGGAAGCCCCCAAACATGTAATGTCGGTTAGACAAGAAGAAAGCACGGACACAGACAGAAAATAGAATGAGCAAACGCTGGGGCCCAATCTGTCTAGACAGAAAAGTACAGGAAAGAATTCTGACTGCAATCCAACAAAACCCTAACAAAAAATACCAACACTTCTGATTGCCAAAAAACCTGAGATCACACGATCTCATCCACCTAAATCAGATCTCTGGTGTAACAAAATGCTATTCAGCAAATAAAAAGTAACAAAAGAGCAAAGCAAAAGTGCAGACACAAATGGAGCACATTTGCAGCGCCAGACCCCAAAAGGGGACAGGCTGCAGTCAACTGCAGGCAACAAAGCAGCAGAGAAAATCAAACAGAGAAAAAAAAAAACAGCAGGAGAGCAGGAAACTAGCAGTGGTTCAAGCAAGACCAGAAGGAACAATTGATAAACGGCAAGGCTGCTGGGAACTCAGGCCACTTATATCCTACCATTCAGCGCCAGCTGAAGGCCATTCAGTAATCAGTTCATTACCCTCAGCAACCACCGGAGGGAGCCCCAGCTCAGAAGCCGCCTCCAGCATATTCACAACACCCCTCACACGAAGGGGGGGGAGAAGGACATTGTTGTTTTTTTATAAAAAATAATAATAATACTATTCTACCTCGTCATTAAAATGTTTGTGTCTTAAAACTGTATAGCATATTTGTCATTTGAAAATAAAGTGTGTAATAATGCCTCTACATTGCCGGGGACGGCAATAATTTTAGGAAGGGGGAATGTAAGGAGGGTCAAGATTTTAACCCTTTTAATGTTTATGCTGCTAGGTATATGTACAGTTAGGTCCATAAATATTTGGACAGAGACAACATTTATCTAATTTTGGTTCTAGACATTACCACAATGAATTTGAAACAAAACAAATCAGATGCAGTTGAAGTTCAGACTTTCAGCTTTCATTTGAGGGTATCCACATTAAAATTGGATGAAGGGTTTAGGAGTTTCAGCTCCTTAACATGTGCCACCCTGTTTTTAAAGGGACCAAAAGTAATTGGACAGATTAAATAATTGTAAATAAAATGTTCATTTCTAGTACTTGGTTGAAAACCCTTTGTTAGCAATGACTGCCTGAAGTCTTGAACTCATGGACATCACCAGACACTGTGTTTCCTTCTTTTTGATGCTCTGCCAGGCCTTCACTGTGGTGGTTTTCAGTTGCTGTTTGTTTGTGGGCCTTTCTGTCTGAAGTTTAGTCTTTAACAAGTGAAATGCATGTTCAATTGGGTTGAGATCAGGTGACTGACTTGGCCATTCAAGAATATTCCTCTTCTTTGCTTTAATAAACTCCTGGGTTGCTTTGGCTTTATGTTTTGGGTCATTGTCCATCTGTAGTATGAAACGACGACCAATCAGTTTGGCTGCATTTGGCTGGATCTGAGCACACAGTATGGCTCTGAATACCTCAGAATTCATTCGGCTGTTTCTGTCCTGTGTCACATCATCAATAAACACTAGTGACCCAGTGCCACTGGCAGCCATGCATGCCCAAGCCATCACACTGCTTCCGCCATGTTTTACAGATGATGTGGTATGCTTTGGATCATGAGCTGTACCACGCCTTCACCATACTTTTCTCTTTCCATCATTCTAGTAGAGGTTGATCTTGGTTTCATCTGTCCAAAGAATGTTCTTCCAGAACTGTGCTGGCTTTTTTAGATGTTTTTTAGCAAAGTCCAGCCTAGCCTTTTTATTCTTGATTCTTATGAGTGGCTTGCACCGTGCAGTGAATCCTCTGTATTTAATTTCATGCAGTCTTCTCTTTATGGTAGATTTGGATATTGATACGCCTACCTCCTGGAGAGTGTTGTTCACTTGGTTGGCTGTTGTGAAGGGGTTTCTCTTCACCATGGAGAGTATTCTGCGATCATCCACCACTGTTGTCTTCCGTGGGCGCCCAGGTCTTTTTGCATTGATGAGTTCACCAGTGCTTTCTTTCTTTCTCAGAATGTACCAAACTGTAGATTTTGCCACTCCTAAAGTTGTAGCAATTTCTCGGATGGGTTTTTTCTGTTTTTTTGCAGCTTAAGGATAGCTTGTTTCACCTGCATGGAGAGCTCCTTTTGACCGCATGTTTCCTTCACAGCTAAACCTTCCAAATGCAAACACCACACCTCAAATCAACACCAGCCCTTTTATCTGCTTAATTGAGAATGATATAATGAAGGGATTGCCCACACCTGTCCATGAAATAGCCTTGGAGTCAATTGTCCAATTACTTTTGGTCCTTTAAAAACAGGGTGGCACATGTTAAGGAGCTGAAAGTCCTAAACCCTTCATCCAATTTTAATGTGGATACCCTCAAATGAAAGCTGAAAGTCTGAACTTCAACTGCATCTGATTTGTTTTGTTTCAAATTCATTGTGGTAATGTCTAGAACCAAAATTAGATAAATGTTGTCTCTGTCCAAATATTTATGGACCTAACTGTATATGTGTATACTTGTTATGTATTTTATCATGATGTATTTCATATAGAATTAGGTAAGGTAGTGCATCCTTTGGCCATGGTTTTACACTACAAGGGACCATTATCTGACCAACATGTGGGGGTGGGGGCCCAGGTCCAAATTTTGCACCAGGACCAATCACATTCTAGTTACACCACAGAGGGTAAGATTACAATGCCAGAAATTACTGCAGGACAAGACCTGTCTGACAGGAGCTTTCTTACTTCTCCCCAAATAAAGAACATGCGCATTCAGGTTAATCAAGCATGCTTCTATGTATGGGATGCAAAAAGAAATAGCTCACCAAAAGAGCGTTCGGCCGAGGTGTTTGGGAACACAGAGGACTGTCTAGGCGGGATACATTAGAAACAGCAGTTTAGGCCAGGTTCTCATCGTACATTGTTATGAATGTGCTAGAGATGGTTTCTGAGCGGAGGCTCCCTCTGGTGGTTGCAGACGGTGCTGAACCTTTCGGTGAGGAATGGCAATCTGGGTTCACTGACTGGTCTGATATAAGGGAGGTTCCTTCCCATGATGGTTGCCGGTGATCAATTGTTCTTGTCTCAATTGTGGTTCCTGGTTCATTTGGAAGTTTGCTGGAGTCTTGCCTGCATCTCCTGCTTTCAGATAAGATATTTTTTGCTTTTCTTTTTGTGCTTGCTTTTTGCATTGTTTTCTGCACTTTTGTGGAGGTCAGCCAGGTCCCCTCCTGGGGCCTGAGCTCCTCACAGTTTATCTGCAGCCACTGTTATTTGCTCATTTGCTTTTTCCTGTTTTTTCAGCGGCTGCAGCTTGGTTTTGTTCACACTGAGATCTGATTTAGCGGGTGGCGAGATCGTGTGATCTCAGTATTTTTGTAATCAGAATTGTTGGATTTTTGTAGGGTTTCCTTTCCTATCCTATTTAGTCAGCTTGTGGCCCCAGCGTTTGCTCAATCTATTTTCTGCCTATGTTTGTGTTTTCATCTTGTCTAACCGCCATTATATGTTTGGGGGCTTCCTATTTTCTTTGGGGATTTGCTCCGGGGCAGATAGCTTTCATCTTTCTGCCTTTAGGTGTAGTTATCTCTCAGGCTGTGACGAGGCGTCTAGGATCAACGTGGGAACGCTCCACGGCTACCTCTAGTTTTGTCGTTAGTTTAGGAATCTGCAACCCATCAGTTACCAACATCTCAGGTGTTCTGCTGCCCTGCTGTTGTTCCTGTCCTCCTCAGCTACCGAAACACAACAGTACATATTTACAGAAATGTAGCCTGCTTTTTAAAAGGTTAAGATACGGTAATCTCCACTTCTCATGATTTTCCTTCAGGAGGGGGCAGGGGCTCCTTAGCTCCGGAGACTGCTTTTATCGTGACTTACGGAAGGAGAAAATGGTAATTAACCCTGTCTCAATGTATGCACAGCAATGCTCCTTATATAACAGTATATAAGGTGCACAGCACATGCCTGCCAGCGGATAGGGGGAGGGCTAGAATAAGACGTAAAGAGTGAATATTGATGAGTCAGAAAAGTTATGTGCTGGTGAAAAACAACAATCTGATCCCAGCAAATCAATTGCTCACCGTAATATGAAGTAAATTGAAAGTGAATCACATTGGTGACACCTATATACTGTGCGGGGTGGGGGGATATATATAGACAATGTTGGAGTCATTGTCACTGGCCCCGACTCAGTAACAGGAGCCCTGTTTAGAGGGAATCAGCACTTGAACCATCATACTGGACAGGAGCAATTACCCCTAATATATGGAGCAGGGCACAGAGCATGTTTAACACTTCCTGCAGAACATTGCTCCTCCACCTCCTGGCAGATTATTATTATTATTATTATTTGTTACTATAGCGCCATTTAATCCATGGCGCTTTACATGTGAGGAGGGGTATGCATAATAAAAACAAGTACAGTAATCTTAAACGATACAAGTTACGACGGGTACAGGAGGAGAGAGGACCCTCACACAATCTACAAGGCAGATATTACAGTCACCACTGACCTCTACAGATCTGCAGAACATCGCACAGCTCCTTTTACCTACAGTACTACACAAAAGAGTGGCACAAGTCTTCCATAAATTTCAGCATTAAGTTTTCAAAATCCATGTTCATGTTTTTGGGAGTACAGTTTTTTTACATTTCTTTTGTAGGTCATGGCTTCCTGACCACAGTATAAACCTTGCAGGGAAATGTCTCCATCCAATTTGTGTTTATCATACAGACTTTATAAGGTTGGTCATAAAATGCTGAATTTATTATTTTATACCTCAGCTTCTCGTAGCCTCATCTTAGGGTCTCCTTCTGGTGGATCTTCTTATCAGAAAGCTTGTTCTATCTAAGCAGATGTAGCATTGGGTTTTAGCCCAGCCTCTTGTAGAGAACAGCCCCCAGCACTGATAGACAAGTCAGGAGCAATAGCCTGGGCTGTCACACTGCATGTGCTCTGTCACAGTCCACTTGTGTGTGTTTCCTGCAATAGGGTGAGGCAGACCGAAAGCACAAAAGAAACACGGTGGTGACCACTGAGCAGATGAAGAACTAGGGATCAACAAAGGATCGTATTGGTGGTGGCACTTTGAAGATAGTTGTTGAACCCTCTACCGGTCATATCAGTGACTCTGGGCACAATGTGGATTTCCTAACATGCTCCAATGACTGTTGATACTACAAAAGTTGCCAAAGTTGGATGTCATGGATTTCAACTGGACTTTGTCCTTGGCCGGGAACACCTCTGAGGAGACGGCAGGTCTGAGCATAGACGATGATGCCACCATACCCACCTATGGGCTGGTGAGTTTCCGAATTCTCATCTCTACCATCTACTTTTTGGTCTGTGTGGTGGGATTGCTGGGCAACTTCTTTGTGATGTATCTAATCAGGGAGAAGAAAGTCACTGGTCTCACTGCCATTGACATCTTTGTCTTTTGCCTGGCCTTGAGCGATTTTCAATTTGCTTTTACCCTGCCTTTTTGGGCTGTGGATGCCATCTTGGATTTCAGCTGGCCGTTTGGACATCCCATGTGTAAAATCATCCTGACTATGACCGTTCTTAATGTTTACAATAATGTTTTTCTCTTGACTGCTATGGCTGTAACCAGATATTGGTCGGTAGCCTCTGCACTGAGTCTAAGGTGTCGAGTGTCCACCTATATTGCAAAATGGATAAGCTTTGCTCTTTGGTTTCTAGCTTTGGTGGCCACGATCCCGACTACCATTTTTTCCAGTACCAACAAAGTTCTAGGAGATGAGCTTTGTCTTCTCAAATTTCCTGGAAACAAGTGGCTGGCCACCTACCATCTTCAGCGGGTTATCATCGGCTTCGTCATTCCTCTGGTGGTGATATCTTCTTCTTACATCATGCTCTTGAACTTTCTGAGGCAACACAAGGTCAATTCCAACAACCAACACCGGCAAAGCAGGATAACCAATTCCATCCAACTGGTGATAATCGTCTTCTTTGTTTGCTGGTTTCCTAACCACGCTGGCATCTTCTGGGGGATCCTCATGAAGTATGAAGTGGTACAGTGGAGTGACGCATATTACTACTTCCATACCTATGTCTTCCCAATCACCCTATGCCTTGCACACAGTAATAGTTGCCTTAATCCGGTTATCTACTGTCTTATGAGGAAAGAGTTTCGGAAATCACTTAAAGCTTTGCTTTGGCAGATAGCAAGCATGGTTGCTTCTTACTTGCCCACTAGCAAGGGCAAACAAAGAAGCCTTGATCAGGAAACCTCAGTGCCTTGTATCGGAAATCCAGCTTTCCTCAAACTGTTAGTAAGGACTACCCTGTAGCTTCCATGTCCACCATAACCTTACTTCCAGAAGTGACTCAAGATCAGACCCAACAAAATGCAGAGCCTAATCGTCAGGAGACCTCAATAGACTAGAGCACTGATCAATAAATGGCTTTCTACTCACACATATTAAGAATAATAATAATAATAACAATCTTTATTTATATAGCGCCAACATATTCCGCTGTGCTTTATAGTTTAAAGTTTCAAACACAACAGTCATAAGTAACAGCGTTAACAATAATACAATAGTTAAAGCAAAATAATCGACAAGAAGTGTTCATGTCAGTGTCAAAAGCAGATGAAGGCGAGTGCTCGTTTTTAGTTAACTTTCTGTGAACAACATAGATGGTGATGTCATGGTCACAATTAATTTTGTTTTGTCTCTGATACTACAAGACACTTCAAAGTGTGTCAATGAGCAGTAATCCGCAGTTAAACACGTCAATACCAGATATTTGCCTAATGATCCAGAACAGCGTCTCTCATTCTTAGTAAACAAAGATCGTTGAATGTCGATCAATAATTGAGCCGGTTGCCGTGGTCCAGCATAGCCTAGGCAGCGCTCCGCAAAACCTTGAACGATACAAATTGCTGCTTATCGATCTCGTGCAGCTGGGAAAGAAAATAGTGTTGGAATAAATCGGGGAATGGAGTCTCTGTTTATCACAGACTTGGTGGTAAAACTCTACATACATTGTTAAGTGGTATGATTGAGATAATGGATAAATCTCTTGTACAAAAGTTATACGTATTGTGCTTTAAAACAATGTTTGTCAGTTGTGCAGTTGGTCATTGATGGATTCAACAAAACATGTCCAGCAACAATGGATTTCGTATAGACATCAGTTAGCTTTACCCAAGGGGGCAAATTAGCGTTTCATCTTCATTACTCTTCCTCTATGGTAGAGATCACAAGCATCTTATTAATCAATACAGTCTGGAGGCTGCCAATTTTCACTGTAATTAATGACTTCTAAAGATTGCTCCTGGCAGATACTGGAGAAACGGTTATTGGGGTTATTCATATTATCGGTAAAGTAGTGCAATGTTCTGGTCTTACAGTCTGTGACATGGGTTTTTTTTTGTGAATTCTCGATAAACACTGTGTAATATTTTTTTTGTGTATTGTTGAACGCAGTTGCACTGTTTTAAGTTTTTGAGGCTCCTGATAATCAAACACTGTCTGTACATAGTGTGCTTAGAAGAGATAGGTGCATGTACTGTAAAAGTGGCTGTCGTACCGAAAATGTTTTGCCCCATTTCTGAAAGTTTTCATTCCCATGGTATTATGAGATGATATCTATGTTGCATTGATCTGATACCACCCCCATATATATTTTTTGGGAAAAAATCTCCAAAATTGTCATCTTTTTCCATCTAAGGTCACATAGCTTTTAGGAAATGCTACCTGATCTATGCCCATCACAACCACAGCGGTTTTCATTATGTCTCCTTACACTCTAGTTTACATTTATACACTTCCTTGCATGTGATCCTGTTCGAATTTACTGCAAGAAAACGGATATATTAAATGTGGTGAAAAATGTATACAACAAATTAGAGAGATGCAGAATGTTACATGATATAATGATTATTTGCAGGGTTAAACTCAGAGGAGAAGGATATGTAGCGGACTGTCCATTCTGGATGTGCTTGCTGAATATCTGCTGCGTATCACATGATTACAGTTGTGAATGCGATTTAAAAAAATAAATCTTATGTGCCATGGTGCGGTCATGTGACCAATTTCAGCAATCATTAATAAGTAATTCTAAATCTAGCCATTATAAATTCTGTTCAGATGTCTCTTATGGTCCCTTTAGATGGGCAGTTAAAGAAAAGTAAAACATTCTTCTTTGCCAAAAGAATATTATGTTATCGGCAGCACATCACCTTTTTATTTTACAAAGGATGATGTGCTGCCGATAACTGAGATTTTTATGCTGGATAAAAAAATAGCAGCTGATTGGCTCATTTGTCAGGATGATTGCGCTCATACAAACACTCGTTCATCGATTATTTGCTTGTCTGAATCAACCATAAGTCATATGTGCATGTGAGAATGCCTGTTGACAATAAAAAATAGCCATCATCACAGTTCCAAAGGTTGAAAAATATTACAATTTGAGAGTCCTCAGTGGTTGATATCTTTTACTGGCTAACTGAAAAGATGGTAACTGGTGATGAGCGAGTATAATCGGGTGCTGATAGAGTATCTTCAACGTGCTCGAATACTATATCCCAATTTTGTTACACTTTAAAAATGGGTGGTTCTATGTTGGGGACTCTCCCAGTGTTTTTTCTGCTTTTGAAAGGGAAGGTGGAAGCCAAGACTATGAGGATTTGCCATAAGTAACATGAACAGGCTTGTGGAATGCGGACAGTGATTTTATGGCTAGTGTAACAAGACATTACCTTGTGAAAGGTGAGTGCTACACTGTAAATCAT
>JARQOD010000001.1:494035439-494079895 GCA_033576555.1 Oophaga sylvatica | reverse complement strand
ATTATATAATATTTTACAGCAGTGAATCACCGCTCTTCACTTTTAAATGATATTTACAGCAGTGAAAACCCCGTTCCCCATATAAGATTATTAAGCAGTGACATCCCCGCTACCATTATGTATTTCGCAGTGACATCACCGCTCCCTTTTAAATGAAAATTACGCGTGACATCCCTCCCCAATATAAGATTATTACGCGTGACATCACCGCTCCTTTTTGTTTTCAGCAGTGACATTACCGCTCCTCACTTATAAGTATTTACAGCAGTGGATCCCGCTCCTTTTTAAAATAAATTTATTCCAGTACATCACCGTCCCCACTAGATTATTCGCAGGACACACGCCCCTACATTATGTTTATTACAGCGTGACTCCCCGCCCCCCCAAAATTAATGAATTTTCAGTATGACATCACCGCCCCCAAATTAAAATATATTTTACGCGTACTCCCCGCCCTCACTTTTAATGTTTTCAGCGTGACAACCGCTCTTCACAAAAAATGATATTTCGCAGGCATCCCCGCCCCCCACTTTATAATGATTATTAAGCCGTGCATCCCCGCTCCCCCATTTTTTATATTACGCGTGAATCCCTCCTCCTTTTAAAATGATATTTACAGCGTGACACACGTCCCAAAAGATATATTACGAGTGACTAATCGCCCTAAATTTAAAATGTATATTCGCGGACATCACCCTCCTAAAATAATGATATATTACGCAGTGACATCACCGCCCCTAAATTAATGTATATTCAGCGTGACATCCCGTCCTCACATATATGTATTTTAAAGCTGGGGACTCCCCGCTACCCTATATGATTATTACGCTAGGAATTAACGCTCCTCCTATAAGTATATTACGCAGTGACTCCGCCCCTCCTTTAAATGTTATTACAGCAGTGACTCCCGCTCTCACTTAATGATATTTACAGAGTGACATCCCGCTCCCCAATTGATATTTACAGCAGTGACATTATGCCCCTCACATATAATGAATATACAGCGTGACATCGGCTCTCAAATTTTTAATGAAATTACAGCAGTGAATCCCGCTCCTCAATTAGATTTTAAAGCGGGACATCCCCGCTCCCCCTTTATATTTTTATTACAGCGTGACCCCCGTCCTCACATATAATGTATATTCGCAGTAAATCCCCGCCCCCACATTAATGATTATTACGCAGTAAACCCCCCCGCCCCTAAAATATAATGTTATTACAGCAGTGACTTCAGCTCCCACTATAATGATTTTCCGCAGTTCATCGCGCCCCCATATTTTTGATATATTACAGCAGGACTCAATGTCCTCAAATAATTATATTACAGAGTGACATCACATGTCCTCACATATAATGATATATTACAGCGTGACATCACATGTCCTCACATATAATGATATATTACAGCAGTGACATCACCGCTCCTCACATATAATGTATATTACAGCAGTGACATCCCGCTCCTCACATATAATGATATATTACAGCAGTAACATCACCGCTCCTCACATATAATGATATATTACAGCAGTGACATCCAGCTCCTCACATATAATGATATATTACAGCAGTGACATCACGCTCCTCACATATATGATATATTACCGCAGTGACATCACGCTCCTCACATATATGATATATTACAGCAGTGACATCACATGTCCTACATATAATGATATATTACAGCAGTGACATCACCGCTCCTCACATATATGATATATTACAGCAGTGACATCACCGCTCCTCACATATAATGATATATTACAACAGTGACATCACCGCTCCTCACATTAATGATATATTACAGCAGTGACATCCCGCTCCTCACATATAATGATATATTACAGCAGTGACATCCGCTCCTCACATGTAATGATATATTACAGCAGTGACATCACCGGTCCTCACATATAATGATATTACAGCAGTGACATCACGGTCCTCACATATAATGATATATTACAGCAGTGACATCACCGCTCCTCACATATAATGATATATTACAGCAGTGACATCACCGCTCCTCACTATATATGATATATTACAGCAGTGACATCACCGCTCCTCACATATAATGATATATTACAGCAGTGACATCACCGCTCTCACATTAATGATATATTACAGCAGTGACATCACGCTCCTCACATATAATGATATATTACAGCAGTGACATCACCGCTACTCCATATTTGATATATTACAGCAGTGACATCCACCGCTCCTCACATTTATTACAGAGTGACATCACGTCAATATAATTACAGCAGTGACATCACCGCTCCTCACATATAATATATATTACAGCAGTGACATCACCGCTCCTCACATATAATGATATATTACAGCAGTGACATCCCGCTCCTCACATATAATGATATATCAGTACGCTCCTACATATGATATCAGCATCATCACCGCTACCCATATTTGATATATTACAGCAGTGACATCACAGCTCCTCACATATGATATATTACAGCAGTGACATCACCGCTCCTCACATATGATATATTACAGCAGTGACATCACTGCTACCCACATATAATATATTACAGCAGTGACATCATCGCTCCTCACATATAATGATATATTACAGCAGTGACACCGCTCCTCACATATAATGATATATTACAGCAATGACATCACCGCTCCTCACATATAATGATATATTACAGCAGTGACATCACCGCTCCCCAAATATAATGATATATTACAGTAGTGACATCACCGCTCCTCACATATAATGATATATTACAGCAGTGACATCACCGCTCCTCACATATAATGATATATTACAGCAGTGACATCACCGCTCCTCACATATAATGATATATTACAGCAGTGACATCACCGCTCCTCACATATAATGATATATTACAGCAGTGGCATCAGCGCTCCTCACATATAATGATATATTACAGCAGTGACATCACCGCTCCTCACATATAATGATATATTACAGCAGTGACATCACCGCTCCTCACATATAATGATATATTACAGCATTGACATCAGCGCTCCTCACATATAATGATATATTACAGCAGTGACACCACCGCTCCTCACATATAATGATATATTACAGCAGTGACTTCACCGCTCCTCACATATAATGATATATTACAGCAGTGACATCAGCGCTACCCACATATGATATATTACAGCAGTGACATCATCGCTCCTCACATATAATGATATATTACAGCAGTGACACCGCTCCTCACATATAATGATATATTACAGCAATGACATCACCGCTCCTCACATATAATGATATATTACAGCAGTGACATCACCGCTCCTCACATATAAAGATATATTACAGCAGTGACATCACTGCTCCTCACATATAATGATATATTACAGCAGTGACACCGCTCCTCACATATAATGATATATTACAGCAATGACATCACCGCTCCTCACATATAATGATATATTACAGCAGTGACATCACCGCTCCTCACATATAAAGATATATTACAGCAGTGACATCACTGCTCCTCACATATAATGATATATTACAGCAGTGACATCAGCGCTACCCACATATGATATATTACAGCAGTGACATCATCGCTCCTCACATATAATGATATATTACAGCAGTGACACCGCTCCTCACATATAATGATATATTACAGCAATGACATCACCGCTCCTCACATATAATGATATATTACAGCAGTGACATCACCGCTCCTCACATATAATGATATATTACAGCAGTGACATCACCGCTCCTCACATATAATGATATATTACAGCAGTGACATCACTGCTCCTCACATATAATGATATATTACAGCAGTGACATCACTGCTCCTCACATATAATGATATATTACAGTAGTGACATCACCGCTCCTCACATATAATGATATATTACAACAGTGACATCACTGCTCCTCACATATAATGATATATTACAGCAGTGACATCACTGCTCCTCACTATAATGATATTTACAGCAGTGACATCACCGCTCCTCACATATAAAGATATATTACAGCAGTGACATCACTGCTCCTCACATATAATGATATATTACAGCAGTGACATCAGCGCTACCCACATATGATATATTACAGCAGTGACATCATCGCTCCTCACATATAATGATATATTACAGCAGTGACACCGCTCCTCACATATAATGATATATTACAGCAATGACATCACCGCTCCTCACATATAATGATATATTACAGCAGTGACATCACCGCTCCTCACATATAATGATATATTACAGCAGTGACATCCCCGCTCCTCACATATAATGATATATTACAGCAGTGACATCACTGCTCCTCACATATAATGATATATTACAGCAGTGACATCACTGCTCCTCACATATAATGATATATTACAGTAGTGACATCACCGCTCCTCACATATAATGATATATTACAACAGTGACATCACTGCTCCTCACATATAATGATATATTACAGCAGTGACATCACTGCTCCTCACATATAATGATATATTACAGCAGTGACATCACCGCTCCTCACATATAATGATATATTACAGCAGTGACACCACCGCTCCTCACATATAATGATATATTACAGCAGTGACATCACTGCTCCTCACATATAATGATATATTACAGCAGTGACATCACCGCTCCTCACATATAATGATATAATACAGTAGTGACATCAGCGCTCCTCACATATAATGATATATTACAGCAGTGACATCACTGTTTTCTCACTTGTATATTACAGTGGTGACATCACATCATGTCACATTTCCGGACTGCCTCGCACCATAATGTCTTTTTACATTGTGGTATCATTGATAATTTATAGAAAGTGTCAGTTATTCTATTATTCCTGACTTTCTACATACGTACTCACCTTTATTTGTATACATCTGACAAATCTGTCATGTGTACTAATGCAGATAGTCTTCACTGAAGCATATACTTGTGTACTAACCAAATATTTTCCAGACCGGGGCCTGATCTGCTAAATCCAGATGGAGAAAAGATAGGCGGAAGGACGTTATGATCAGGGTATGTGATAATGGAGTTATGTATATACGCAAACTGGTTCCATCCAGAGCTTTGGTATCTCCATGACCCTCCCTGTGAAATGACAATAATGAATGGGAAATATATGATCAAAGCATGGGAAACACTCATTACAGACCAATAATCTTTGGTGCATCTGTCATCAGAAATCCATCGAGAAAGTGCAGCTATGCAGAAACAGCAGTAAAAATTAAAATTGGACAATAAGTAGAGGAAGGTCACTCATTGGCATCGCGATTTTAGTGTTACTACATTTTGCAGCATATTTTTCATTCATGCTAACTCTGCCAAAATCTCCAGAAAGCTCCTGGAATAATAGAAGACCCCCAAGAGAAGTTGACAAATTTCTCAATGCAGGAAGTTTCCTTGTGCTACGTCCGTGGCACAAAGGACTTTCTTGAAACTCTGTAGCACAAGGAATGTTCCTGAGACTCCATGTCACAAGGAATCTTCATCAGTCTCAGGAGGGTTCCTTGTGCCACGGAGTCTCGGTATGGTTCTTTGTGCCACGGAGTCTCACGAAGGTTCCTTGTGCCACAGAGTCTCGGTATGGTTCTTTGTGCCACGGAGTCTCACGAAGGTTCCTTGTGCCACAGAGTCTCGGTATGGTTCTTTGTGCCACGGAGTCTCACGAAGGTTCCTTGTGCCACAGAGTCTCGGTATGGTTCTTTGTGCCACGGAGTTTCAGGAAGGTTCCTTGTGCCACAGAATCTCGCAAGGTTCCTTGTGCCACATTGTCTCAATAAGGTTACTTGTGGCACATTGTCTCAGAAAGGTTACTTGCTCCACAATGTCTCAGGAAAGCAAGGATTGAAGAACTAATGGGGCGTAAAAAGAGAATGGAGGAGAGTGGCATCAGGAACATTCCAAGTGCATACATAAAAATCACCTATAGACGCCCATTTTCCCAACCGGCAGTATGCATCACAGCTTCTAATGTTTGCATTGATACACAGTGCTACAGACTCTGCTATTTCATGGCAATGGTATAAAAAATAGGATTTTGGACCCATACAGTGTCAGGTTAATGGAAATTTACTGTAAATAATTTTTGACCAATCATTTCTTTCCTGACTGGATCTATATAAGCCTAAAAAAAAATAATGTAGATCAATAGGCGGGTTTCTATACACCTCAATAAACCCGCTTATACTAGATAAACTCTTTTCTGTCTCTCGGTCGATTCTCGCACACTAATTTCTTGTGTTTATTAACATCTGCCATTTAGTTCTGTGATTCTCTGGAGTCCCAGCTACTGGGAACCTATCACATTCCCACACTTTGGCCTTAGGGTCCCTGACACTGACATAACGAAGAATCTGGCACGACCCACAGAAATTTAGAGCTGGCTTGGAACCTAGTGAAGGAATCTCCCTCCAACATGTGACTTTATATAGATATATGGTGGGATGAACGGCATGGAAGAGTGAGAAGAGATAGCTAACAGCCAAACGAGCTGGTCAAAAGCCATCCAAATTGTATGAGGGGATTTAGCTACATGTGCAGCAATATACAGTGACTCGGCACACAGTATCGCGAGTAATATGATTAGATGCATTGCTCAGCAGCTGGCGGCTGCAAAAACCAGGCAGGCGTAGTGGCAACGAAGCAGACATAGTGGCTTGTGGCTGTAACAAGGCAAATGCAGCGGCTGGTGGCTGTAACATCCAGGCAGACGCAGTGGCCGGTGGCTGTAACAACTAGGCAGACACAGTGACCGGTGGCTGTAACAATCAGGGAGGCGCAGTGACCGGTGGCTGTAACAGCCAGGCAGACGCAGTGACCGGTGGCTGTAACAATCAGGGAGGCGCAGTGATCGGTGGCCATAACAACCAGGAAGGCGCAGTGACCGGTGGCTGTAATTTTTAGATAGTAACCAAGAAGGGGAGTTTCAGCCTAGAATGCTGCCCAAGTTCAATTACTCTTTGCAATGGTATTCACGAAATGGACCACTCAGAATGGCAGCATGATGTTACCTCTACAATAGGGAGGCCTGATATGGATTTAATCGGTGATTGTGAGATTAAATATGTGAACAATTGTAAACTTTGTTGTTACATTGCCAAATTCTCCATGGTGGCTCATCAAGTCTTAAAGGGAACCTGTCAGCAGGGTTGTGCATAGTAACCTACACACAGTGTCAGGTTGGCACTATTATACTGAATAAAATGATGCCTTTGTTGATGAAATCCATCTTGTGCTTCTTTTTTAATCCTTATTTTTAGTTTTTAGTTAATGATATTCTTGTGTCCCAAGACAGGGTTCATGTATGTGGTGCTCTGATTATATATTCATAATGCAGACTGCTGACAGGTCACTGCTCCCTCATTAGATAGAAAACTTGGCACTCAACTTAATAGTATGAATATATCCAATTTTATTGCAGTCAAGGTACAGGTAGGTACAAGATGGAGACGTTTCGGTCCAACATGGACCTTCATCAATCTGACGGCAATAAAGAGCAATAGGAGTAAAAATTAAACACTATAAAAAAATATAAAATAAAAGCATGAAAGCCGTGTGAACAGCGAACAACAAAAATAAATACAGGATAGAGACCATATAAGGAGTACGGTAATTACTATTATTAGTTAAAAGAAATAAGAAAGAAATATAAAGTGAAAAATAGTTCAGATACCTACCCGACTGCTTATGAGAGAAAATATTTTTTAGTGTGAACATGCAGGCTATATGCCTAAAAAAGGTTGGGGTAAGTATGCAAAGAAGCCTGAGTACTATGAATAATAGGTTAATAGGGGTTTATAGACCAGAAGATGTGTTACCTTAAAGAGGAGAAGACCGTATAAGTACTGTATATCTTGCGGCAAAAACCGAAAAGAATGGAACCTGGAGTGAGAATTACCACATGTATAACCATAGAATAAAGAACAGGTAAGTTGCACCTATGTATGAGGGTTATGATATACCTGTATATCCAAAGTGCAAAAGTTGGCTCCATACAATTTTGTTTAGAACTTCTGACCTTAGTACTGCCTAAGAACTTCTTTTTGTTTGAAGAATTCTTCTATATACAGATTAAGGGGACGGCTATGGGGTCCAAACCTACGGACCGAAATAGTCTCTTACATTTTAATAGCCTACACCCACCAGCTGTAAAAAAAATCAATACCACGATCCCAATTTAAACGGGTACAAAGAATAGTATCTGATCAATGCAATCGTACTCACCGTCAAAATGAAATGCACAATAAATTTTTAGAACGAGGATACCCTCCTGATCTCCTTATGGAAGCAGTGGCACCAGTGGTAAGACCAAAATCTCCGATTGGGAAGAGAATTCCCTTTGTCCATACTTACCACCCCTTCGTTCAAATTTTGCACAAAACCATCAGACGTCATTGGGGACTACTCAGTAGAGCACACCCAGAGGTACCCAAATTTAAAAATCCATTTTTACCCTGTTATAAAAGGGCACCTAACCTCCGGGATGACTTAATCAGAGCGGACATTGGTGGCAATACCCAGACACATACCCAGAGATTTCTGTCAAACCCAAAAATGGGAACTTTCCCATGCCTGCAATGTAACCAATTGTCACGCTGTTACTGCATACAGGAGGTCTGGGGTCTATGCTGACCCTAAGCTGGGGTCCTGACTAATCCCTCTACCTGGAGGTACTGTTGATGGTACAGAGGTCCAGGCCGCTAGCGTAATCCCTACCTCCTGAGGATCCCTGAACCTCAGTGATCCAGTCCTGAGAAGGACCCTGATCACAACACCGGGGACTGGTAGGTATATGCCTAAACACAGTAATAAACGAACGAGACAGTACAAGGGGTAAACTAAAATCCACCTTGCATACAAAAGTCATACCACAGGAAACAGAGGGACACCAACGGGTACGGAGATAAATGATAAAGCGAGGAGGGAAAAAAGACCACACAGGTACTCTTAACTTCAGCCTTCACCATACAACGATCCGCTCTGCTGGTCTGCATGAATGCTTTCACCGACACTTCCCCAGCAGACAGGCAGGTATTTGAAGGAAACCAATTACCACAACATTAATTGCAGCTGAGCGAGGCTGGTCTAGTCCAGCACAGAGAGAGGAAGAATTAACTCCCTCTCTGCCGAACAACACCCAGCACCAGAAACTCAGCTATGAGAAGTCAGGGTGTGCAATTGCGACGATCTTCGCAGCGACACACCCGTGACAGTACCCCCCCTTCTACGAGGGGCCTCCGGACCCTCAGGACCGGGTTTATCTGGGTGAGTAGTGTGGAAGGCCCGAACCAATCGGTCTGCGTTAATATCCGACGCAGAAACCCACGTCCTCTCCTCAGGACCATACCCCCTCCAATGAACAAGGTACTGAAGGGACCGGCGATTCAGACGTGAATCGATGACTCTCGACACCTGGAACTCCAAGTTACCATTGACCACCACAGGAGGAGGAGGTAAAGGTGAAGGTATCACCAGCGCCACATACCTCTTAAGCAACGATCTGTGGAACACATTATGAATTTTAAATGTAGGAGGGAGGTCAAGACGGAATGCAACCGGATTAATTATAGCACTGATCTTGTATGGCCCGATGAACCTGGGTGTAAGGTTCTTTGTCTCTGTTGACATGTTCCTTGAAACTCAGTTTTCCGTCGGCCATTTTGCTTTCTGTCTTTCTGCAGCTCTTGCCCTCAGTTAATATGGAGTTTCCAGTTTTCATGTTCCCGCCCTGATTCTTCCCTCTTGCTTCTTAAGCAGCCTCAGCTGAACAATCAGTGCTCCTGAATCAAGCCTCAGTCAGTCTGTGACCTGACTCCTGGAAGCCTTGGACTTGTACTCCAGCTATTCCCTACTGAGGAACCTTGGAACACTTTTGGACTCTGGAAACCTGCTGTTTGGTGAATCCATGTTTGCAGAGGAATTACGGTACAGAGAAGAGATCCTGAACCTGCTTTGGAGATTTATTGTAGTGCTTGAAGTTACTCTGGCCTGCTGTGTCTCCTGTCGCTGTTCCTGCAAACTGTGTGAACTTTTCAGCATGCTTGTATGAAGTAATACAAGTCATTTCATTTCAACCTATGTCTCCTGTGTTTTCCTCGCACCCAAGCACAAGACGCTATAGGAACTGTACACTATACATGACAAGATTCAGGAGCCAATGTTTAGTGTCTGCTGGGTCTGGGAAAGCCGTGTCTGCTGTGACTGTGGATATCAGATGTCCGTTTAATACCTTATGTGATGACAGTGGTTGTGACTTCTCACAACCATTCCAGGTGAGCGCATTCCCTTAAAATTTTACTCTGGAGTGTTACCACAGGTAAACACTATTGTTTTTTTTTTTTTTTTTCCTTTCCTCTTCTCCTTCCAGCACCTCTGCCTTAAAAGATCTGGAAGATGGAGGCCCGCATAAAGGAACTTTGCGGAGTGACTGATACAATCCTTTCAGATGTACAGACTTTAAAAACCCGTTTTGCAAGCCTACAGGACCTCACTAATCATAATTTGCAAGTGTTTGGACAGACTACCCAGGAATTGCGAGCCAGGATTGAGGCTCTAGAGGAACGAGCCCAGGCTCCTGCCATAACCCCAAGTTCTGGGATCCCCAAATTACCTCCTTTTCGTTTTGGCGGTGAACGTGAGAAATTCAGGGGATTTATTAATCAATGCAATTTATTTTTCTCTGCACATGCTTCACAATTTCCCACTGAACGATCCAAAGTGCTTACTATAATCATGTTGCTTACCAATAAGGCTTTGATGTGGGCAAACCCTCTGATTGAGACTGAGGATGATTGTTTGAATCACCTTGATGCTTTTATTTCAGCCATGGGGCAGGTGTTTGATGACCCCAATCGAGGTGCAACAGCTGAAGCAGCCATGTTAACTTTGCGCCAAGGTAAGCGTTCAGTAGCCGAATATGCCCTGGATTTCAGGAGATGGGCTCTTGATACCACTTGGGACACTTCCGCTAAAAAATCTATTTTTCGGAAAGGGTTGTCTCCACTGATTAAGGATGAACTTGCTCGTGCCGACCCTCCCACTGCTTTAGGTGACTTTATTAACTATTGTATCCGTATTGATGCTCGTCTGACTGAACGCAGACAAGAGAGATGGTTCGAAAATAATCGCACTAACCTTTTACTACCTCCCTCCTCAGCTAAGGAACCTTTGAGTAGGATCACAAGGGAACCAGAACCTGAACCCATGCAGGTGGACTCTTTACAAAGACGGGTTAGTGATGCACGCAAAGAACATCGTATAAAGGAAAATCTATGTTTCTACTGTGGTAAGTCAGGGCACTTCATTATAAACTGCCCCAGCCGTTCTCGTAAGACTACTGCAGCAGTCATTCACTGTGAGTGTTGCGAGAGGAGCTCTGTCATGTCCGAGCCTCAGGCTCCAGAGAGATCTGCTGCAAGAGATCTTGATTTCTCGGACTTAAACTCTGTTAGTTCTGGGGACGATGACGGTATAAACGCTGCAATTTTTCAAGTTTCCTCAGCGGTGTCCCAGCTGAGTTGTAAAAGAAACAATTCTCATTGCTTCCTTTCCATCAAACTCTGGGTTGACTCAGTCTGGGTGTCTAGCTCTGCTATGATCGACTCAGGAGCAAGTGGAAATTTTATGGATATCTCCTTTGCTCTGAAACAGGGGATACGTTCAGTGAAGAAGGCTACTCCAGTACAGATGGAGACTGTGGATGGCTCTCTACTGACTTCTGGACCAGTGGATCAAGAAACAGAGCCTTTGAGGGTCCTTATGGGTAAAGATCATCAGGAGAAAATGTCTTTTTTGCTTATCTCTTCTCCCCACTTTCCCATCATTCTAGGGCTACCATGGCTGCAGGCGCAGAATCCTATGATTAACTGGGAGACCAAGGAATTACACTTTCCGGAGAAACAGATGAGTCAAGGAGTTTCAGCTTGCTCTGTTCCTAAAGGAACCATGTCAGTCCCTGAACTACCAGCTGTATACCAGGACTATGACGATTTATGTGACAAGAAGAACGCTGATCAGCTTCTTCCTCACCGTCCATATGATTGTCCAATTGAATTATTACCCGGAGCCGAGATACCTTTTGGTAAGATCTACCCCCTAGGCGGGCCCGAGCTAAAAGCTTTGAAGGATTATATAGACGAAAATTTAGCCAAGGGCTTCATACGCCCCTCTTCATCTCCCGCAGGTGCACCCATCTTCTTTGTGAAGAAGAAAGATGGATCTCTGAGACCCTGCATAGACTATAGGGAACTCAATAAGGTTACTATTAGAAACCGTTATCCATTGCCTTTAATCCCTGAGTTGTTGGAGAGAGTGCGGCATGCCAAAATTTTCTCTAAACTGGATCTCCGTGGGGCCTATAACTTGGTCCGTATCAGACCTGGGGATGAATGGAAGACTGCTTTCAGGTCACGCTATGGACACTTTGAATATCTAGTTATGCCTTTTGGTCTGAGTACCGCCCCAGCCACTTTCCAACACTTCGTGAATGATATCTTCAGGGATCTCCTAGATACATTTGTGGTGATTTATCTGGATGATATTCTAATTTTTTCTAACTCCACAGAGGAACATCATGGACATGTGAGAATGGTCTTAGAACGCCTAAGACAAAACCATCTCTACATCAAACTTGAAAAATGTGAATTCCATAGGACCGAAATTCAATTTCTGGGGTATGTACTATCTACGCAAGGGATTAGTATGGATGGAAGCAAGACCCAAGCCATCAAGGATTGGCCAATTCCTAGAAATGTGAAGGAGGTGCAGCGTTTCATCGGGTTTGCCAACTTCTATAGACGTTTCATTAAGAATTTTTCTGAGGTAGTGAAACCTATCACCCAACTTACCCGGAAACAGTCTAGGTTCTCCTGGACCCCGCAAGCTCAGGAAGCATTTTCCTGTTTAAAGGATAAATTTACCACCGCACCTATCTTAGTACATCCCAACCCCGAGCTTGCCTTCATAATAGAGGTGGATGCTTCAGACTGTGCCGTTGGAGCTATACTCTCTCAGAGAACAGGTGAGAAGAATGTCTTGCATCCCTGTGCCTTCTTTTCCCAGCAGTTGTCTTCGGCTGAGAGGAACTACGATGTGGGCAATAGAGAATTGTTGGCCATTATTACCGCCTTCAAGGAATGGAGACACCTTCTTTAGGGAGCTGCACAGCAAATAGTCGTCCTGACAGACCATCATAACCTTGAATTTATCAGGTCGGCTAAGTGCCTGACTCCTCGCCAGGCTCGCTGGAATCTTTTCTTAAACCAATTTAATTTTGTCATTTCTTATAGACCAGGATCGCGCAATGGAAAGGCTGATGCACTCTCTAGGATTCATTCAGCAGAGACACGTCCACTTACTCCTCCTAAGACTATTCTTCCTGACTCTAGATTCCTGGGAGTGATTCATAATCAAGACCTACTTAAGGACATCAAGGAAGCATACCATGCGGATTCTTTGTTGGCTCAACCCCCAAGGGACGTAAGTCTTGTCTTTAAGAATGGTGGTGGATTCAGGGACAACGTCTGTATATACCTGAAACAGTCAGATTGAGAGTATTGCAACTCATCCACGATTCCAAGATAGCCGGGCATAGGGGAATTCTAAAGACACAAGAATTTCTTTCTCGTTTCTTTTGGTGGCCCACTTACAGGAAAGATGTCTTAAACGATGTCACTTCATGTGAAGTCTGTGCAAGATGCAAAACACCTCGCTCCTCACCAACTGGTCTGTTGCAACCTCTTCCCACCCCGTCCCGCCCGTGGGGATCCATTTCTATGGACTTCATTGTGGAATTACCAACCTCTCAAGGGAAGAACACCATTCTAGTGGTGGTTGACCGTCTAACAAAGGCAGCTCATTTTATCCCTTGTGTCGGCTTACCCACTGCAAAACAGACATCAGACTTGATGATTAAGAATGTGTTTCGCTTACATGGAGTACCGGATGAGGTCATTTCAGATCGAGGGGTGCAATTCACTTCAAGGTTTTGGCAAAATTTCTGTGCAGCATTGGACATTAAAGTAAACCTTTCTACTGCTTTTCATCCCCAGACTAATGGACAGACAGAACGAACCAATCAGACCCTGAAGCAGTATCTCCGCTGTTTTATCTGCCACCTACAGGATGATTGGGTGGATCTACTTCCACTGGCTGAGTTCTCTTATAACAACTCTCAGAGCGCCTCAACTAAGCAGTCTCCTTTTTACTCCAATCTAGGTTATCATCCTAACATTCTTCCTCGATTTCCCATAGATACGCCCTTGCCGGCAGTGGCTGAAAGAATCACTTCTTTACAAAAGAATATGGATCTTCTAAAGGAAAATCTAGAATTGGCTCAGGAAAGGTACAAGAAAGCAGCAGATAAATTTCGTAAACCTGCACCAGCTTTCAAGGTAGGATGTTATGTTTCGGTAGCTGAGGAGTGCAGGTAAAAAAGGAAATACACCAGAGCAGTTGAAATCTATGAGATTGCAGTACCCTGACTAACCACCGCAACTAGAGGCAGCCGTGGAGCGTTCCTACGTTGGTCCTAGACGCCTCGTCACAGCCTGAGAAACTAACTACACCTAAAGACAGAAATAGGAAAGCTATCTGCCCCGGAGCAGAACCCCAAAGATAATAGAAAGCCCCCAAACATGTAATGGCGGTTAGACAAGAGGAAATACTGACACAGAAAGAAAATAGAATGAGCAAACGCTGGGGCCCAAACTATCTAAATAGAAAAGGACAGGAAGGGTACTTACTGCAATCTCAGAAAACCCTGAAAAACACCAACTCTACTAATTTCAAAATCACCTGAGATCACACGACCTCTACCACCTAAATTAGTTCTCTGGTGTAACAAAATCAAAACAGCAGCCACTGAAAAAACTGGAAAAAGCAAAAGTACAAAACTCAGTGGCTGAACTAAACAGAGAGGGCAAAAGCCCCCGGAGGGGACCCTGAAGGCCCCCACAGAAGTGCAGGACAAAATGCAAAAATATAGCACAAACACAAAAGAAGAAAATGTCTTATCTGATAGCAGGAGATGCAGACACGACACAGCAGGCTACAATGGAAACTGGAAAGAAGGATTCAGACCAGAACAATTGATCACCGGCAACCCTGATGGGAAAATGACTCCCTTATATAAGACCAGTCAGTAACACCTGATTCCCAGTCCTCACAATCTTCACTAGTACCGCTTGTAACCACCAGAGGGAGCCTCTGCTCAGAACTCATCTCAAACCCATTCACAACAGTACCCCCCCCTTGAGGAGGGGTCACCGAACCCTCATTTGAGCAACCAGGTCGGTCAGGATGAGTTCTATGATACGCACGGATAATTCTCCTAGCATGGATGTCCGAAGCAAACACCCAAGAATTGTCTTCCTGACCATAACCTCTCCATTTAACCAAATACTGGAGTCTTCGTCTAGAAAAACGAGAATCCAATATTTTCTCAACCACATACTCCAGATTGCCCTCAACCAAAACAGGGTCAGGAGGCACAGCAGCAGGAACCACTGGCTCAACAAACCTCTTCAACAAGGACTTGTGGAACACGTTATGGATCTTAAATGTCCCTGGAAGAAGCAAACGAAAAGAAACAGGATTAATAATCTCCATGATCTTATAAGGTCCAATGAACCTAGGCTTAAATTTAGGAGATGCTACTCTCATAGGAATATTCTTTGAGGACAACCAGACCAAGTCCCCCACTTTAAACCGAGGACCATCAGTCCTATGCCGGTTAGCAAACCGCTGGGCCTTCTCCTGAGAGAGGGACAACCTCTCCACTACCTGGTCCCAAATCTGTTGCATACGCTCAACAACAGAGTCAACACCTGGACAGACAGAAGCTTCCGTCTGTCCTGAAGAAAATCGAGGGTGAAACCCAGAATTACAGAAAAACTGAGACATCAAAGTGGCAGAGCTAGCCCTATTATTAAGAGCAAACTCAGCCAAAGGCAAAAAAGAGACCCAGTCATCCTGATCAGCAGACACAAAGCATCTTAGATAAGTCTCCAATGTCTGGTTTGTTCTCTCAGTTTGACCATTGGTCTGAGGATGAAATGCAGAGGAGAAAGACAATTGAACACCCAGTTTAGAACAAAAAGTCCTCCAAAATCTGGAAACAAACTGGACTCCTCTGTCAGACACAATGTTCTCAGGAATGCCGTGTAAACGAACCACGTGCTGAAGGAACAACGGCACCAATTCAGAGGAGGAAGGCAACTTAGGTAATGGCACAAGATGTATCATCTTGGAAAACCTATCACAAATTACCCAGATGGTGGTCATTCTCTGAGAAACAGGAAGATCGGAAATGAAATCCATAGAGATATGGGTCCATGGTCTCTTGGGCACAGGCAATGGCATCAACAAACCACTAGAGCGAGAGCAAGGCTTGGAGCGAGAGCAAGTCCCGCAGGACTGCACAAATTCCCTGACATCGCGAGACAAGGTAGGCCACCAAAAGGACCGACTAACCAAGTCTCTGGTACCAAAAATTCCGGGATGCCCAGCCAATGCGGAACAATGAATCTCAGACATCACACTCTTTTTCCATTGGTCCGGGACAAACAATTTTCCAACAGGGCAGCGCTCGGGCCTATCCTCCTGACACCCCTCCAGAGCAAGTCTCAAATTGGGCGAGATGGCGGAAAGAACTACACCCTCCTTCAAAATAACAGAAGGATCAGATAACTCAGGAGAGTCCGCAAGGAAACTCCTCGAGAGGGCATCCGCCTTAACATTCTTAGTGCCAGGAAGAAAGGAAACCACAAAATTAAAACGTGTGAAAAACAAGGCCCACCTGGCCTGTCTAGGATTGAGTCGCTTGGCAGATTCCAGATAGACCAGATTCTTATGGTCCGTAAGGACCACCACCTGATGTTTGGCTCCCTCCAGCCAATGTCTCCACTCTTCAAAAGCCCACTTCATGGCCAATAACTCCCGATTACCCACGTCATAATTACGTTCAGTAGGAGAAAATTTTCGAGAGAAAAAGGCACAAGGGTTACTTTTAGAGGTCTCTGGATCTTTTTGGGACAAAACGGCACCTGCCACAATTTCAGAGGCATCAACCTCCACCTGAAATGGCAGAGAAACATCAGGCTGCCGTAGAACAGGAGCAGAAGTGAATCTCTGCTTAAGTTCCTGAAATGCAGAGACTGCCTCAGGAGGCCAATTCACCACATCAGAACCCTTTCTGGTCAAATCAGTTAGTGGTTTAACAATAACCGAGAAATTACCAATAAATTTACGATAAAAATTGGCAAAACCCAAAAATCTCTGAAGAGCATTTAATGAAGTAGGTTGGACCCAATCACAGATGGCCTGAACCTTGACCGGGTCCATTTCAATAACAGATGGGGACAAAATGAATCCCAGAAATGAGATCTTCTGTACGCCAAAAAGACACTTTGATCCCTTCACATACAGAGCATTCTCTCTCAAAATCTGGAATACAGTTCGAACATGTTTCACATGAGAGTCCCAGTCATTAGAAAAAATCAAGATATCATCCAAATAAACAATCAGAAATTTGTCCACAAAATCCCTGAAAATGTCATTCATGAAGGACTGGAAGACGGAAGGAGCATTAGTGAGCCCAAAGGGCATCACTAGGTACTCAAAATGCCCTTCGGGGGTATTGAATGCCGTCTTCCATTCATCCCCGTGCTTAATGCGAATAAGGTTATACGCCCCCCTGAGGTCAAGCTTGGTAAACCAAGTAGCGTTTTTCACCCTGGAAAACAGGTCAGAAATCAAGGGTAACGGGTATTGATATTTCACAGTAATATTGTTCAAGAGACGATAATCAATACACGGCCTTAATGAACCATCTTTTTTGGCCACAAAGAAAAAACCGGCACCTAAGGGTGAAGAGGATGGTCTGATATGACCCTTCTCCAATGATTCCTTGATATAAGACCGCATAGCGTCATGTTCAGGTACAGACAAGTTAAAAAGGCGACCTTTAGGGAATTTACTACCCGGCACTAATTCAATAGCGCAGTCATAGCTCCTATGGGGAGGTAAGGATGCAGATTTACTTTCGCTAAACACATCAGAAAAATCAAACAAAAAGTCAGGAACATCCTGAGCCTGGGGGGAGGCAGAAAAAACAGGAGTGTTGGTATTAACACATTGGCAGCCCCAACTGGTTACAGACACAGATTTCCAATCCAAAACAGGATTATGAGACTGTAACCAAGGGAAACCCAGCACGATAATGTCATGCAGATTATATAGAACCAAAAATTTGCAGCACTCCTGGTGATCAGGTTCAACCCTCATTATCACCTGAGTAGAAAACTGGGGTTTATTCTCAGCCAAAGGGGTAGAATCGATCCCCAGTAGAGGAATAGACTTCTGTAGGGGTATCAAGGGAAACCCACAACGTTTAGCAAAATCATAATCCATCAGGTTAATAGCTGCTCCAGAATCAACGAAAGCCTGAGCAGAAAATGAGGACAGAGAGCATATCAGAGTGACAGTTAATAAAAACTTAGTCTGAACACTACCCAAGACAACTGAGCGTGCAAAACGTCTTCCCCGCTTAGGGCAGACTGAAATAGCATGAGAGGCATCACCACAGTAGAAACATAACCCATTGCGCTTTCGAAACTCATGACGCTGTGCCCCAGACACCACTCCATCACACTGCATGGGCTCAGAAGCTGGCTCACAAGGCAACACCACTCCACGCATACTTCTCCGCTCACGCAAACATCTGTCAATTTGAATCGCTAATGACATAGAATCATTGAGACCAGAGGGGACAGGGAATCCCACCATAACATCCTTTACATTATCCGACAGACCCTTCCGGAAAAGGGCCGCCAAAGCGTCGTCATTCCATTTGGTCAGGACTGCCCACCTACGGAATCTCTGACAGTATAACTCAGCGTCATCAAGCCCCTGATTTAATGCCAACAAGGCTTTTTCAGCTTGATCAGTGACATTAGGCTCATCGTACAATAACCCCAAAGCCTGAAAAAATGCATCAACATCACTCAAAACAGGATCCCCAGGTATCAGGGAAAAAGCCCAATCCTGAGGATCGCCGCGCAGGAGAGAGATGATAATTTGAACCTGCTGCGCTGCGTTTCCTGAGGACTTAGATTTTAAGGCAAAAAACAATTTACAATTATTTTTGAAATTCTGAAACTTAGCTCGATCCCCTAAAAACAAATCTGGCATGGGGATCCTAGGTTCCACAACAGGCAACCTAGCAAGATATGCAGCAATACTCTGAACCTCAGTGGCAAGCTGATCCACACGGCCAGACAACTGTGCAAACTCCATTGGGAGAAAAGATCCTCCCCAGCACCCAGAGATACAGAGGGAAAAAAAAAAAAAAAATGCAACAAACAGAAAAATATCTCTGACAACTCTGACAACCTTTCTTCCTTCACAATATTTTTTCCCTTCTGTGAGTACCATACAATTTATGGGCCGGTGATACTGTTATGTTTCGGTAGCTGAGGAGTGCAGGTAAAAAAGGAAATACACCAGAGTAGTTGAAATCTATGAGATTGCAGTACCCTGACTAACCACCGCAACTAGAGGCAGCCGTGGAGCGTTCCTACGTTGGTCCTAGACGCCTCGTCACAGCCTGAGAAACTAACTACACCTAAAGACAGAAATAGGAAAGCTATCTGCCCCGGAGCAGAACCCCAAAGATAATAGAAAGCCCCAAACATGTAATGGCGGTTAGACAAGAGGAAATACTGACACAGAAAGAAAATAGAATGAGCAAACGCTGGGGCCCAAACTATCTAAATAGAAAAGGACAGGAAGGGTACTTACTGCAATCTCAGAAAACCCTGAAAAACACCAACTCTACTAATTTCAAAATCACCTGAGATCACACGACCTCTACCACCTAATCTCAGAAAACCCTGAAAAAACCCCAACTCTACTAATTTCAAAATCACCTGAGATCACACGACCTCTACCACCTAAATTAGTTCTCTGGTGTAACAAAATCAAAACAGCAGCCACTGAAAAAACTGGAAAAAGCAAAAGTACAAAACTCAGTGGCTGAACTAAACAGAGAGGGCAAAAGCCCCCGGAGGGGACCCTGAAGGCCCCCACAGAAGTGCAGGACAAAATGCAAAAATATAGCACAAACACAAAAGAAGAAAATGTCTTATCTGATAGCAGGAGATGCAGACACGACACAGCAGACTACAAGGGAAACTGGAAAGAAGGATTCAGACCAGAACAATTGATCACCGGCAACCCTGATGGGAAAATGACTCCCTTATATAAGACCAGTCAGTAACACCTGATTCCCAGTCCTCACAATCTTCACTAATACCGCTTGTAACCACCAGAGGGAGCCTCTGCTCAGAACTCATCTCAAACCCATTCACAACAGTAGGAGATTTGGTCTGGCTGTCAACCAGAAATCTTAAATTAAAGATTCCATCGTCTAAATTGGGACATAAGTACATTGGACCTTATAAGATCAATAAGATTATAAGTGCTGTTACTTGTCGTCTTCAACTACCCAGAACTATGAGAATCCACCCTGTCTTTCATGTATCCCTACTAAAGGCTGCAACACCCAATACGTTTCCTGGACGTTCTTCTCCTTGCCCTGACCCAGTGCTGGTCGATGGTCAGGAAGAATTTATGGTGGTAAGGATTCTAGATCCCAGGTTGTACAGAAATCAGTTGCAATATTTGATTAAATGGCAGGGCTACCCAGTGGAGGACAACTCATGGGAACCAGTCAATAATGTAAATGCTCCTCGCCTGCTCCGCCAGTTTTATCAGAGGTACCCTGACAAGCCTGGTCTGAGGTCATCCGGAGGTTGTCCCTAAGGGGGGAGTAATGTAAGGTTCTTTGTCTCTGTTGACATGTTCCTTGAAACTCAGTTTTCCGTCGGCCATTTTGCTTTCTGTCTTTCTGCAGCTCTTGCCCTCAGTTAATATGGAGTTTCCAGTTTTCATGTTCCCGCCCTGATTCTTCCCTCTTGCTTCTTAAGCAGCCTCAGCTGAACAATCAGTGCTCCTGAATCAAGCCTCAGTCAGTCTGTGACCTGACTCCTGGAAGCCTTGGACTTGTACTCCAGCTATTCCCTACTGAGGAACCTTGGAACACTTTTGGACTCTGGAAACCTGCTGTTTGGTGAATCCATGTTTGCAGAGGAATTACGGTACAGAGAAGAGATCCTGAACCTGCTTTGGAGATTTATTGTAGTGCTTGAAGTTATTCTGGCCTGCTGTGTCTCCTGTCGCTGTTCCTGCAAACTGTGTGAACTTTTCAGCATGCTTGTATGAAGTAATACAAGTCATTTCATTTCAACCTATGTCTCCTGTGTTTTCCTCGCACCCAAGCACAAGACGCTGTAGGAACTGTACACTATACATGACACTGGGACCCAGTTTCCAGGAGGGAACCTTAAGTTTTATATTTTTGGTAGACAACCATACCAGATCGTTCACACTTAGGTCCGGACCAGACACTCTCCTCCTATCAGCCATACGTTTGTATCGGTTCCCCATAGTACTCAGATTATTCAGCACTCCTCTCCACACTGAAGCAAGTGACGACGAAAATCGTTCCTCCTCAGGAACCCCAGAAGAGCCCCCCCTATTGAAAGTACAAAACTGGGGGTGAAAACCATATGCCCCAAAAAACGGGGACTTACCAGTGGACTCGCTCCGCCTATTATTTAGAGCAAATTCCGCCAGAGGCAAGAAAGAAGCCCAGTCCTCCTGGTTCTCTGACACAAAACACCGGAGATATGTCTCCAAGCTCTGGTTCAGACGCTCTGTCTGACCATTGGTCTGCGGGTGAAAAGCCGATGAAAATGACAACTGCATCCCCCGCCGTGTACAAAATGCTTTCCAGAATTTGGACACAAACTGAGACCCCCGATCCGACACCACATCGGAGGGTACCCCGTGAAGCCTTACAATCTCCCCAATAAACACCTGCGCAAGAGTTTTAGCATTAGGAAGAGCAGGAAGAGCGATAAAATGTGCCATCTTGCTGAACCTGTCCACTACAACGAGTATGACTGTTTTACCCGAAGATGGCGGGAGGTCCGTAATGAAGTCCATAGACAGATGAGTTCACGGACGCTCCGGGATCTTCAAAGGTAAGAGGGTCCCCGACGGACGGGTATGTGGGGTCTTAGAGCGCGCACAAACCTCGCAGGACGCGACAAAAGTTACCACCTCCCTATGTAAGTTAGGCCACCAAAACCGGCGCGAGAGGAGATCCTCAGTTGCTTTACTCCCTGGGTGTCCTGCCAAAGCTGAATTATGGTGTGCCTCGATCACCTTTTGTCGCAACTGATTTGGAACAAACAGTCTCCCTGGAAGTCCTACAGGGGCGTCCCCCTGAGCCTCCAATACCTCCTCCTCAAGCTCAGAGCATACTGCCGACACCACCACCCCCTCCTGAAGGACCGGAACCGGGTCCTCCATATTCCCAGCCCCTGGGAAACAGCGAGATAAGGCATCCGCCTTAACATTTTTTGAGCCAGGACGATATGTGACGACAAAATTAAACCTGGTAAAAACAACGACCACCTAGCTTGTCTGGGATTCAGACGTTTAGCGGACTCTAAATATAGCAGGTTTTTGTGATCGGTAATGACGGTGACTGGGTGGACTGCCCCCTCCAAAAAATGACGCCACTCCTCAAAAGCCAACTTAATGGCCAAGAGTTCCCTATTGCCGACATCATAATTCCTCTCAGCGGACGACAATTTTTTAGAGAAGAAGGCGCACGGATGCCATTTACCAGGGGACGAACCTTGTGACAATACTGCTCCCATCCCTACCTCGGAAGCGTCCACCTCAACAATGAATGGCTGTGACGCATCAGGTTGAATAAGTATGGGTGCTGAAGCAAAACATTTTTTCAAAGAGGAAAACGCTTGACAAGCCTTGTCAGACCACTTTGAAAAATCCGTCCCTTTTTTAGTCATGTCTGTGAGAGGTTTAACTATGGACGAAAAATTACGAATGAACTTCCGGTAGTAGTTAGCAAACCCCAGGAAACGTTGTAATGCCTTAAGATCCTCTGGCAGATCCCACTCAAGAACTGCCCGCACTTTCCCAGGGTCCATACGAAAACCGGATGCTGACACCAGGAACCCTAAAAACTGAAGTTCCTGTACGGCGAACACACACTTCTCCCATTTGGCGTACAGTTTATTATCCCGCAAGATCTGTAACACCTGCCTAACATGCTCCTGATGAGACACAAGATCCGGCGAGTAAATTAAGATATCATCCAGATATATAACCACAAACTGTCCCATTAGGTGGCGAAAGATGTCATTTACAAAGTGTTGAAACACCGCCGGGGCAATACTCAGACCAAATGGCATGACAAGGTTCTCATAATGCCCCTCCGGAGTGTTAAACGCCGTCTTCCACTCATCCCCCTCCTTCATCCTAATCAGATTGTACGCCCCCCTGAGATCCAACTTAGAGAACCATTTGGCACCCACGATCTGATTGAAGAGATCGGGAATAAGTGGGAGCGGATACGGATCTCGGACCGTAATCCGATTAAGCTCACGGTAATCCAGGCAAGGGCGTAGGCCTCCATCTTTTTTTTTCACAAAGAAGAACCCCGCGGCCACCGGGGAAGATGAAGGTCTAATATGCCCCTTAGCCAGACTCTCTGAAATATAATCCTTCATGGCCTGTCTCTCAGGACCAGAAAGGTTATACAACCTAGATTTCGGTAACTTGGCCCCAGGGAGCAAGTTAACAGAACAGTCATACTCGCGATGAGGCGGTAGTTCTTGACACCCTTTCTCCGAGAATACATCCTCAAAGTCCACCAGAAATGGAGGTAAGGCCCTAGGAGCGACCGCCCAATGACCGTATTCATGCAGTTTTTATTACAGAATTCACTCCATTGGCTTATCTCTCTGGATTGCCAATCAATAACCGGGTTATGCTTAGTTAACCAAGGAAGACCCAGCACTATAGGAGTGGGAAGACCCTCCAACACATAACAAGACAACAGTTCTTTATGTAACGCCCCCACTTGAAGATCTATGTTATGCACCGCTTGCAAAAAACTTCCCTGACCGAGAGGTCTGGCGTCGATCGAGAATATGGGGACGGGTTTAGTCAACACACTCAATCGCATACCTTGAACCCGGGCAAAGCGAGCATCCACCAGGTTAGCCCCGGACCCACTATCCAGAAGAACAGATATCCTCTCAGTTCTCGCACCCACCACCACCTCCGCCGGTACGAGAAACTGAGACGAACTTAGGGACGAAATACTTACTCCCAGATTGCCGTCCACCACACAATCTGGGATCAATAGTTTTCCGGCGACTTCTCACTCTGCAAAGGACGGGATGGACACCCCTAATAAAATGTCCCTTTTTTCCACAGAAGAAACAACCTCCTGTTTTGTGGCGCCCCACCGATCCCCTCCCCCGGAATGATGTCCCTCCTAATTGCATAGGCTCCTCTGGACTGGCCAGGGGAAGCTCCATATAAGGGACCCTAGAGGAAGGTGGAGTCATCACAGGGGGCAAGGTTACCCCGCACCTCTCCCGAAGACGTCTGTCAATACGAATAGCAAGGGCCATAGCGGCTTCCAGTGACGTGGGAGGGTCATACTGTGCCAGCACATCCTTTAATTTGTCAGATAAACCTTGACAAAACTGGCTCCTAAGAGCCGGGTCATTCCACTGGGTGTCCGTGGCCCACCTACGGAACTCCGAACAGAATTCCTCTGCCGGACGATCTCCCTGCTGGATCCTACGTAACTTAGATTCAGCAAGGGAGACCCGATCCGGGTCATCATACACAAGACCCAGAGCCATAAAAAACCCATCCACTGACTGGAGAGCTGGGGAGCTCGGGGGAAGAGCGAACGCCCAGGATTGGGGGTCTCCCTGTAGGAGCGAGATGACAATCCCCACCCTTTGCTCCTCACTCCCAGATGACCGAGGTCGCAGCCGAAAGTACAATTTACATGCCTCCCGGAAAGCAAAAAACTTGTCCCGCCCCCCAGTGAATCTGTCAGGGAGAGCTACTTTAGGTTCAGGTCCGGCCTGCTCCGGGGGGAACAAAACCTTGGACTTAACGTCCGCCAGCTCCATAGACAAACTCTGCAACTGCCGAGCTAGACTGACTACTGGATCCATGGTGACTGGAGAAAATCTTTAGTGGTCAGTGAAAATGTCACGCTGTTACTGCATACAGGAGGTCTGGGGTCTATGCTGACCCTAAGCTGGGGTCCTGACTAATCCCTCTACCTGGAGGTACTGTTGATGGTACAGAGGTCCAGGCCGCCAGCGTAATCTCTACCTCCTGAGGATCCCTGAACCTCAGTGATCCAGTCCTGAGAAGGACCCTGATCACAACACCGGGGACTGGTAGGTATATGCCTAAACACAGTAATAAACGAACGAGACAGTACAAGGGGTAAACTAAAATCCACCTTGCATACAAAAGTCATACCACAGGAAACAGAGGGGACACCAATGGGTACGGAGATAAATGATAAAGCGAGGAGGGAAAAAAGACCACACAGGTACTCTTAACTTCAGCCTTCACCATACAACGATCCGCTCTGCTGGTCTGCATGAATGCTTTCACCGACACTTCCCCAGCAGACAGACAGGTATTTGAAGGAAACCAATTACCACAACATTAATTGCAGCTGAGCGAGGCTGGTCTAGTCCAGCACAGAGAGAGGAAGAATTAACTCCCTCTCTGCCGAAAAACACCCAGCACCAGAAACTCAGCTATGAGAAGTCAGGGTGTGCAATCGCGACGATCTTCGCAGCGACACACCCGTGACACCAATGCCACATTGTACTAAAAGGCAATGTTATACACCACCCCCATTCTGGCAAGAAGTACAATATCAAATGCTATTCTACTTGTAATTCCTCTTACGTCATTTATCTCATCAAGTGTCCATGTGGTCTCCTCTATGTGGGGGAGACCACACAAGCCATAAAAGACAGGATTTCAAAGCACAAATCTATGATCAGGTGCAAGAATCTATTACTCCCTATACCGTATCACTTTATCACAACAGGCCACCAGATCTCGCAGTTAAGGTTTCAGGTCATTGAGCATGTCCCCACACCTAGATGGGGTGGCGACCGAGTACGCCTCCTAAAAAAACGGGAGGTGTACTGGATACATGAACTCCAGACCTTATCGCCAAAGGGTCTAAATAGAGATTATGATCTCTTATCCTTTATCTAGCGGGATTAAACTGGCCCCCTATACGCTATTAGGTCCACTTGATGGTTTTAGATCTAGGAAATTCGTATCCTACCAGGCCATGGTTACCACATTTTCTGTATTATGTTGTACCATTATATTTGTTTGTATACCATTTGTTATAACTTTTATTGATACACATTGTATTGATATTATCTAGGGGTGTTCTCCTGATTCTCATATATGATCTAATGCTTTATGAAAGTTATCCCCTTTATCAGGTTCCGGTTCCTGTCTTCTACTTTATAATGCATGTCTCATATGGATTATGAGGATTTATCCTAACTCTATTTTCTCTTTATTGCAGAGTCGGTTATACTGAATGTCTCATCTTGATCCTCACCCTTGGACTCCCCCCACCCGACTGCATTTTGGCCTTTATTTAATTATTTTCCTCTACTATGGGTTGCACTCTATACGTAAATATGTACTACAATAAACTTATTTGGTGACACCTTACTTCTTATAATATTCTTCCTTCTACATATGAGTACCACTTACTTTCTATTTTTTTATTTTTATTTTTTTTATATATACCATCCAAATTCTTAATTTTAAATTTTTCTTCATTACCATCTACTCATACCGTCCCCCCTTTTACTGATGCCAGCTCCTACTTACTATCTAATACTTAGGACGCTCGCACCAATTTCTTATAGCGTCACACACTTTACAAAGTGTGGAACACAGGCAGCTACGATTAAGAATAGTTTAAATCATTTCCTCACAGCGTCACACGCTACACAGTGTGTGGAACGCAAGCAGCTACGAGGGTGAACCGCACACATCACTTCCGGTGACGTATCTCCACCTAACACATCACGAAGTCCCGCTTCTTCCTTTTTTAAGGCATGGAGGAGCGCTCTCTCTCCAGCTGACAAGCGGCGGATACCGCCTCAGTGTTGGAGAGATCAGCGCTACCTTCATGTAAGTAACTCCACAAGAAAGCACTTACCGTATATACCCATGTATAAGCCGAGATTTTCAGCCCATTTTTTAGGGCTGAAAGTCCCCCTCTAGGCTTATACGCGGGTCATATACGGGGGTCGGCGGGGGAGGGGGATCGGGGTGTTGGATCATACTCACCCCTCCGCCGGCGCGGTCTCTGCAGCCCCCCTGCTTCTCCCACGATCTCCGGCTCCTTCCTGCAGCGGTCACATGGCACCGCTCATTAAAGTCATGAATATGCACATATTCATGACTTTAATGAGCGGTAGCACGTGACCGCTGCAGGACTGAAGCGATGCGGAGAGCGCCGGGAGAAGAGGAGAGGCTGCAGGGACGCGCGGCGGAGGGGTGAGTATATGCTATATTTACCTGTCCCCGTGCCACCGCTGTGCTGCTCCTCGGTCTGACTGTGAATGTTCAGGCAGAGGGCGCGATGACTTCGTTAGTGCGCGCCCTGCCCCCTGCCAGATCATTCACAGCCAGAGTCAGACCGAGGGAGCAGCGCTGCGGTGCAGAGAGGACAGGTAAATATCTCAGATGCCGGGGTCCTGAGCAAGCGGTCACCGCCTGCTCAGGACACCGGCACCTGGCCCCCAGCGACGAGAGGTGAGTATGTCATTTTTTTTTGCAGCATATGAGGCCTATACTATGGGGCATAATTGTGCAGCATATGGGGAATAATATGGAGCATATGGGGCATAATATGGAGCATATGGGGGCATAATGTGGAGCATATGGGGGCATAATATGGAGCATATGGGGGCATAAGCTATGGAACATATGGGGGCATAATCTGGAGCATATGGGGGCATAAGCTGTGGAACATATGGGGGCATAAGCTGTGGAACATATGGGGGCATAATATGGAGCATATGGGGGCATAATCTGGAACATATGGGGGCATAATCTGGAGCATATGGGGGCATAAGCTGTGGAACATATGGGGGCATAATCTGGAGCATATGGGGGCATAAACTGTGGAACATATGGGGGCATAATATGGAGCATATGGGGGCATAATCTGGAACATATGGGGGCATAATCTGGAGCATATGGGGGCATAATCTGTGGAACATATGGGGCATAATCTGGAGCATATTGAGCATAATCTGTGCAGCATATGGGGGCCTAATCTGTGGAGCATCATATGGGGGCATAATAATTTTTCACCCTAGGCTTATACGTGAGTCAATAAGTTTTCCCAGTTTTTTGTGGCAAAATTATGGGGTCGGCTTATACACGGGTCGGCTTATACATGAGTATATACGGTATATACTACTACTGTGTACTTATTTGTTGCTGACATCGCTTGTATTTAACATACCGTTAACGGTTACTGGTATTTTGTAAGGGAGACTACATTTCACCACCATTTTTTGGACACTATTGTCCTTCATACATATATACTCACTAATTACGTGCAGCATATATGGTTCTCAGTTTAGGTGTGTACACATTATACTAATACATATGGGGAAAACCTTTTTGTCCTCCATATATAAGTTACCTCTACAAACTTTCTATATATATTTACAGATATTATAAAAAGTACATTAGGAACCTTACTGGACCACAACTTTTGCACTTTGGATATACAGGTACATCATAACCCTCAGGTGCAACTTACCTATTCTTTATCCTATGGTTATACATGTGGTAATTCTCACTCCAGGTTCCATTCTTTTCGGTTTTTGCCGCAAGATATACAGTACTTATACGGTCTTCTCCTCTTTAAGGTAACACATCTTCTGGTCTATAAACCCCTATTAACCTATTATTCATAGTACTCAGGCTTCTTTGCATACTTATCCCAACCTTTTTTAGGCATATAGCCTGCATGTTCACACTAAAAAAATATTTCTCTCATAAGCAGTCAGGTAGGTATCTGAACTATTTTTCACTTTATATTTCTTTCTTATTTCTTTTAACTAATAATAGTAATTACTCCTTATATGGTCTCTATCCTGTATTTATTTTTGTTATTCGCTGTTCACACGATTTTCATGCTTTTATTTTATATTTTTTATAGTGTTTAATTTTTACTCCTATTGCTCTTTATTGCCGTCAGATTGATGAAGGTCCATGTTGGACCGAAACGTCTCCATCTTGTACCTACCTGTACCTTGACTGCAATAAAATTGGATATATTCATACTATTAGGCTGGGATCACACATGCGAGTAAATCGGCCGACACTCGCATGTGAAATCCCAGCTCTGGCGCCGGCACTTAGGAGTGGAGCGCGCGGCTGCATATAAATACATGCAGCCACGCACTCCACTCCCGAGTGCCGGCGCAAGAGCTGGGATTTCACATGCGAGCATCGGACGATTTACTCGCATGTGTGATCCCGGCCTTAGGCTAAGTGCACACGTTCAGGATTATTTGCGTTTTTTTCGCGGCAAAAACGCGTAAACAATGCATGAATTAAGCATCCTATCATTTAGAATGAATTCTGCAATTTTTGTGCACATGGTGCGTTTTTTTCCGCAAAAAAAACACATCGCGGAAAAAGAAGCAACATGTTCATTAATTTCGTGTAATTCTAGCGTTTTTCCCGCTATATTATTGACCTAGAAACTTCAGGAAAAATCGCAGTAAAAACGTGCAAAATCCGCGCAAAACGCACCAAAACGCGCAAAAAACGCGCAAAATCCGCACGTTTTTACTGTGAAAAAAGTCTGGTTTTGCTCTGGAAAATTCTGCACACATTCCTGAACGTGTGCACTTAGCCTTAAGTTGAGTGCCAAGTTTTCTATCTATTGTATTGGGCTGGGAACCTACTTGTGCACCACCACAGTAGTGCTACGATATACTTTCACTGCTCCCTCACTGACCTGCCCCTAGTTTGCATAATGAATATACTAATGTGTTGTATTTGAAAAAAAAAAAGTCATTTCATCAAAATGGCGGCGTTTGCGCACTATCACTTGTCAGTTAGTGCCTATTATCTTGCGCTGTTGAAAAGAAACAAAATTCACCATCAAAATGGCGCCTGCGCATTAGCATCTATCGTGTTCTGATAGATGCTACTGCACAAGCGCCTCCGTCGGCTCCTAGTTGCTGCAGACAAAATGAAATTACACTGCATCAAAATGGCGCCATGGGCTGCGCCTGTGCGTTAGCATCTATCGCATACCGATAGATGCTACTGCGCAAGCGGCTCCGACCAACCCTTGTTGCTGCAGCCAAAAAAATCACACTACAACAAAATGGCGCTGGGGTGGCGCATGCGCAGTATCATCTATCAGTACGCGATAGAAGCTAATGCGCACCATTTTGATGTAGTGTAATTTCATTTTGTCTGCAGCAAGTCGTTGCCGGCGGAGGCGCTTGTGCAGTAGCATCTATCGGAAAGCAATAGATACTAATGCGCAGGTGCAGTCGACGGCTCCATTTTGATGGTTATTTTTGTTTCTTTTCAACAGCGCAAGATAATAGACACTGACAAGTGATAGGGCGCAGGCGCCGCCATTTTGATTAAGTGACATTTTTTTTTCAAATACACACATTATATAGTATATTCATTTGGCAAACTAGGGGCAGGTCAGTGAGGGAGCAGTGAAAGTATATCGTAGCACTACTGTGGTGGTGCACAAGTAGGTTCCCAGCCCAATACAATAGATAGAAAACTTGGCACTCAACTCGAGGCTAAGTGCACACGTTCAGGAATGTGTGCAGAATTTTCCAGAGCAAAACCGGACTTTTTTCCAGACCTCTCAGCAGTTTGCATTATGAATATATAAATCAGAGCACACACACATGAACCCCGCCTTAGGACATGAGCATATAATTAACTAAAAACTAAAAATAAGGATTAAAAAAGAACCACAAGATGGATTTTATCAACAAAGGTATAATTTTATTCAGTATAACGGCGCCGACCTGCCACTGTGTGTAGGTTACTGTGCACAATCCTGCTGACAGGTTCCCTGTAACCCTTCATACAGGTATTTTGAGATACAGCACTGATGAACACCTGTCTTATAGACTTTCCGTGTGACAGATGATGCTTTTATCCTCTAATATTTTTCATTTTTTTTTTATTTTTGTAATTTTTGTCATGTTATTTTAGTCAATAAAAAAGGGAGTTTTGTAAACACTTAAAAAAATGCAAAATAACGAAATGTGTTAAGGTACTGCCACACTAAACAATCCCGCTAGCGATCACGATAACGACGCATACTAATGCGATCGCTAGCGGGATTGTTTCTATATCGCTAAGTGCGGCCACATTTAGCGATATAGTTAACGACGCTATCGCCGTTAGCGATCTTCTTAACGACTATAGCGGTACAAAAGTACCGCTAAATCGCTAAGAAAAGGTGCCACACAGCGATTAGATACTTACCCAGCGGGAGCGCCGACGAGAAAATAGGGTCCGGAACGATTCCAGCGACGAGCGAGATCACAGCAGAAAGCTCGTCGCTGGAAGCTGCCGCACTGAACAACATCGCTAACAGGATCGCTAAATAGTGACGTTTTTTAGCGATCCCGTTAGCGATATTGTTCAGTGTGGCATACCCTTTAGAGAGAAGCAGTCAACTGTCTGACACCTTGAATAGCTTCTGGATACCAGCGTGTTTACACATAGTTATACACCTACCTTGTTCGTAACTTGCTTTACTGAGCAATAAAAATGGCGCATTCAAGTCTGCACAGGGCCACACCTCAAGAACAAGGTTACAGCTGTCCAGAAAAGAGAACAATCAGCATAAGCAGGTTCTGAATACAGAGGTTACAGATGATCCTCAAAAGAAATTTCCACTAAAAAAAGACCAAAAATGGGTATAATAAAAAATTAAATAAAACTACATCACTTAGTTTTAGGGTTACTGATCCTTTATTCTGACGCATGAGTTTGAAAAAGAGAAAAGACCAAGCAATAAGTGGTTTGCACACCTGAATGAATATCAAATATATGAATCACATTTTATAAGGGAAACAACACACGCAATAAATCATAAAACCATTTAAAAACACATACAAAATCAAATCACATCACCCCTGACCCAATATACAGTACATGTGTAATGATAATACAACCTCTTATTGCACTATAGTACTGGTATATGAGACCATATGTATATATCATATTCAATAAACAGGCAATAATTATGATAGAATCAAAACATAAGGAAGCATACACATGTATACAAATGTCCAAATATAGCTGAATAGAAAACAGTGAACCCCTATATATTGGAAAGCCATAAATGCCCAATCCCGGTATGAATAACGCATGTCTATAGCAAAAAACAAGATTGCTATATAAGAGCCCCTTAACCAAGAGAGGGTAAGGACCAAATGAAAGGCTAAAGCTCTGATAATATTTACCAAGCCAGTTTGAATAAAGGCAAGGAGCAAGTAGAAATGGGCTGAGGGTCCACAAAACAATAGGGAACAGGGATGTGGGGAGAGCCCCACGCGTATCGCTGCACAGGGCAGCTTCGTCAGGGGAAGTGTGTCAAAATCCCCAGCATATACAAATTTATACAAGAGTACTAATACCTAAATCCGAAACCGGTGTGTAGAAGTCACCACCCAGTTGGGAGGAGAGGCCAGGTTGCAGACGCCGGCATACAGATGGCCGCTATATCGCGAGACCCGCAAACGGGAATAGCAGACTCCAACATACAGATTACCACTGTATCGCGAGATCTGCGAATAGGAATATTCGAAAGCGTGCATGCGCAGTTTAACAGACCGGTCTGTAGCAGCAACAATTAGTGGCCAGGTGTAGCGTCAAGCGCGCATGCGCCGGACACGCAAGTGAGGAAAGCTGACGCGGGCAAGGTGGGGAGAAATCCAGAAAAAAAAACAAAAACAAAAAAGAACACATATCTTTCATCCTACATACCAATAGCAAAAAAACACCAAGGATGATGTGGAACACACGCATGTGGCAAAAATCAGTCCCACTAGGGGACAATACGGGGGCAATAAATATACAGGCATATGTGAATGAACCCTTCCCCCCTAGGAACGCCCCCATAACACACAAGGCACATATAGCAATTAGACATAAAAAAAAAGTCTCATTTTAGTCAGATTGAGAAAACCCACAAATGTTAAATTGCCTTGTCAATGATTTTATGTACCGTATATACTCATGTATAAGACGACCCGTGTATAAGACGATCCCCTAATTTTGCCACAAAAAACTGGGAAAACTTATTGACTCGCGTTTAAGCCTAGGGTGGAAAATGCAGTTCATGGTGGCCCCATATGATGCTCCATACAAAATACACCCCATATAATGCTCCATACAGATCATGGTGGCCCCATAAAATGCTCCATACAAAATACTCCCCATATAACACTGCACAAAGGTTAATAATGGCCCCATTAGATGCTCCATAGAATATTATGCCCCATATGCTGCTCCATAAAGGTTATGGCCCCATAAAATGCTCCATATATTTTATGCCCCATAAGATGCTCCATAGATTATGCCCCCATATGATGCTCCATAGATTATGCCCCCATAAAATGCTCCATAGATTATGCCCCATATGATGCTCCATAGATTATGCCCCCATATGATGCTCCATAGATTATGCTCCCATATGATGCTCAATAGATTATGCCCCATAAGATGCTCCATATATTTAATGCCCCATAAGATGCTCCATAGATTATGCCCCATAAGGTGCTCCATATATTTTATGCCCAATATGATGCTCCATAGATTATGCCCCATAAGATGCTCCATAGATTATGCCCCATATGATTCTCCATATTTTATGGACCATATGATGCTCCATAGATTATGCCCCCACATGATGCTCCATAGATTATGCCCCCATAAAATGCTCCATAGATTATGCCCCATATGATGCTCCATAGATTATGCCCCCATATGATGCTCCATAGATTATGCCCCCATATGATGCTCAATAGATTATGCCCCATAAGATGCTCCATATATTTAATGCCCATAAGATGCTCCATAGATTATGCCCCCATAAGGTGCTCCATATATTTTATGCCCCATATGATGCTCCATAGATTATGCCCCCATAAAATGCTCCATAGATTATGCCCCATATGATTCTCCATATTTTATGCCCCATATGATGCTCCATAGATTATGCCCCCATAAGATGCTCCATAGATTATGCCCCATATGATTCTCCATATTTTATGCCCAATATGATGCTCCATAGATTATGCCCATAAGATGCTCCATAAATTATGCCCCATAAGATGCTCCATAGATTATGCCCCCATATAATGCTCCATAGATTATGCCCCCATATGATGCCCCATAGATTATGCCCCATAAGATGCTCCATAGATTATGCCCCCATATGATGCCCCATAGATTATGCCCCATAAAATGCTCCATAGATTATGCCCCCATAAGATGCTCCATAGTATAGGTCCCATAGATGCTGCTGCTGCTGCAAATGAAAAAAAAAATGACATACTCACCTCTCGTTTCTGGGGACCAGGTGCCGGTGTCCTGAGCAGGCGGGGACACTGGCGTGCTATGGGGGACAGGTGTCGATGTCACCGCTGGCTCAGGCCCTGGCACCTGAGATATTCACCTGTCCCCGGACCACCGCTGCTCGCCCCTGTCTTCCGGGTCCTCTGTCAGTGACTGCTCAGGCAGAGGGCACGGCACACACTAAGTATGTCATCGCGCCCTCTGACCTGAACGTCACAGCCAGAGGACTCAGAAGATAGAGTGGCGCACAGCGGTGGACCGGTAAATATCGCATATACTTACCCCCTCCTGGAGCGTCTCTGCAGCCCCCTGCTTCTCCCACAGTCTCCGGCAGCTCTTCCTTCAGCGGTCACGTGGTACCGCTCATTAAAGTCATGAATATGCGCATTGGGGTGGAGGAGGTAGTGGAGGAGGTCACGCCACTCGCTGTCACTGCGGTCCCGCTATTAAGGTATATTTGTTGTAGGTTCCCCTTATCTATTTCTCTCTTTGTACTTGCAATTTTACAAGATTCTTAGGATATTTATCCAGTTTCATGATTATATTATTCATATAGGGATATAGATTATTACTGTTTATGTGGAACCATGAATTGGATTCAGATATTATGTGATCTGGTTTAGCCTTTGTTTATTTCTGTAGTTATACCTTTTATGTGGGGATAATTTTTTGCCTATCGCCACCTAATATCATTATTGGACTTGCTATATTTATTTACTGATTGTGACTAACTGTTATGGTATTGGGTACCTCCTGCTGGGTATTATTGTTTTTTTAATTGATTTTTTTTTTAATTAATTAATAAATATTGATTTTATTATTATGCTGGATCGCTTTTTTACGGTCACAATATGATGTAAATCTGTAGTGCTCCTTGGTTTAAGTTACGTTGTTGAGTGCCAGCTTTCTTTATATAGAGTTGTGGACTGCTTTTGGATATAATTAACATTTAAAATGAAGTAGAAATGCTTCTTCTCATCACTGGAGTAGAAGCAATAAGACGCTGTTGTCTTCTGGCTCCACACTGTTGCAGTAACCCCGTGACAGTATTCCCTCTTCTACAGTCATGGCCAAAAGTTTTGAGAATGACACAAATATAAATTTTTACAAAGTCTACTGCTTCACTTTTTCTAATGGCAATTTGCATATACTCCAGAATGTTATAAAGAGTGATCAGCTTAACAGCAATTACTTCCAAAGTCAATATTTGGCTCGAAAATGAACTTTATCCCCCAAAACACATTTCAACATCATTGCAGCCCTACCTAAAAAGGACCAGCTAACCTCTTTTCAGTGATTGCTCCATTAACACAGGTGTGGGTGTTGATGAGGGCATGGCTGGAGATCAATCTGTCATGATTAAGTAAGAATGACACCACTGGACACTTTAAAAGGAGGCTGGTGCTTGGCATCATTGTTTCTCTTCTGTTAACCATGGTTATCTCTAAAGAAACACGTGCAGTCATCATTGCAATGCACAAAAATGGCCTAACAGGGTAGAGTATCGCAGCTAGAAAGATTGCACCTCAGTCAACAATCTATCGCATCATCAAGAACTTCAAGGAGAGAGGTTCCATTGTTGCCAAAAAGGCTCCAGGGCGCCCAAGAAAGACCAGCAAGCGCCAGGACCGTCTCTTAAAAATGTTTCAGCTGCGGGATCGGGCTACCAGCAGTGCAGAGCTTGCTCAGGAATGGCAGCAGGCAGGTGTGAGTGCATCTGCACACACTGTGAGGCGGAGACTCTTGGAGCAAGGCCTGGTCTCAAGGAGGGCAGCAAAGAAGCCACTTCTCTCTAGAAAAAACATCATGGACAGACTGATATTCTGCAAAAGGTACAGGCAGTGGACTGCTGAGGACTGGGGTAAAGTTATTTTCTCTGATGAATCCCCTTTTCGATTGTTTGGGACATCAGGAAAACGCCTCATTCGGAGAAGACAAGGTGAGCGCTACCACCAGTCTTGTCTCATGCCAACTGTTAAGCATCCTGAAACCATTCATGTTGTGGGGTTGCTTCTCAGCCAAGGGAATCGGCTCTCTCACAGTCTTGCCTAAAAACACAGCCATGAATAAAGAATGGTACCAGAATGTCCTCCAAGAGCAACTTCTCCCAACCCTCCAAGAGCAGTTTGGCGATCAACAATGCCTTTTCCAGCATGATGGAGCACCTTGCCATAAAGCAAAGGTGATAACTAAATGGCTCAGGGAACAAAACATAGAGATTTTGGGTCCATGGCCTGGAAACTCCCCAGATCTTAATCCCATTGAGAACTTGTGGTCAATCATCAAGAGACGGGTGGACAAACAAAAACCTAACAATTCTGACCAAATTGATTGCATTGATTGTGCAAGAATTGACTGCTATCAGTCAGGATTTGGTCCAGAAGTTGATTGAGAGCATGCCAGGGAGAATTGCAGAGGTCCTGAAGAAGAAGGGTCGACACTGCAAATATTGACTTGCTGCATTAACTCATTCTAACTGTCAATATAAGCTTTTGTTACTCATATGTTTGCAATTATATTTCTGTCTGTGATAAAAACATCTGTCAAACACACATAAAAACCAGAGGGCAGCAGATCATGTGAAAATATATATATATTTGTGTCATTCTCAAAACTTTTGGCCATGACTGTACAGGGAACCTCGTGAACCTCAGGATCAGGCATATCAGGCTGAGCCACGTAAAAAGCCAGGACCAGTGTGGCTGCATGAACACCAGATGCTGGTACCCACATCCTCTACTCCGGACCATACCCCCTCCAGTGTACCAGATACTGAAGCCACCGACGAACAAGACGAGAATCCAAGATCTTCGCAATCTGAAACTGCAAGTTTCCATTGACAAAGACAGGGAATGGTACTAAAGATGCAACATATTTTTTGAGGAAAGAACGATTAAATAAATTATGGATCCTAAAGGTAGGCGGTAAAGCAAGACGAAATGCTATAGGATTGACAATAGCTACGATCTTATAAGGACCGATAAACCTGGGACCCAGTTTCCAAGACGGAACCTTCAGCTTAATGTTCCCAGAGGACAGCCACACCAAGTCACTAACACACATATTATATTTTATATTTGGATCCCATCTTCCTCAAATTATTGATAACCTCCTGCCATATGGTTGAAATGGAAGATGAAAACCATTCTTCCTCCTGTAATCCAGAGGGGCGATTACCATTAAATAAACTAAACTGTGGATGGAACCCATATGCCCCGAAAAATGGGGACTTACCAGTGGATTCCTGACAGATTATTTAAAGTGAATTCAGCTAACAGTAAATCGGTAACCCAGTCCTCCTGATTTTCAGATACAAAACACCTGAGATACATCTCTAGATTCTGGTTAACCCGTTCCATCTGCCTATTAGACTGCAGGTGAAATGCAGAAGTACAGTCATGGCCAAAAGTTTTGAGAATGACACAAATATTATATTTTCACATGATCTGCTGCCCTCTGGTTTTTATGTGTGTTTGACAGATGTTTTTATCACAGACAGAAATATAATAATTGCAAACATATGAGTAACAAAAGCTTATATTGACAGTTAGAATGAGTTAATGCAGCAAGTCAATATTTGCAGTGTTGACCCTTCTTCTTCAGGACCTCTGCAATTCTCCCTGGCATGCTCTCAATCAACTTCTGGACCAAATCCTGACTGATAGCAGTTCATTCTTGCACAATCAATGCTTTCATTTTGTCAGAATTTTAGGTTTTTGTTTGTCCACCCGTCTCTTGATGATTGACCACAAGTTCTCAATGGGATTAAGATCTGGGGAGTTTCCAGGCCATGGACCCAAAATCTCTATGTTTTGTTCCCTGAGCCATTTAGTAATCACCTTTGCTTTATGGCAAGGTGCTCCATCATGCTCCATCATGCTGGAAAAGGCATTGTTGATCGCCAAACTGCTCTTGGAGGGTTGGGAGAAGTTGCTCTTGGAGGACATTCTGGTACCATTCTTTATTCATGGCTGTGTTTTTAGGCAAGACTGTGAGAAAGCCGATTCCCTTGGCTGAGAAGCAACCCCACACATGAATGGTTTCAGGATGCTTAACAGTTGGCATGAAACAAGACTGGTGGTAGCGCTCACCTTGTCTTCTCCAAATGAGGCGTTTTCCTGATGTCCCAAACAATCAAAAAGGGGATTCATCAGAGAAAGTAACTTTACCCCAGTCCTCAGCAGTCCACTGCCTGTACATTTTGCAGAATATTAGTCTGTCCATGATGTTTTTTTCTGGAGAGAAGTGGCTTCTTTGCTGCCCTCCTTGAGACCAGGCCTTGCTCCAAGAGTCTCCGCCTCACAGTGCGTGCAGATGCACTCACACCTGCTTGCTGCCATTCCTGAGCAAGCTCTGCACTGCTGGTAGCCCGATCCTGCAGCTGAAACACTTTTAAGAGACGGTCCTGGCGCTTGCTGGTCTTTCTTGGGCGCCCTGAAGCCTTTTTGGCAACAATGGAACCTCTCTCCTTGAAGTTCTTGATGATGCGATAGATTGTTGACTGAGGTGCAATCTTTCTAGCTGCGATACTCTTCCCTGTTAGGCCATTTTTGTGCATTGCAATGATGACTGCACGTGTTTCTTTAGAGATAACCATGGTTAACAGAAGAGAAACAATGATGCCAAGCACCAGCCTCTTTTTAAAGTGTCCAGTTGTGTCATTCTTACTTAATCATGACAGATTGATCTCCAGCCATGTCCTCATCAACACCCACACCTGTGTTAATGGAGCAATCACTGAAAAGATGTTAGCTGGTCCTTTTAAGGCAGGGCTGCAATGATGTTGAAATGTGTTTTGGGGGATAAAGTTCATTTTCTAGCCAAATATTGACTTTGCAAGTAATTGCTGTTAAGCTGATCACTCTTTATAACATTCTGGAGTATATGCAAATTGCCATTAGAAAAAGTGAAGCAGTAGACTTTGTAAAAATTAATATTTGTGTCATTCTCAAAACTTTTGGCCATGACTGTATACCAATGGATCCCCAGATGGGTGCAAAATGTCTTCCAAAACTTGGAGACAAACTGCACCCCCCAATCAGAAACAATATTGGTCGGGGTCCCATGTAATCTAATTATTTCCCTGACGAAAACTTGCGCCAAGGATTTGGCATTCAGTAAAGCGATAAAATTAGACATTTTACTGACTATCTACCACCACAAGAATTACAGTATTCCCTGCAGACACGGGTAGATCCGTGATAAAATCGACTGACAAGTGAGTCCAAGGTCTGCTAAGAATCTCCAATGGTTGTAGAGCCCCCAATGGATGAGTGTGAGAGATCTTAGGCTATGTGCACACGTTGCCGTTTTTTCACATTTTTTTCGCGTTTTTTGGGGGCAAAAATGCTTAGAAAACGCATGAATTAAGCATCCTATTATTTAGAATGAATTCCCCAATTTTTGTGCACATGGTGCGTTTTTTTCCGCGGAAAAAACGCAGCATGTTCATTAATTTTGCGTTAAATCTGTGTTTTTCCCTCTATATTATTGACCTAGAATGTTCAGGAAATTTCGTGGCAAAAATGCGTGCGTTTTTTTCGCTGAAAAGTCCGTTTTTGCTCAGGAATTTTCTGCAAAAATTCCTGAAAGTGTGCACATAGCCTTAGAATGCCCACAGACACTGCAGGCTGCTACATACTCCCAGACATCCTGATGAGCACCTGGCCACCAAAAACGCTATGTAAGCAGATCAGCGGTGGTTTTATTACCAGGATGTCCGGCCAACACTGAATCGTGATGTTCGCTGAGGACTCTAAGAAGGAGATTAACAGGAACAAACAGTTTACCAAGTGGACAGGCAGCAGGGGCGTCCCCCTGAGCGTCAACAACCTCTCTTTCCAGATCGAAGCATATAGAAGCCATAACCACCCCTTTTTGAAGAATTACTACTGGTTCACACTTATTTCCTCCCCAAGGAAAGCTACGGGATAAGGCATCTGCCTTAATGTTATTGTTCCCGGTCTATATATATGACAAAAAAGTTAAACCTGGTAAAGAACAATGCCCATCTTGCCTGTTGAGGTGTTAGATGTTTCGCCGATTCCAAGTATACCAGATTCTTATGATCCATGCTTACCATAACTACTCCCTACAAAAAATGATGCCACTCTTCAAAAGCCCATTACATACATACAGCTCCCTGGTTTGACATATAATTCATTGTCTAATAGTGTATGTAAGACATGCCTGACATGTACCTGGTGTTACTCAAGGTCAGGTGAATAAATTAGTATGTCATCCAGATAGATAACCAGGAATCTGCCTACCAGGTGACTAAAGATGTAATTTATAAAGTGCTGAAAGACGGCGAGCGCATTCGTCAACCCAAAAGGCATCACCAGATTCTCATAGTGTCCCTCAGGCTGTTTTCCACTCATCACCCTCTTTAATGCGGATGAGATTATACGCCCACTGAGGTCCATCTTAGAGGACCATTTTGCCCCTACAATCTGGTTAAAGAGGTCTAGAATGAGAGGGAGCGGATACATATCACGGACAGTGATCGTATTGAGTTCCCAGAAATTCCGACAAGGGGATAACCCCCCTTCTTTTTTCTTCAGAAAAAAAGAACCTTGCGGCAATGGGGGATTAGGATGGTCTGATATGACCCTTAGCCAGGCTTTCTGTAATGTAGTCCCTCATTGCCTGTCTCTCTGCACCAGAGATATTATAGAGTCTGCTCTTGGGCAGCTTGGCATCAGGAACAAGATTAATGGCGCAATCATAAGGACAATTGGGAAGGAGTTCTTGGCACCCCTGCTCCGAGAACACATCCCCAAAATCCAACAGGTAATTAGGCACAGACTGGGTATCCACCCTAGCAAATTGGGTACTCAAGCAGTGTCCTTAGCAATACCCAATCCATTTTTCTACTTCCTAAGTCTGCCAATCTACTACAGGATTGTGCAGACGAGCTAAGGAGGTCCCAGTACCAGAGGTGAGTGCAGACCCTCTAGCACATAACAGTCCAACACCTCAGTGTGCATGGCCCCCAACTGAAGCTGCAAGTCTTGGACGACTTGAGTAAAGTGCCCCTGTCTCAAGGGGGTGGAGTCAATGGCAATTATGTATATGGGTCTGGACAGAGTATGTGGGATGAGGCCTTGGACCTGGACGAACCTAGCGTCCATCAAACTAAACCCCGCCCCACTGTATAGAAATGCAGATACGTCCATCTTAATTCCACCCACGTGGATTGCAGCTGGTAGAAAAAACTGTGTCCTACCCACGGAGGTGATATGTACACCCGGGTTGCTAACCTCCCCGCAACCCAGGCCACTTAGTTTTCCGCCGGTTGTTTACTACGTGGTCGGGAAGGACACATGCTCATGAAATGGCCCTTTTTACCACAAAAGAGACACACTCCCCCCTTATGCCAGACAACAGACAAATTACCAGAGTGAGATGCCGCACCCACAGAAGGCTCAGTGCTGACCTCCCTTGACCCCGGACCTCTCGTGCACAGAAGTGACTCCCTATGTCTCTGGTGAAGACGGCGATCAACCCGGATCACCAGAGACATGGCTGCCTCAAAGGAGTCAGTAGTCTCATACAGAGCTAAGGCATCCTTCACTCTTACTGTAAGCCCCTCTCAGAACTGACTATGGAGTGCGGGGTCACTCCACTTGGTATCCGTGTCCTACCTCCGGAACTCAAAACAATATTCCTTCGTTGGCCGGTCTCCTTGCTGAAGTTGGCACAGTGTGGACTCAGCTAAGGAGACGCGATTGGGGTTATCATTTAAAAGGTCCAATGCCAGAAAAAATCCCTCCATCTGTAGCGACTGAGAGTCAGACAGGAGAGAAAATGTCCATGCTTGGGAGTCCCCCTGAAGGAGCGAGATTACTCTCCCCACACGTTGCTCCTCTGTACCTGAGGAAACCAGACGTAACCTGAAGTACAGTCTACAGGCCTCTCTGAAAACAACCAACTTGTCACGCCCCCAGAGAACCTGTCAGGCAACGCGACCTTGGTCTCCACTATGCTTGAGAGACGAGATTCCCACACCAGATGTATTACTGTGCTGCAAAACCACTGTGCGTAAATCCGCCACCTCCAGACTGAGCTGCTGCAATTGCCCCATCAGAGCAGTGATTGGACCCATCATGGATAAAAGAAAATGGTTGTGGTCAGAGCTAATGTCACAACACAGCTGTCGGGTGACCCGGGACCAGGGGCTCCTTCCCTGTCCCTACCACTAGGAGGCACCTTAGCTCGCCCTACTCCCCAGGATACTTCTGAAGGTGAAGATTCCGGGGCCTCTACCCTTGCCTTATCTCCTGAGTCAGCCCTCCGTCTGTTCTCTTTCCCCACCCAGGAAGAGAAGTGCTATTGTGCACCGTAGTACACCAACCTGACAAACAAGGGTTAACAGAAAACTCCAGGTATACAAAATATTCACTCACATATAACAGAGGAATGCACCTGGGTGTGAAGATAGGGGAATAAACCAAAACAGAGAAGGGTAAGGAATTACCACGCTGTAGTAGTTCACTCACGTGGCAGCACACAGAGGTAAAAAAATGAAAAAATTGAGCTTAACTTGAGTAGGTACACATGCAGCACATAAAAGCATGTTCACATTGGGCATAAAACATAAACCTACAGAAGAAAAAGTGAGCAAAACCCTGTTGTAACTACAGTAAGTAAATAAAAAGCAAACAGTGCATTTAAATAACAGAGTTTTTAGTAATACTGTTTTGATAATAATAATAATAATCTTTATTTATATAGCGCCAACATATTCCGCAGCACTTTACAGTATAACAGTTTCAAAACACAAGTCATAAGTAACAACGTTAACAATACAATAATTAAAGCAAGATAAGATGACCCTGCTCGTAAGAGCTTACAATCTACAATGAGGTGGGGGAGATACAAAGTACAGGTGTGTATATACAATGGTGCATTTATAATGATGGTCCAGCCATCTTGAGGGAGTGAGGGATGGATGGAGATAGTGAATGGGCTACACACACACACACTTACACATAGAATGACTTTGATTAGTAAACGTGATAGGCCTCTCTGAACAAATGTGTTTTGAGGGAGCGCCTGAAACCATGCAAATTGTGGATAGCCCTAATTTCTTGGGGTAGAGCATTCCAGAGGATTGGCGCAGCGCGGGAGAAGTCTTGGAGTCGGGAGTGGGAGGTATGGATTAGTGCAGAGGTTAGTCGAAAGTCGTTTGCAGAGCGCAGCAGTCGGTTAGGCCGATAGATGGAAATGAGGGAGGAGATGTAGGGGGGTGCTGCACTGTGGAGAGCTTTGTGGGTGAGAACAAGTACTTTAAATTGGATCCTATAATGAACGGGCAGCCAGTGTAAGTAAGGACTGGCGAAGAGCGGACGCGTCCGAGTACCGATTAGCCAGATGGATGACCCTGGCTGCTGCATTAAGGATGGACTGGAGAGGGGATAGTCGAGTAATGGGGAGGCCAAGTAATAGAGTGTTGCAGTAGTCCAGGCGGGATAGATTAATGCTACAGTGAGGGTTTTTGTTGTTTCCATGGTGAGAAAAGGGCAGATTCTAGAGATGTTCTTTAGGTGTAGGCGGCAAGAGCGGGCAAGAGATTGTATATGGGAGGTGAAGGAGAGATTGGTGTCAAACATAACACCCAGACAGCGAGCCTGCTGCCGGGTGTGTTATTATGGTGCCGCCCACTGAGAGGGAAATGTCTAATTTAGGGAGGTTAGTAGACGGCGGGAGCAGAAGGAGTTCAGTTTTGGAGAGGTTGAGTTTCAGAGCGGACATGATGTTGGAGACTGCGGACAGACAGTCAGTGGCGTTCTGTAGTACAGCGGGGGTGA
>JARQOD010000001.1:493985950-494035339 GCA_033576555.1 Oophaga sylvatica | reverse complement strand
CCTACTTACAGCCGGCTGTAAGAGCACTGCTAAGCAACACCTACTAACAGCCAGGCTGTAAGAGCACTGCTAGGCAACACCTACTAACAGCCGAGCTGGAAGAGCACTGCTAGGCAACACCTACTAACAGCCAGGCTGGAAGAGCACTGCTAGGCAACACCTACTAACAGCCGGGCTGTAAGAGCACGGCTACGCCTCATCTACTAAGAGCCGGGCTGGAAGAGCACTGCTAGGCAACACCTACTAACAGCCGGCTGTAAGAGCACTGCTACGCCTCATCTACTAAGAGCCAGGCTGGAAGAGCACTGCTAGGCAACACCTACTTACAGCCGGGCTGTAAGAGCACTGCTAAGCAACACCTACTAACAGCCAGGCTGTAAGAGCACTGCTAGGCAACACCTACTAACAGCCGAGCTGGAAGAGCACTGCTAGGCAACACCTACTAACAGCCAGGCTGGAAGAGCACTGCTAGGCAATACCTGCTAACAGCCCGGCTGGAAGAGCACTGCTAGGAAAAACACCTACTAACAGCCAGGCTTGAAAAGCACTGCTAGGCAACACCTACTTACAGCCGGTCTGGAAGAGCACTGCTAGGCCACATCTCCTAACAGCCAGGCTTTAAGAGCACTGCTAGGCATCACCTACTTACAGCCGGGCTGTAAGAGCACTGCTATGCAACACCTACTTACAGTCGGGGGGCTGTAAGAGCACTGCTAGGCAACACCTACTAACAGCCGGGCTGTAAGAGCACGGCTACGCCTCATCTACTAACAGCCAGGCTGGAAGAGCACTGCTAGGCAATACCAACTAACAGCCCGGCTGGAAGAGCACTGCTAGGCAACACCTACTAACAGCCAGGTTGGAAGAGCACTGCTAGGCAACACCTGCTAACAGCCAGGCTGGAAGAGCACTGCTAGGCAACACCTGCTAACAGCCCGGCTGGAAGAGCCCTGCTAGGAAAAACACCTACTAACAGCCAGGCTGTAAGGTTCTGTGTATCTGTTTCTGAAACTCAGTTTGTTCGTCGGCCATTTTGCTTTCTGTTTTGCTGCAGCTATCTTGCCCTCAGTCAAAATGGAGTTTTCCAGCTTGCATGTTCCCGCCCTGATTCTCTCCGTTTGCTTCTTAAACAGCCACACCTGAGCAATCAGTGCTTCAGAATCTAGCCTGCAGTGAACCTGTGTTCTGACTCCTGAAGCCTTGGACCTTGTACTCCAGCCATTCCTACTGAGAAACTCTGAAGCACTTGTGGACTCTGAACTCTGCTCTTGAGAGCCTCACGTTTGCATGGACTTGCGGTAACAGAGAAGAAGATCTGAATCTGTTGTGGAGAGTTATTGCTGAGCTTAGATTACTCTGGCCTGCTGTGTCTCCTGCTTCTGTGTTTGCAACCTGTGTGTTTATTTTTGCCAATTTGTATGAAGCAATACAAGACTTTCTTTATCAACCTGTGTCTCAAGTATTTTCATCGCACCCAAGCACAAGACGCTATATGAACTGTACCACATACATTACAAGATTCTGAAGCCAAACGTTAGTGTCTGCTGGTCTGGAAAGGCTTGTCTGCTGTACTGTGGATATCGGATGTCCGGTTGTACTTTCTGTGATGACAGTGGTTGTGACTTCTCACAACCATTCCAGGTGAGCAATTCCCTTAAGTTTTTTTTTCTGCAGTGTTATCACAGGTAAACACTATTGTTTTTTTTTTTTTTTCTCTTCTCTTTTTGTCTGCTGAAACTCGGGATATCAGATGTCTGGTTGAAAGCTTTCTGTGATGATAGTGGTTGTGACTTCTCACAACCATTCCAGGTGAGCAGTTCCCTTAAAGTTTTTTCTTTCTTCAGTGTTGCCACAGGTGAACACTATTGTTTTTTTTTTCTCTCCTCTTCTTCCAGTATCCTGTCTTAAAAGATCTGGAAAATGGAGGCCCGCATAAAGGAACTTTGTGGAGTGACTGATAATATCCTTGCAGATTTGCAGAATATAAAGACCCGTTTTACAAATCTTCAGGACCTAAATAATCACAATTTGCAAGTGGTTGGACAGACTACCCAGGATTTGCGAGCCAGGATTGAGGTTCTGGAGGGGCGAGTCCAGGCTCCTGCCGTGGCCCCGAGTTCTGGGATTCCCAAGTTGCCCCCTTTTCGTTTTGGTGGTGAACGTGAAAAATTCAGGGATTTGTTAATCAATGTAATCTTTTTTTTTCTGCACATGCTTCACAATTTCCTACTGAACGATCTAAGGTGCTTACTATAATTATGTTGCTTACCAACAAGGCTTTGATATGGGCAAACCCTCTGATTGAGACTGAGGATGATTGTTTGAATCACCTTGATGATTTTATTTCAGCCATGGGGCAGGTGTTTGATGACCCCAATCGAGGTGCAACAGCTGAAGCAGCCATGTTAGCTTTGCGCCAAGGTAAGCACTCGGTAGCTGAATATGCCTTGGATTTCAGGAGATGGGCCCTTGATACCACCTGGGACAATTCCGCCAAAAAATCTATTTTTCGAAAGGGGTTATCCCCACTGATTAAGGATGAACTTGCTCGTGCCGACCCTCCCACTGCGTTAGGTGACTTTATTAACTACTGCATCCGTATTGATACTCGTTTAACTGAACGCAGGCAAGAGAGATGGTTCGAAAGCAATCGTACTAACCTTTTCCTACCTTCCTCTCCAGCTAAGGAACCTTTGAATAGGATTACACGGGAACCTGAACCTGAACCCATGCAGGTAGACTCTTTACTACGACGGGTTAGTGATGCACGCAAGGAACATCGTTTTAAGGAGAATCTATGTTTTTATTGTGTAAGTCAGGGCACTTTATTATTAACTGTCCCAGCCGTTCTCGCAAGACTACTGCAGCACTCATTCATTGTGAGTGTTGCGAGAGGGGATCTGTCAGGTCCGAGCCTCAGGCTCCAGAGAGAGCTGCAGCAACAGATCTTGATTTCTCGGACTTAAACTCCGTTACCTCTGAGGACGTTGACTGTGTAAATGCTGCCATCTTTCAAGTTTCCTCAGCGGTGTCCCAGCTGAGTTGTAAGAAAAACAATTCTCACTGTTTTCTTTCCATCAAACTCTGGGTTGACTCAGCCTGGGTGTCTAGCTCTGCTATGATCGACTCAGGTGCAAGTGGAAATTTTATGGATGTCTCCTTTGCTCTAAAACAGGAATACGTTCAGTGAAGAAGGCTACTCCAGTACAGATGGAAACTGTGGATGGCTCCCTGCTGACCTCTGGACCAGTGGATCAGGAAACAGAGCCTTTAAAGGTTCTTATGGGTAAAGATCATCAAGAGAAACTGTCCTTTATGCTTATCTCTTCTCCTCACTTTCCCATTATTCTAGGGCTACCATGGCTGCAGGCTCAGAATCCTACCATTAACTGGAGACCAAGGAATTACACTTTCCAGAGAAACAGATGAGTCCAAAAATTTCAGCTTGCTCTGTTCCTAAAGGAACCATGTCAGTCCCTGAACTACCAGCTGTATACCAGGACTATGTGGATTTATGTGACAAGAAGAACGCTGACCAGCTTCCTCCTCACCGTCCATATGATTGTCCAATTGAATTATTGCCTGGAGCAGAGATACCTTTTGGTAAGATCTACCCCCTGGCGGGGCCCGAGCTGAAGGCTTTAAAAGAGTACATAGACGAAAATCTAGCCAAGGGCTTCATACGCCCCTCTTCATCTCCTGCAGGGGCACCCATATTCTTTGTAAAGAAGAAAGATGGATCCCTGAGACCATGCGTAGACTATAGGGAACTCAATAAGGTTACTATTAGAAACCGTTATCCATTGCCTTTAATCCTTGAGTTATTGGAGAGAGTGCGACATGCCAAAATTTTTTCTAAACTAGATCTTCGTGGGGCCTATAACTTAGTCCGTATTAGACCTGGGATGAATGGAAGACTGCATTCAGGTCACGCTATGGACACTTTGAATATCTGGTTATGCCTTTTGGTCTGAGTACCGCCCCAGCCACTTTCCAACACTTGGTGAATGACATCTTCAGGGATCTCCTAGATACATTCGTGGTAATTTATTTGGATGATATTTTAATTTTTTCTAACTCCACAGAGGAACATCATGGACATGTGAGAATGGTCTTGGAACGTCTAAGACAAAATCATCTTTACATCAAGCTTGAAAAGTGTGAATTCCATAAGACCGAAATTCAATTTCTGGGTATGTACTGTCTACACAAGGAATTAGTATGGATGGAAGTAAAACCCAAGCCATCAATGATTGGCCAAGTCCTAGAAATGTGAAGGAGGTACAGCGCTTCATCGGGTTTGCAAACTTCTATAGACGTTTCATTAGAAATTTCTCTGAGGTAGTGTCACCTATCACCCAACTTACCCGGAAAGAGTCTAAGTTCTCCTGGACTCCCCAAGCCCAGGAAGCATTTTCCCGTCTAAAAGATAAATTTACCACTGCACCTATCCTAGTACATCCCAACCCAGAGCTTGCCTTCATAATAGAGGTGGATGCTTCAGACTGTGCCGTGGGAGCTATACTCTCTCAGAGAACAGGTGAGAAGAATGTCTTGCATCCCTGTGCCTTCTTTTCCCAGCAGTTGTCTTCGGCTGAGAAGAACTACGATGTGGGCAATAGAGAGTTGTTGGCCATTATTGCCGCCTTCAAAGAATGGAGACACCTTCTTCAAGGAGCTGCACAGCAAATAGTCGTTCTGACAGACCATCGTAATCTTGAGTTTATCAGGTCGGCTAAGTGCCTGACTCCTCGCCAGGCTCGCTGGAATCTTTTCTTAAACCAATTTAATTTTATTATTTCTTATAGACCAGGATCGCGCAATGGAAAGGCTGATGCACTCTCTAGGATTTACTCAGCAGAGACACGTCCAATTACTCCTCCTAAGACTATTCTTCCTGACTCTAGATTCCTAGGAGTGATTCATCATCAAGACCTAATTAAAGACATCAAGGAAGCATACCATGCGGATTCTTTTTTGGCTCAACCCCCAAGGGACGTAAGTCTTGTCTTTAAGAATGGTGTGTGGATTCTGGGACAACGTCTGTATATACCTGAAACAGTCAGATTGAGAGTATTGCAACTCATTCACGATTCCAAAATAGCCGGGCATAGAGGAATTCTAAAGACACAGGAATTTCTTTCTCGTTTCTTTTGGTGGCCCACTTGTAGGAAGGATGTTTTGGACTATGTCACTTCGTGTGAGGTTTGTGCAAGATGCAAAACACCTCGCTCTTCACCAACTGGTCTGTTACAGCCTCTTCCCACCCCGTCCCGCCCGTGGGGATCCATTTCTATGGACTTCATTGTGGAATTACCAACCTCTCAAGGGAAGAACACTATTCTAGTGGTGGTTGACCGTTTAACAAAGGCAGCTCATTTTATCCCTTGTGTCGGCTTACCCACTGCAAAACAGACATCAGATTTGATGATTAAAGATGTGTTTCGTTTACATGGAGTACCGGATGAGGTTATTTCGGATCGAGGGGTGCAATTCACTTCTAGGTTTTGGCAAAATTTCTGTGCAGCATTGGACATTAAAGTAAACCTTTCTTCTGCTTTTCATCCCCAGACTAATGGACAAACCGAACGAACCAATCAAACCCTGGAGCAGTATCTCCGCTGCTTTATCTGCCACCTACAGGATGATTGGGTGGATCTACTTCCATTGGCTGAGTTCTCTTACAACAACTCTCAGAGTGCCTCCACTAAACAGTCTCCTTTTTACTCTAATCTAGGTTATCATCCTAACATTCTACCACGATTTCCCATAGAGACGCCTTTGCCAGCAGTGGCTGAAAGAGTCACGACTTTACAGAAGAATATGGATCTTCTAAAGGAGAATCTGGAATCGGCTCAGGAAAGGTACAAGAAGGCAGCAGATAAATTTCGTAAACCTGCACCAGCTTTTAAGGTAGGAGACCTGGTCTGGCTGTCAACCAGAAATCTTAAGTTAAGGATTCCATCGTCTAAGTTGGGACATAAGTACATTGGACCCTATAAAATCAGTAAGATTATAAGTGCCGTTGCTTGTCGTCTTCAATTGCCCAGAACTATGAGAATCCACCCTGTCTTTCATGTATCCCTACTAAAGGCTGCGACACCCAATACGTTTCCTGGACGTTCTTCTCCTTGCCCTGACCCAGTGCTAGTCGATGGTCAGGAAGAATTTGTGGTGGAAAGGATTTTAGATTCCAGGTTGTATAGAAATCAGTTACAATATCTGATTAAATGGCAGGGCTACCCAGTGGAGGACAACTCATGGGAGCCAGTCAATAACGTTAATGCTCCTCGCTTGCTCCGTCAGTTTCATCAGAGGTACCCACACAAGCCTGGTCTGAGGTCATCCGGAGGTTGTCCCTAAGGGGGAGTAATGTAAGGTTCTGTGTATCTGTTTCTGAAACTCAGTTTGTTCGTCGGCCATTTTGCTTTCTGTTTTGCTGCAGCTATCTTGCCCTCAGTCAAAATGGAGTTTTCCAGCTTGCATGTTCCCGCCCTGATTCTCTCCGTTTGCTTCTTAAACAGCCACACCTGAGCAATCAGTGCTTCAGAATCTAGCCTGCAGTGAACCTGTGTTCTGACTCCTGAAGCCTTGGACCTTGTACTCCAGCCATTCCTACTGAGAAACTCTGAAGCACTTGTGGACTCTGAACTCTGCTCTTGAGAGCCTCACGTTTGCATGGACTTGCGGTAACAGAGAAGAAGATCTGAATCTGTTGTGGAGAGTTATTGCTGAGCTTAGATTACTCTGGCCTGCTGTGTCTCCTGCTTCTGTGTTTGCAACCTGTGTGTTTATTTTTGCCAATTTGTATGAAGCAATACAAGACTTTCTTTATCAACCTGTGTCTCAAGTATTTTCATCGCACCCAAGCACAAGACGCTATATGAACTGTACCACATACATTACACAGGCTTGAAGAGCACTGCTAGGCAACACCTACTTACAGCCCGGCGGTAAGAGCACTGCTAGGCCACACCTACTGACAGCAGGGCTGGAAGAGCACTGCTAGGCAACACCTACTTACAGCCGGGCTGTAAGAGCACTGCTAGGCAACACCTACTTACAGCCAGGCTGTAAGAGCACTGCTAGGCAACACCTACTTACAGCCGGGCTGTAAGAGCACTGCTAGGCAACACCTACTTACAGCCGGGCTGTAAGAGTACTGCTAGGCAACACCTACTTACAGTCGGGCTGTAAGAGCACTGCTAGGCAACACCTACTTACAGTCGGACTGTAAGAGCACTGCTAGGCAACACCTACTTACAGTCGGGCTGTAAGAGCACTGCTAGGCAACACCTACTTATAGCCGGGCGGTAAGAGCACTGCTAGGCAACACCTACTTACAGCCGGGCGGTAAGAGCACTGCTAGGCCACACCTACTAACAGTCGGGCTGGAAGAGCACTGCTAGGCAACACCTACTAACAGCCAGGCTGGAAGAGCACTGCTAGGCAACACCTACTAACAGCCGGGCTGTAAGAGCACGGCTACGCCTCATCTACTAAGAGCCAGGCTGGAAGAGCACTGCTAGGCAATACCAACTAACAGCCCGGCTGGAAGAGCACTGTTAGGCAACACCTACTAACAGCCAGGTTGGAAGAGCACTGCTAGGCAACACCTACTAACAGCCAGGCTGGAAGAGCACTGCTAGGCAATACCTGCTAACAGCCCGGCTGGAAGAGCACTGCTAGGAAAAACACCTACTAACAGCCAGGCTTGAAAAGCACTGCTAGGCAACACCTACTTACAGCCGGTCTGGAAGAGCACTGCTAGGCCACATCTCCTAACAGCCAGGCTTTAAGAGCACTGCTAGGCATCACCTACTTACAGCCGGGCTGTAAGAGCACTGCTATGCAACACCTACTTACAGTCGGGGGGCTGTAAGAGCACTGCTAGGCAACACCTACTTACAGTCGGGCTGTAAGAGCACTGCTAGGCAACACCTACTTACAGTCGGGCTGTAAGAGCACTGCTAGGCAACACCTACTTACAGCCGGGCTGTAAGAGCACTGCTAGGCAACACCTACTTACAGCCGGGCGGTAAGGGCACTGCTAGGCAACATCTACTAACAGCCGGGCTGGAAGAGCACTGCTAGGCAACACCTACTAACAGCCGGGCTGTAAGAGCACGGCTACGCCTCATCTACTAACAGCCAGGCTGGAAGAGCACTGCTAGGCAATACCAACTAACAGCCCGGCTGGAAGAGCACTGCTAGGCAACACCTACTAACAGCCAGGTTGGAAGAGCACTGCTAGGCAACACCTACTTACAGCCGGTCTGGAAGAGCACTGCTAGGCCACATCTCCTAACAGCCAGGCTTGAAGAGCACTGCTAGGCAACACCTACTTACAGCCGGTCTGGAAGAGCACTGCTAGGCCACATCTCCTAACAGCCAGGCTTTAAGAGCACTGCTAGGCATCACCTACTTACAGCCGGGCTGTAGGAGCACTGCTAGGCAACACCTACTTACAGTCAGGCTGTAAGAGCACTGCTAGGCAACACCTACTTACAGCCGGCTGTAAGAGCACTGCTAGGCAACACCTACTTACAGCCGGGCTTGTAAGAGCACTGCTAGGCAACACCTACTTACAGCCGGCTGTAAGAGCACTGCTAGGCAACACCTACTTACAGCCGGGCTGTAAGAGCACTGCTAGGCAACACCTACTTACAGCGGCTGTAAGAGCACTGCTAGGCAACACTACTTACAGCGGGCGGTAAGAGCACTGCTAGGCAACACCTACTTACAGCGGGCTGAAGAGCACTGCTAGGCAACACCTACTTACAGCCGGGCTGTAAGAGCACTGCTAGGCAACACCTACTTACAGTCGGGCTGTAAGAGCACTGCTAGGCAAACCTACTACAGCCGGGCTGTAAGAGCACTGCTAGGCAACCTACTTACAGCCGGGCTGTAAGAGCACTGCTAGGCAACACCTACTTACAGCAGGGCTGTAAGAGCACTGCTAGGCAACACCTACTAACAGCCGGCTGTAAGAGCACTGCTAGGCAACACCTACTAACAGCCGGCTGGAAGAGCACTGCTAGGCAACACCTACTAACAGCCAGGCTGTAAGAGCACTGCTAGGCAACACCTACTAACAGCCGGGCTGGTAAGAGCACTGCTAGGCAACACCTACTAACAGCCGGCTGGAAGAGCACTGCTAGGCAACACCTACTAACAGCCGGGCTGTAAGAGCACTGCTAGGCACACCTACTACAGCCAGGCTGGAAGAGCACTGCTAGGCAACACCTACTAACAGCCGGGCTGAAGAGCACTGCTAGGCAACACCTACTAACAGCCAGGCTGAAGAGCACTGCTAGGCAACACCTATTTACAGCCGGGCTGTAAGAGCACTGCTAGGCACACCTACTAACAGCCGGCTGTAAGAGCACTGCTAGGCAACACCTACTTACAGCCGGGCTGTAAGAGCACTGCTAGGCAACACCTACTAACAGGTGAGAGCACTGCAGGACCTATCAGCGTAAGAGCACTGCTAGGCAACACCTACTACAGCCGGGCTGGTAAGAGCACTGCTAGGCAACACCTACTAACAGCCGGCTGGAAGAGCACTGCTAGGCAAACACCTACTACAGCCGGGCTGTAAGAGCACTGCTAGGCAACACCTACTAACAGCCGGCTGGAAGAGCACTGCTAGGCAAACCTACTAACAGCCGGGCTGTAAGAGCACTGCTAGGCAACACCTACTTACAGCCAGGCTTGTAAGAGCACTGCTAGGCAACACCTACTTACAGCCGGCTGGTAAGAGCACTGCTAGGCAACACCTACTAACAGCGGGCTGGAAGAGCACTGCTAGGCAACACCTACTACAGCCGGGCTGAAGAGCACTGCTAGGCAACACCTACTTACAGCCGGCTGTAAGAGCACTGCTAGGCAACACCTACTAACAGCCGGGCTGGAAGAGCACTGCTAGGCAACACCTACTTACAGCCGGGCGGGAAGAGCACTGCTAGGCAACACCTACTAACAGCCAGGCTGGAAGGCACTGCTAGGCAACACTGCTAACAGCCCGGCTGGAAGAGCACTGCTAGGAAAACACCTACTAACAGCCAGGCTTGAAAAGCACTGCTAGGCAACACCTACTTACAGCCGGTCTGGAAGAGCACTGCTAGGCCACATCTCCTACAGCCAGGCTTTAAGAGCACTGCTAGGCATCACCTACTTACAGCCGGGCTGTAAGAGCACTGCTATGCAACACCTACTTACAGTCGGGGGCTGTAAGAGCACTGCTAGGCAACACCTACTAACAGCCGGCTGTAAGAGCACGGCTACGCCTCATCTACTAACAGCCAGGCTGGAAGAGCACTGCTAGGCAATACCAACTAACAGCCCGGCTGGAAGAGCACTGCTAGGCAACACCTACTAACAGCCAGGTTGGAAGAGCACTGCTAGGCAACACTGCTAACAGCCAGGCTGGAAGAGCACTGCTAGGCAACACCTGCTAACAGCCGGCTGGAAGAGCCCTGCTAGGAAAACACCTACTAACAGCCAGGCTTGAAGAGCACTGCTAGGCAACACCTACTTACAGCCGGCGGTAAGAGCACTGCTAGGCCACACCTTCTGACAGCAGGGCTGGAAGAGCACTGCTAGGCAACACTACTACAGCCGGGCTGTAAGAGCACTGCTAGCAACACCTACTTACAGCCAGGCTGTAAGAGCACTGCTAGGCAACACCTACTTACAGCCGGGCTGTAAGAGCACTGCTAGGCAACACCTACTTACAGCCGGGCTGTAAGAGTACTGCTAGGCAACACCTACTTACAGTCGGGCTGTAAGAGCACTGCTAGGCAACACCTACTTACAGTCGGACTGTAAGAGCACTGCTAGGCAACACCTACTTACAGTCGGGCTGTAAGAGCACTGCTAGGCAACACCTACTTATAGCCGGGCGGTAAGAGCACTGCTAGGCAACACCTACTTACAGCCGGGCGGTAAGAGCACTGCTAGGCCACACCTACTAACAGTCGGGCTGAAGAGCACTGCTAGGCAACACCTACTAACAGCCAGGCTGGAAGAGCACTGCTAGGCAACACCTACTAACAGCCGGGCTGTAAGAGCACGGCTACGCCTCATCTACTAAGAGCCAGGCTGGAAGAGCACTGCTAGCAATACCAACTAACAGCCCGGCTGGAAGAGCACTGTTAGGCAACACTACTAACAGCCAGGTTGGAAGAGCACTGCTAGGCAACACCTACTAACAGCCAGGCTGGAAGAGCACTGCTAGCAATACCTGCTAACAGCCCGGCTGGAAGAGCACTGCTAGGAAAAACACCTACTAACAGCCAGGCTTGAAAAGCACTGCTAGGCAACACCTACTTACAGCCGGTTGGAAGAGCACTGCTAGGCCACATCTCCTAACAGCCAGGCTTTAAGAGCACTGCTAGCATCACCTACTTACAGCCGGGCTGTAAGAGCACTGCTATGCAACACCTACTTACAGTCGGGGCTGTAAGAGCACTGCTAGGCAACACCTACTTACAGTCGGGCTGTAAGAGCACTGCTAGGCAACACCTACTTACAGTCGGGCTGTAAGAGCACTGCTAGGCAACACCTACTTACAGCCGGGCTGTAAGAGCACTGCTAGGCAACACCTACTTACAGCCGGGCGGTAAGGGCACATGCTAGGCAACACCTACTAACAGCCGGGCTGGAAGAGCACTGCTAGGCAACACCTACTAACAGCCGGGCTGTAAGAGCACGGCTACGCCTCATCTACTAACAGCCAGGCTGGAAGAGCACTGCTAGGCAATACCAACTAACAGCCCGGCTGGAAGAGCACTGCTAGGCAACACCTACTAACAGCCAGGTTGGAAGAGCACTGCTAGGCAACACCTGCTAACAGCCAGGCTGGAAGAGCACTGCTAGGCAACACCTGCTAACAGCCCGGCTGGAAGAGCCCTGCTAGGAAAAACACCTACTAACAGCCAGGCTTGAAGAGCACTGCTAGGCAACACCTACTTACAGCCCGGCGGTAAGAGCACTGCTAGGCCACACCTACTGACAGCAGGGCTGGAAGAGCACTGCTAGGCAACACCTACTTACAGCCGGGCTGTAAGAGCACTGCTAGGCAACACCTACTTACAGCCAGGCTGTAAGAGCACTGCTAGGCAACACCTACTTACAGCCGGCTGTAAGAGCACTGCTAGGCAACACCTACTTACAGCCGGGCTGTAAGAGTACTGCTAGGCAACACCTACTTACAGTCGGGCTGTAAAGGGTATGCCACACTAAACAATATCGCTAACGGGATCGCTAAAAAACGTCACTATTTAGCGATCCTGTTAGCGATGTTGTTCAGTGCGGCAGCTTCCAGCGACGAGCTTCCTGCTGTGATCTCGCTCGTCGCTGGAATCGCTCCGGACCCTATTTTCTCGTCGGCGCTCCCGCTGGGTAAGTATCTAATCGCTGTGTGGCACCTTTTCTTAGCGATTTAGCGGTACCTTTGTACCGCTAATAAGAAGATCGCTAACGGCGATAGCGTCGTTAACTATATCGCTAAATGTGGCCGCATTTAGCGATATAGAAACAATCCCGCTAGCGATCGCATTAGTATGCGTCGTTATCGTGATCGCTAGCGGGATTGTTTAGTGTGGCAGTACCTTAAGAGCACTGCTAGGCAACACCTACTTACAGTAGGACTGTAAGAGCACTGCTAGGCAACACCTACTTACAGTCGGGCTGTAAGAACACTGCTAGGCAACACCTACTTACAGCCGGGCGGTAAGAGCACTGCTAGGCAACACCTACATACAGCCGGGCGGTAAGAGCACTGCTAGGCCACACCTACTAACAGTCGGGCTGGAAGAGCACTGCTAGGCAACACCTACTAACAGCCGGGCTGTAAGAGCACTGCTAGGCAACACCTACTTACAGCCGGGCAGTAAGAGCACTGCTAGGCAACACCTACTTACAGCCGGGCTGTAAGAGCACTGCTAGGCCACACCTACTAACAGCCGGGCTGGAAGAGCACTGCTAGGCCACACTTACTAACAGCCGGGCTGGAAGAGCACTGCTAGGCCACACCTACTAACAGCCAGGCTGTAAGAGCACTGCTAGGCAACATCTACTAATAGCCGGGCTGGAAGAGCACTGCTAGGCAACACCTACTAACAGCCAGGCTGGAAGAGCACTGCTAGGCAACACCTACTAACAGCCGGGCTGTAAGAGCACGGCTACGCTTCGTCTACTAAGAGCCAGGCTGGAAGAGCACTGCTAGGCAATACCAACTAACAGCCCGGCTGGAAGAGCACTGTTAGGCAACACCTACTAACAGCCAGGCTGGAAGAGCACTGCTAGGCAATACCTGCTAACAGCCCGGCTGGAAGAGCACTGCTAGGAAAAACACCTACTAACAGCCAGGCTTGAAGAGCACTGCTAGGCAACACCTACTTACAGCCGGTCTGGAAGAGCACTGCTAGGCCACATCTCCTAACAGCCAGGCTTTAAGAGCACTGCTAGGCATCACCTACTTACAGCCGGGCTGTAGGAGCACTGCTAGGCAACACCTACTTACAGTCAGGCTGTAAGAGCACTGCTAGGCAACACCTACTTACAGTCGGGCTGTAAGAGCACTGCTAGGCAACACCTACTTACAGTCAGGCTGTAAGAGCACTGCTAGGCAACACCTACTTACAGCCGGGCTGTAAGAGCACTGCTAGGCAACACCTACTTACAGCCGGGCGGTAAGGGCACTGCTAGGCAACACCTACTAACAGCCGGGCTGGAAGAGCACTGCTAGGCAACATCTACTAACAGCCGGGCTGTAAGAGCACGGCTACGCCTCATCTACTAACAGCCAGGCTGGAAGAGCACTGCTAGGCAATACCAACTAACAGCCCGGCTTGAAGAGCACTGCTAGGCAACACCTACTTACAGCCGGGCGGTAAGAGCACTGCTAGGCCACACCTACTGACAGCAGGGCTGGAAGAGCACTGCTAGGCAACGAAAAGAAAATGTTCCAGCTCCTTAAAACTACAAAATTTTATTCGTCCATTCGGTATAAAATACAAAGTGGTAAATGCTCCATAGAGGAAGCCGCATACAGCAACGCGTTTCGATCAGACGATCTTCATCAAGGCTGCTATACATATGTGAAACTTAGAGACCTATATATAACCCACGGACCAATGAGATTTGAATTGACAATCACGTGATAAGCTAAAGGTCCTAGAAGGTAAATTGCGATACAAATGGTCGGAAGGTCCTTTTGTAACAATACAATAACATCATTAAAATTGCAAAAGATAAACATTAAAAAAAAAGAAGAAGAGAGAAAACACGATATGGCAAAAGATCACAATCAATAATTATAATGATACATTAACTCATTCCTTTTGTTTAATCCATTCGGATATCTCGTGTTTAAGGAAAAGATCCAAAAGGCTTCCCTGGTCAGTAAATGTCTAGCGATGTCCCCACCTCGTACTGATTTAGTGACTCTTTCTATAGCGCTAACCTGAAAGGACGTAGTATTGCGATCATGAGAAAGAATGAAATGTTTGGAGGCCGCCGATACATTACGATTGGGATTAGTAGTGTTTCCAATATCAGATAAATGCTCCGAAATTCTTGTTTTTAATTTTCTAGTCGTGCACCCCACATATGACAAACTGCAAGAAACACAATTAATTTTATAGACTACATGTGTTGAATTGCAGTTGATATACTGTTTAATATCATAACTAACAGATTGGTTATTATTACTAAAGGATTTGGTGACTAAGGCATGTCTACATGTCCTACAATTGTTTGCTCCACATTTGAAAAAGCCCTTAAATTTTAACCATGTGTCAGTTTTAATATGAGCATGAAACATACTGGGGGAAACCCTGTTGCCTATAGATGGAGCTTTTCTGGCTATAATATTCACACCCGGCTGTAAAATTTCACATAGAGTATCATCTTCATATAAAATCGGTAGAAATTTGTTGATAATCTTTTTTATTTCCCCAAATTGTGGGCTAAATTGCAGACTCACAAAGGAGCGATCGCAAAATGGATCGCATTTGGGCGATCGTGAAACTTCACCATCAGAATTGATGAGATTATCACGTTCCTTATGAGTTACAATTCGGCGAGCTCTATTTATCATCCAACGCGGATAATTTCTATTAGTCAATTTATCATCTACCATTTTGAGTTGTTCCTCCAAATTGGTCTGAGAGCTACAATTTCTCTTGACTCTAATATACTCGCCCAAAGGAATAGATTTAATCGTGTGCTTAGGGTGACTACTGCCGGCATGTAGAATAGTATTACCCCCAAATGGTTTAATATGTGTTTTGGTACAAACATTTTGTCCCTCAATTCCACATAAATCCAAATCCAAAAATGACATACAATTGGAATGATGTCTATTTGTAAAACGAATATTGAAATTATTATTTTCAATGTAATCAATAAACTTCGGTATGGCAGACACATCACCACCCCAAATGATTAGGATGTCATCGATGTATCTGCCATACCAAACCAAGGAATCGCAAAAAGGATTTTCAGCAGAAAAAATGTAATTGGACTCCCAAAAGGCCATGACAAGATTGGCCAGCGACGGTGAAAATTTGGCCCCCATCGCTACACCAGTACGTTGCAAGAAAAATTGATTATCAAAAGTAAAAAAATTGGTTTGGTATGGCAGATACATCGATGACATCCTAATCATTTGGGGTGGTGATGTGTCTGCCATACCGAAGTTTATTGATTACATTGAAAATAATAATTTCAATATTCGTATATTAGAGTCAAGAGAAATTGTAGCTCTCAGACCAATTTGGAGGAACAACTCAAAATGGTAGATGATAAATTGACTAATAGAAATTATCCGCGTTGGATGATAAATAGAGCTCGCCGAATTGTAACTCATAAGGAACGTGATAATCTCATCAATTCTGATGGTGAAGTTTCACGATCGCCCAAATGCGATCCATTTTGCGATCGCTCCTTTGTGAGTCTGCAATTTAGCCCACAATTTGGGGAAATAAAAAAGATTATCAACAAATTTCTACCGATTTTATATGAAGATGATACTCTATGTGAAATTTTACAGCCGGGTGTGAATATTATAGCCAGAAAAGCTCCATCTATAGGCAACAGGGTTTCCCCCAGTATGTTTCATGCTCATATTAAAACTGACACATGGTTAAAATTTAAGGGCTTTTTCAAATGTGGAGCAAACAATTGTAGGACATGTAGACATGCCTTAGTCACCAAATCCTTTAGTAATAATAACCAATCTGTTAGTTATGATATTAAACAGTATATCAACTGCAATTCAACACATGTAGTCTATAAAATTAATTGTGTTTCTTGCAGTTTGTCATATGTGGGGTGCACGACTAGAAAATTAAAAACAAGAATTTCGGAGCATTTATCTGATATTGGAAACACTACTAATCCCAATCGTAATGTATCGGCGGCCTCCAAACATTTCATTCTTTCTCATGATCGCAATACTACGTCCTTTCAGGTTAGCGCTATAGAAAGAGTCACTAAATCAGTACGAGGTGGGGACATCGCTAGACATTTACTGACCAGGGAAGCCTTTTGGATCTTTTCCTTAAACACGAGATATCCGAATGGATTAAACAAAAGGAATGAGTTAATGTATCATTATAATTATTGATTGTGATCTTTTGCCATATCGTGTTTTCTCTCTTCTTCTTTTTTTTAATGTTTATCTTTTGCAATTTTAATGATGTTATTGTATTGTTACAAAAGGACCTTCCGACTATTTGTATCGCAATTTACCTTCTAGGACCTTTAGCTTATCACGTGATTGTCAATTCAAATCTCATTGGTCCGTGGGTTATATATAGGTCTCTAAGTTTCACATATGTATAGCAGCCTTGATGAAGATCGTCTGATCGAAACGCGTTGCTGTATGCGGCTTCCTCTATGGAGCATTTACCACTTTGTATTTTATACCGAATGGACGAATAAAATTTTGTAGTTTTAAGGAGCTGGAACATTTTCTTTTCTTTGGATCTTCCTGGACGTTCGTCAGACGTCGTTCCGTGCACCTGCCGTGGTAGTTGGTGAGCTGGTTTGCTTTTTTCTTCACTGCTAGGCAACACCTACTTACAGCAGGGCTGTAAGAGCACTGCTAGGCAACACCTACTTACAGCCAGGCTGTAAGAGCACTGCTAGGCAACACCTACTTACAGCCGGGCTGTAAGAGCACCGCTAGGCAAAACCTACTTACAGTCGGGCTGTAAGAGCACTGCTAGGCAAAACCTACTTACAGTCGGGCTGTAAGAGCACTGCTAGGCAACACCTACTTACAGTCGGACTGTAAGAGCACTGCTAGGCAACACCTACTTACAGCCGGGCGGTAAGAGCACTGCTAGGCAACACCTACTTACAGCCGGGCGGTAAGAGCACTGCTAGGCCACACCTACTAACAGTCGGGCTGGAAGAGCACTGCTAGGCAACACCTACTAACAGCCGGGCTGTAAGAGCACTGCTAGGCAACACCTACTTACAGCCGGGCTGTAAGAGCACTGCTAGGCAACACCTACTTACAGCCGGGCTGTAAGAGCACTGCTAGGCAACACCTACTTACAGCCGGGCTGTAAGAGCACTGCTAGGCCACACCTACTAACAGCCGGGCTGGAAGAGCACTGCTAGGCCACACTTACTAACAGCCGGGCTGGAAGAGCACTGCTAGGCCACACCTACTAACAGCCGGTCTGTAAGAGCACTGCTAGGCAACACCTACTAACAGCCGGGCAGTAAGAGCACTGCTAGGCAACACCTACTTACAGCCGGGCTGTAAGAGTACTGCTAGGCAACACCTACTTACAGCCGGGCGGTAAGAGCACTGCTAGGCAACACCTACTTACAGCAGGGCTGGAAGAGCACTGCTAGGAAAAACACCTACTAACAGCCAGGCTTGAAGAGCACTGCTAGGCAACATCTACTTACAGCCGGGCGGTAAGAGCACTGCTAGGCCACACCTACTAACAGCCGGGCTGGAAGAGCACTGTTAGGCAACACCTACTTACAGCCGAGCTGTAAGAGCACTGCTAGGCAACACCTACTTACAGCCGGGCAGTAAGAGCACTGCTAGGCAACACCTACTTACAGCCGGGCTGTAAGAGCACTGCTAGGCAACACCTACTTACAGCCGGGCTGTAAGAGCACTGCTAGGCAAAACCTACTTACAGTCGGGCTGTAAGAGCACTGCTAGGCAAAACCTACTTACAGTCGGGCTGTAAGAGCACTGCTAGGCAACACCTACTTACAGTCGGACTGTAAGAGCACTGCTAGGCAACACCTACTTACAGCCGGGCGGTAAGAGCACTGCTAGGCAACACCTACTTACAGCCGGGCGGTAAGAGCACTGCTAGGCCACATCTACTAACAGTCGGGCTGGAAGAGCACTGCTAGGCAACACCTACTAACAGCCGGGCTGTAAGAGCACTGCTAGGCAACACCTACTTACAGCCGGGCTGTAAGAGCACTGCTAGGCAACACCTACTTACAGCCGGGCTGTAAGAGCACTGCTAGGCAACACCTACTTACAGCCGGGCTGTAAGAGCACTGCTAGGCCACACCTACTAACAGCCGGGCTGGAAGAGCACTGCTAGGCCACACTTACTAACAGCCGGGCTGGAAGAGCACTGCTAGGCCACACCTACTAACAGCCGGTCTGTAAGAGCACTGCTAGGCAACACCTACTAACAGCCGGGCAGTAAGAGCACTGCTAGGCAACACCTACTTACAGCCGGGCTGTAAGAGTACTGCTAGGCAACACCTACTTACAGCCGGGCGGTAAGAGCACTGCTAGGCAACACCTACTTACAGCAGGGCTGGAAGAGCACTGCTAGGAAAAACACCTACTAACAGCCAGGCTTGAAGAGCACTGCTAGGCAACATCTACTTACAGCCGGGCGGTAAGAGCACTGCTAGGCCACACCTACTAACAGCCGGGCTGGAAGAGCACTGTTAGGCAACACCTACTTACAGCCGAGCTGTAAGAGCACTGCTAGGCAACACCTACTTACAGCCGGGCAGTAAGAGCACTGCTAGGCAACACCTACTTACAGCCGGGCTGTAAGAGCACTGCTAGGCAACACCTACTTACAGTCGGACTGTAAGAGCACTGCTAGGCAACACCTACTTACAGTTGGGCTGTAAGAGCACTGCTAGGCAACACCTACTTACAGTCGGGCTGTAAGAGCACTGCTAGGCAACACCTACTTACAGCCGGGCTGTAAGAGCACTGCTAGGACACACCTACTAACAGCCGGGCTGTAAGAGCACTGCTAGGCAACACCTACTTACAGCCGGGCTGTAAGAGCACTGCTAGGCAACACCTACTTACAGCCGGGCGGTAAGAGCACTGCTAGGCCACACCTACTAACAGCCGGGCTGGAAGAGCACTGCTAGGCCACACCTACTAACAGCCGGTCTGTAAGAGCACTGCTAGGCCACACCTACTAACAGCCGGGCTGTAAGAGCACTGCTAGGCAACACCTACTAACAGCCGGGTTGTAAGAGCACTGCTAGGCAACACCTACTTACAGCAGGGCTGTAAGAGCACTGCTAGGCAACACCTACTTACAGCCGGGCTGTAAGAGCACTGCTAGGCAACACCTACTTACAGTCGGGCTGTAAGAGCACTGCTAGGCAACACCTACTTACAGTCGGGCTGTAAGAGCACGGCTAGGCAACACCTGTGAAGGACTAAATTAAGAACGATCAAAACTGAATGTTCCATTTTGTGCTTGTAACTCCATCTTGTCTTTATGAGATAAATTCTGTTACTAGGCAATAGTTTCTGGCTGGTAAAGAGCCAAATAGTTTTTTCTGATTTTAAGTAGAGTAAAGGTTATGGGCTGTGATAAAACCAGACTGCTCCAGTTTGGACAAGATATGAGACCTTGGGATTTATCACTGTAGAATGCTTTGAGAAATGAGTATGTTATTGTTCTCTCCTATGTTATGTAGACATGACCATATATGTAGTTTCCTATTTTCTTGTATTCTTATAGGTTAATTTCCTTGTATTCTTATAGGTCAATTTTCTTGTATTTTCATTGGTTAAATGTTGTAGGTGTGGTTTTATACCATTGGTTGAAGTACAAGCTCACTAAATACTATAAAAGATGATGATGTAATACATGGGATAGGAATCTTGCTTGATCCTCCCAGACGGAAACACGTGTCTGTTTGGTTATTTATGTTGCTAGCAACGTTCTATGAATTAATTTGGAAATCACTAGGTCAACCATGAAGGGTCACTTAGATCCTACCTTAACAGATGGCGCCCAACGTAGGGCCCCCATATAGGGATGCCTCTGCCCCCGGAGGACAACAAGACAAAGGACCCTCGGACCGGACATAAGCACTGGAAAATTGGGACTGATCACCCCCCACAATCACGGTAAGTTGGCAGTTATACTGTTCAGACTGACCGTTTGGTGTGGTTTTCCTGTGTTTGTTGCTGGAAAGAGGATCTGAGGTTTGTCCCCGATGGTGGGATGATTCTCGGGTGGAATCATATAGAGGTGTAGTTCCGTTGGGGGCCCAGTGTTCGAACCGTACCTCATAAGGGACGGACACCCCGGACTGACCAGTGATTGTAACTCTCTTTTTAGTCAAAATATCCTGAAATCCTGATCACTGTTAGAATCAGGCACGATGAAGTGATCGAAGATGAGAAGGGAACCGGAAATATATTTATATTTATATATATATATAACCAGAGGTGTCCGGAGGGATAGTCTAAGACGCCCTCCTCCTTTCACTGAGTATCGTGTTGTGGGGCCATCCCTGTGAGGGACAGATAGGTCCGATGGGACAGACTATATGGCCGCTCTAGGACTGGGCACAATTTAAGTAAGGATATTTAATTAAAGAAGAGTTTGGATTTGTGTGATGGATTGGATACTGTCTGTCTTATGGTTCAGAGACGGAAAAAAAAAAAAAAAAAAATCTGTGAGAAATGCAAAGGAATTCTTGCGGGCGGGAGGATGAAGCCTACGCTATGAGACAAAGGTGTTAGAAAGAAAGGCAAGTTGATATGGAGGTAGAAAACAGAAAGTGAATTCTGATTGATTGTGTTATGGTTATAATGAAAAAAGGAAAGCTGTCTATTACTATAACAGAGATTGAATGTTTTGTGGAAGGAATTGAGAAAGTGACTGAAAGTACCAGAAAGACAAATAATTAAAAATGATTTGGAATAAGGGGTCTCTCTGCTAGATAATAAGGTCCCTCCCCAGGAAATTAAGTTTCTTTTCCCGACTGTAAGCTCTGTGCCCCTCAACCCCAGGGCACCAATATATTCTGGGTTGCAAAAAAAAAAAAAAAACTATGCTGGGTGGATTTGTAATGCAGTGTCGTAGTCTCAACTTTTCCCTTGGTAAACGCTGACGGCACTTATTATCAATCACCGCCAGCACAAGTCTCTGCTATCTATCCACCCCCTCCTACTTTATTCACCCGTCAGAGACAGGATACACAGAGGAAAGAGAAGATTTTCAGGAAATATATTCCAATGTTATTCCCGGACCCCACCGTCATGATGTGCTCTTTAGGATAGGGACAGGGGATCTTACGAAGCAGCATGTTGGGGCCAAAGTAAATGCTGCAAATAATCAACTCCGCTATGCTGGAGGACTGGCCGCAACAATTTCACAGAAAGGCGGACCCATGATACAGGACGAATCTAATTCGTATATACAAACGTATGGCCAGGTAGAAATAGGACAGGTCCCAGCAACCAGAGCAGGACAGCTGCCGTGTCAATATGTAATATATGCAATGAAATCACGATATACTCCTACTAATATGCCTAGGTCCCAACAATTACTTACTGAAGCTGTCCAGAATGTAATCCTGTATGTTTTCCCTGTCCACTCCGGACAATGTATTAAAAGTAAAAAAAAAATAAAAAATAAAGAAGAATTCAGCTTGTTCTGTATCAGCAAAAAAAAAGCCAGCCAGGAGTAGTTCTAGCCCCCATGTCCTCAAACAGGCATCTGCAGCTCCAAGGACAGTTCTTATCAGTGCCCACATAGCAAACTCCAGCCCCCCTTTAATTTAACCCCTGTGTACCGGCTGGTACAAGAATTATGGGCAGTTAATACAGTTACTGATCTGGAAACTCCAGTGTTGTCTAATATATATATACTCTTTGTTCCAGATATCTCAGGATGCTGCTTGGTTCACAGTTATCGATTTTGCCAATGTGTTTTTCAGCATTCTATTATACCAAGATTGTTAACCCCTTCATGACCCAGCCTATTTTGACCTTAAAGACCTTGCCATTTTTTGCAGTTCTGACCAGTGTCCCTTTATGAGGTAATAACTCAGGAACGCTTCAACGGATCCTGGCGATTCTGAGATTGTTTTTTCGTGACATATTGGGCTTCATGTTAGTGGTAAATTTAGGTCGATAATTTTTGCGTTTATTTGTGAAAAAAATGGAAATTTGGCAAAAATTTAGAAAATTTAATACATTTTCAAATTTTTAATTTTTATTCTGTTAAACCAGAGAGTTATGTGACACAAAATAGTTAATAAATAACATTTCCCACATGTCTACTTTACATCAGCACAATTTTGGGAACATTTTTTTCTTGTTAGGAAGTTATAAGGGTTAAAAGTTGACCAGCGATTTCTCATTTTTACAGCAAAATTTACAAAACCATTTTTTTTAGGGACCACCTCACATTTGAAGTCACTTTGAGGGATCTATATGGCAGAAAATACCCAAAAGTGACACCATTATAAAAACTGCACCCCTCAAGCTACTCAAAACTACATTCAAGAAGATTTTTAACCCTTCAGGTGCTTCACAGGAACTAAAGCAAAGTGGAAGGAAAAAATGGACATTTTAATTTTTCCAACAAAAATTTTCTTTTAGCATCAATTTTTTCATTTTTACATGGGCAACAGGATAAAATAGATCCTAAAATTTGTTGGGCAATTTCTCCTGAGTAAACAGATACCTCATATGTGGTCATAAACCACTGTATGGGCGCACAGCAGGGCTCAGAAGGGAAGGAGCGCCATTTGACTTTTTGAATGGAAAATATGCTAGAATATTTAGCGGTTGCCATGTCGCATTTGGAGAGTCCCTGTGTGCCTAAACATTGGAGCTCCCCCACAAGTGACCCCATTTTGGAAACTAGAGCCCCTAAGGATCTAATCTAGATGCATAGTGAGCACTTTGAACCCCCAGGTGCTTCACAAATTGATCCGTAAAAAAAAGAAAGTACTTTTTTTTTACAAAAATTTTCTTTTAGCCTCAGTTTTTTCATTTTCACATGGGCAACAGTATAAATTGGATCCTAAAATTTGTTGGGCAATTTCTCCTGAGTACACAGATACCTCATATGTGGTCATAAACCACTGTTTGGGCGCACGGCAGGGCTCAGAAAGGAAGGAGCGCCATTTGACTTTTTGAATGGAAAATATGCTGGAATATTTAGCGGTTGCCATGTCGCATTTGGAGAGTCCCTGTGTACCTAAACATTGGAGCTCCCCCACAAGTGACCCCATTTTGGAAACTAGACCCCCTAAGGATCTTATCTAGATGCATAGTGAGCACTTTGAACCCCCAGGTGCTTCACAGAAGTTTATAACGCAGAGCCGTGAAAATAAAAAATCATTTTTTTTCTCAAAAAATGATATTTTGGCCCACTATTTTTTATTTTCACAATGGTTACAGGAGAAATTGGACCCCAAAAGTTGTTGTCCAGTTTGTCCTGAGTACGCTAGTACCCCATATGTGGGGGGAACCACTGTTCGGGCACACATTGGGGCTCGGAAGGGAAGTAGTAACGTTTTGAAATGCCGACTTTGATGGAATGGTCTGCGGGCCTCATGTTACGTTTGCAGAGCCCCTGATGTGCCTAAACAGTAGAAATTCCCCACAAGTGACCCCATTTTGGAAACTAGACCAAGCAAAGAACTTATCTAGATGTGTGGTGAGCACTTTGAACCCCCAAGGGATACACAGAAGTTTATAACGCCCGGGCATGAAAATAAAAAAAATCATATTTTTTCCACAAACATGATCTTTAGTCCCCAATTTTTTATTTTCCCAAGGGTAACAGGAGAAATTAGACCCCAAAAGTTGTTGTCCAATTTGTCCTGAGCACGCTGATATCCCATATCTGGGAGAAAACTACTGTATGGGCACACGTCGAGGCTCGGAAGGGAAGTAGTGACGTTTTGAAATGCCGACTTGATGGAATGGTCTGCTGGCGTCATGTTACGTTTGCAGAGCCCATGATGTGCCTAAACAGTAGAAACCCCCCAAGTGACCCCATTTTGGAAACTAGATCCCCCAAGGAACTCCTCTAGATGTGTGGTAAGCACTTTGAATCTCCAAGTTCTTCACAGAAGTTTATAACGCAGAGCCGTGAAAATAAAAAATCATTTTTTCACAAAAATAAATTTTTAGTCCCCAATTTTTTTTTCCCAATGTTAACAGGAGAAATTAGACCCCCAAAGTTGTTGTGCAATTTTTCCCGAGTACGCTGATACCCTATATGTGGGGGTAAACCACTGTTTGGGCATACGTCGGGGCTTGGAATAAAGGGAGTACTGTTTGACTTTTTGAACGCAAAATTTGCAGGAATCAATGGTGGCGCCATGTCGCGTATGGAGACCCCCTGATGTGCCTAAATAGTGGAAACCCCTCAATTCTAACTCCAACCCTAACCCCAACACACCCCTAACCCCAACCCTAACCCCAACACACCCCTAACCCTAATCCACTCTAACATACCCTAACCAAAGCTAACCTAATCCCAACCTAACCAAACACCCTAACACTTACCTAACTCTCAACCCTAACCCAAAACCCTAACACTTAATCCTAACCTAACCCAAAACCAAACCCTCAACACCCAACAACCCAACCTCCTAAACCCAAATTCCAACCCTAACCCAAATTCTAACCATAACCCTAATTCTAACCCTAACCCTAATTCTAACCCTAATGCTAACCCTAACCCTAGTTCTAACCCTAACCCTAAGGCTGGGTTCATATTGTGTTTTACCAGCCCGTTCAACACGTAGCGTTGACGGGCTGGTAACGGTATAGCATAAAGCGATCGCGTTATGCTATACCCGCTAGCGCAGATGAATCAGCAGATGATTCATCTGTGCTAGCGGTGACGGAGCCCAGAGGTTGCAGCCCGTGTCCGAGGCTCCGTCACTGAATGACGGCACGTCGCGAACGCATGCCGCTTAACAGCATGCGTTGCGATGCGCACACAAATGGGGTGAATGGCTGCGTTAACAGACTACGTTACACCGCGTTATACCGCGGTGAAACGCAGTCCATCTAACGGACTGCCATAATGCAATATGAACCCAGCCTAACCCTAACGCCCCGTGCAGACGTTGCAGATTTTTCTAAAATCCGCAGGTAAAATGACCTGCGTTTTACTTGTGTATTTAGCGCGGTTTTTCCCTGTGGTTTTACACCTATAATGGAATAGGTGTAAAACTGCTGCGGAATCCGCACAAAGAATTGACATGCTGCGGATTTAAAACCGCAGCAAATCCGCAGCATGTGCACAGCGGTTTTTTTTTACCATTTATTTGCATTGTACTGTACATGGTTTCTGGATCTGCTGCGGATCAGCAGCAAAATCCGAGGCGAATCAGCAGCAAAATCCGCTGCGGATCCGCAGCAAAATCCGCTGCGAATCAGCAGCAAAATCAGCTGCGGATCCGCAGCAAAAGCCTCTGCGGATCAGCAGCAAATTCCGCTGCGGATCAGCAGCAAAATCCGCTGCGGATCAGCAGCAAAATCCGCTGCGGATCAGCAGCAAAATCCGCTGGGGATCCCCAGCAAAATCCGCTGCGGATCAGCAGCAAAATCCGCTGCGGATCAGCAGCAAAGTCCGCTGCGGATCAGCAGCAAAGTCCGCTGCGGATCCGCAGCAAAATCCGCTGCGGATCAGCAGCAAAATCCGCTGCAGGATCAGCAGCAAAATCCGCTGCGGATCAGCAGCAAAATCCGCTGCGGATCAGCAGCAAAATCCGCTGCGGATCAGCAGCAAAATCCGCTGCGGATCAGCAGCAAAATCCGCTGCGGATCAGCAGCAAAATCCGCTGCGGATCAGCAGCAAAATCCGCTGCGGATCAGCAGCAAAATCTGCTGCGGATCCCCAGCAAAATCCGCTGCGGGTCAGCAGCAAAATCCGCTGCGGATCCGCAGCAAAATACGCAACGTGTGCACAGGGCCTAATAGGAAATAAAAAAAAAATCTTTATTTTTTTATTTGTCCCTATGATAAAGGGGGGTGGGGGGTTCATTTACTTTCTTTTTATTTTGATCACTGTGACAGTCTACCACAGTGATCAAAATAAATTTTTGGACACTGGGGGGGCGCACTGCGCATGCGCCGGCGGGCGCACTGCGCATGCGCCCGCCATTTTCCAAGATGGCGGCGCCCATGAAGAGGCTCGGGCGGACGCCGGGACCGATCCAGGGACATCTGTGGACCGGGAGAGGTGAGTAGGGGGGTCGGAAGGTTAGGGGGGGGGAATCGGAAGGTGGGGGCAGCGGAGCAAAGGAGGAGGGGAGCAGATAGTGACTGCGGTGACCGATCACCGCCTGTTATGATTTGGTAGCTGAGGAGAGCAGGCAAAAACGGCAATACACCAGAGAGGTTGGAATCTACTGGATTGCAGTACCCTGACTAACCACCACAACTAAAGGCAGCCGTGGAGCGTACATACGTTGGTCCTAGACGCCTCGTCACAGCCTGAGAAGCCAACCACACCCAAAGATAGAAAGAGGAAAGCTATCTGCCCCGGAGCAGATCCCCAAAGAACATAGGAAGCCCCCAAACATGTAATGGCGGTTAGACAAGAGGAAACACAAACACAGACAGAAAACAGTATGAGCAAACGTTGGGGCCCAATCTTCCTAGAAAGAAAAGGATAGGAAGGACACTTACTGCAATCCAAAAAACCCTAAATAAATACCAACTCTACTAATTGCAAAAACACCTGAGATCACACGACCTCTACCACCTAAATTAGTTCTCTGGTGTAACAAAACTAAGCCGCAGCCACTGAAAAAACTGGAAAAGGCAAATGAACAAATAACAGTGGCTAAGATAAACTGATAGGAGCACAAGTCCCCGGAGGGGACCTGGCTGACCTCCACAGAAGTGCAGGAAAAAATGCAAAAAGCAAGCACAAAAATAAAAGCAGAAAAATATCTTATCTGTTAGCAGAAGATGCAGGCAAGACTCAGCAAGCTTCCATGTGAACCAGGAACCAAAGTTGAGACAAGAATAACTGATCACCGGCAACCCTGATGGGAGGGAACCTCCCTTATATAAGACCAGTCTGTAGCTCCTGATTGCCAATCTTCACTGAATGGTTCAGTACTGTTTGTAACCACCAGAGGGAGCTTCTGCTCAGAATTAATTTCTAACACATTACAACAGTACCCCCCCTTGAGGAGAGGTCACCGAACCCTCATTTGGGCAACCAGGTCGGTCAGGATGAGCTCTGTGATACGCACGGATCAGTCTCCTAGCATGGATGTCCGAAGCAAACACCCAAGAATTGTCCTCCTGACCATAACCTCTCCACTTAACCAAATACTGGAGTTTCCGTCTAGAAAAACGAGAATCCAATATTTTCTCAACCACATACTCCAGATTGCCCTCAACCAAAACAGGGTCAGGAGGCGCAGCCATAGGAACCACTGGCTCGACAAACCTCTTCAATAAGGACTTGTGGAACACGTTATGGATCTTAAATGTCCCTGGAAGAAGTAAACGAAAGGAAACAGGATTAAGAATCTCCATGATCTTATAAGGTCCAATGAACCTAGGCTTAAACTTAGGAGATGCAACTCTCATAGGGATATTTCTTGAGGACAACCAGACCAAGTCCCCCACTTCAAACCGAGGACCATCAGTCCTATGCCGGTTGGCAAACCGCTGGGCCCTCTCCTGAGAGAGGGACAACCTCTCCACTACCTGGTCCCAAATCTGCTGCATACGCTCCACAACAGAGTCAACACCTGGACAGACAGAAGCCTCCGTCTGTCCCAAAGAAAATCGAGGGTGAAACCCAAAATTGCAGAAAAAATGGAGACATCAAAGTGGCAGAGCTAGCCCTATTATTAAGAGCAAACTCAGCCAAAGGCAAAAAAGAGACCCAGTCATCTTGATCAGCAGACACAAAGCATCTCAGATAAGTCTCCAATGTCTGGTTTGTTCTCTCAGTTTATCCATTGGTCTGAGGATGAAAAGCCAAGGAGAAAGACAATTGAACACCAAGTTTAGAACAAAAAGTCCTCCAAAATCTGGAAACAAACTGGACTCCTCTGTCAGACACAATGTTCTCAGGAATGCTGTGTAACCGAACCACATGCTGAAGGAACAAAGGCACCAATTCGGAGGAAGGCATAAGATGTATCATTTTGGAAAACCTATCACAAATCAAGCACAAAAATAAAAGCAGAAAATATCTTATCTGTTAGCAGAAGATGCAGGCAAGACTCAGCAAGCTTCCATGTGAACCAGGAACCAAAGTTGAGACAAGAACAATTGATCACCGGCAACCCTGATGGGAGGGAACCTCCCTTATATAAGACCAGACTGTAACTCCTGATTGCCAATCTTCATTGAATGGTTCAGTACTGTTTGTAACCACCAGAGGGAGCTTCTGCTCAGAATTCATTTCTAACACATTCACAACAACCGCCATCTTTTGGTGGCGGCGGCCGATCGCTGCCCTGACTACGTGTGGGGGGGTCAGGGCTCGGTGTCCAGCCATGGCAGATGCTATTGCAGCATCGGCCATGGCTGGATTGTAATATTTCACCAATTAAATTGGTGAAATATTACAGATTGCTCTGATTGGCTGTTTCACTTTTAACAGCCAATCAGAGCGATCGTGGCCACGGGGGGGTTAAGCCAACCCCCCTTTGGTGAAGCACAAAGGGTCCTGTGCCTGCGGGTCGAGTGACCTTTGAGTGACCCCAGTCACCCGGCCCGCAGGAACGCGATCCTTTCATGACACAGGGTATGCGTCATAGGTCGGATTGGCACCGACTTTCATGACGCCTACGCTGTGTCACAGGTCGAGAAGGGGTTAATTTCTGTTTGTATTTATTTATCAGAGAGCATTGATGTGGATATTTCTGTCACAAAGGGCCCTAAATAGTCCCAATTAGTTTGTAAAAAAAATATGGGCAAGTGTTTTTTACGCCTCGACCCCGTGGCCCGAGTATCACCAAGTTGTATCGCTGTGCTACAATCAACCCGCTATTTTACTGCCGGTCCCCAAGAAAGATGGCAGTGATGAGGATTATCTCCAACATGATTGTTCCCAACTTCTGACTGAAGAAACAGCTACTTCGCCAAATGTCAATGAGAATCCATTTCCAAACCCCGATTTGGTGTTATACACGGATGGTTCACGGATGGTTCTGCTATTAGAAGTGAAGGGGAAGAACAAAGACAAAAAAATCTACATAATAAAAATATTGAAGAAAGAGAAACCAATCACAAACTAAAGTGTTTCTATACGAATGCACAAAGCATGGGCAACAAACAAGGAGAATTGGAACTACTAACACAGGAGAAGAAATATGATGTCATTGGAATCACTGAAACTTGGTGGGACGATACACATGATTGGAATACAAGGCTAGAAGGATACAACTTATTTGCAAGAAACAGACTTGATAAACGAGGAGGAGGTGTCGCATTGTATGTTAGAAAAGCGTATATCTGCACAGAGATTGACGCTTCAGAGACTGGGAGTTCTGTGGAAACTGTTTGGGTAAGAATACAAGGACAGAACAATGGAAAGCAAAGTGAATAATCATGTGCACAGCCGTATAGGAGTATCTGAGTAGGTTCCCACACCATATAAATATAGCAAATAAACTCAGAACTCAACTTCAGTAGAGTGATGATTTTTAATCGTGTCCACAGTAATAACAGAAACATTTCGGTCCTGAACTTTGACCTTCATCAGTCACATAGACTACTGTGAGTAGGTGGACCCAGCAAAAAGAGGGGCTATGCCCGGAATATCAGGTTTAAATTCTGTTCGATATAGGTGATCAAATATGGCAGCGGTTACCTGGGGGGTCCCGGTGGAGCAAAAATGTGCCTGCGGTGGACGCGGTATCCGCCGCTAGTCCGTGCATCGGACACACAGTAGTCTATGTGACTGATGAAGGTCAAAGTTCAGGACCGAAACGTTTCTGTTATTACTGTGGACACGATTAAAAATCATCACTCTACTGAAGTTGAGTTCTGAGTTTATTTGCTATAGAACAATGGAAAGGACACCATTGTAGGCATATACTACAGGCCACCTATGCAAGCTGAAGATATGGATGAACTCTTTATGCATCAAATGGCCAAGTTCTCCAAAAAATATGACATAGTGGTCATGGGAGATTTCAACTGTCCAGACATTTGTTGGGAATCTCTCTCAGGCAAAACTAACAGGTCCAGGAAATTCTTATCCTCTCTTGCTGACAACTTTATCTTCCAAAAGGTAGGGGAGAAAACAAGGGGATCTGCTACCTTGGATCTAATCCTTATAAACAGGGAGGAAATGGTTGAGGAGGTAAGAGTGGCTGCGACCCTAGGAGGTAGTGACCATGCTATTTTAGAATTTTGGATAGCAAGAGGAGGAAGACCTGTGAAGACTCAAACGTCAAGGTTAGATTTCAGAAAGGCAGATTTTAAGGAACTCAGAAAGAGAATTGGAGGGATCCAATGGCTGGATATCCTTAAGGACAAAAATGTCCATTAAGGATGGGATATCTTGAAAAATGAGATTCTCAAAGCACAATCGTTAACAATTCCGAAAAGAGGGAAGAATGGGAAGCATTTAAGGAAACCAGGATGGATGAACACAGAACTTAAACACATGCTAAAAAGGAAGAAAGAAATGTTTATCAAATGGAAAGAGGGGGGCATATCTAAAGAAGAATATAATGCCATCTGCAGAACCTGCAGGGCACAAATCAGATTATCTAAAGCTGACAATGAATTAAGGCTTGCAAGTGACGTCAAAAGCAACAAAAAAGGATTTTGGGGATATGTCAAAATTAAAAGAAAAGTCAAAGATGCTATAGGATTTTTACAGGATGAAAATGATGAAATGGTAAGTCAGGATGTTGAGAAGGCTGAACTTTTAAATTCCTATTTTGCATCTGTTTTCTCTCAGAAAGGAAATATAACATCAACTGATCTTCACTGTCCTATTAAAGGAATAGAAGAATCCTGGATATCTATAAACAGAAAGACAGTGAGGAAACACTTAGCTAACCTAAATGAATTCAAGTCTCCAGGTCCAGATGAATTACACCCCAGAGTACTGAAGGAGATAGCAGAAGAAATTCTTGAACCACTGTCCATAATCTTTGAAAATTCTTGGAGAACAGGAGAAGTCCCAGAAGACTGGAGAAGAGCAAATGTTGTTCCTATCTTCAAAAAGGGGAAGAAGGTGGACCCAAGGAACTACAGGCCGGTGAGTCTGACTTCTATACCAGGAAAGATCTGTGAACAAATTATTAAAGAACATGTATGCAAGTACCTGGATAAGAATGAAGTGATTAAACAGAGTCAGCATGGGTTTGTAACTAATAAGTCATGTCAGACTAACTTAATTTCCTTCTATGACAGAATCACTGACTGGGTGGATCAGGGAAATGCTGTAGATATAGTATATCTTGACTTCAGCAAAGCATTTGACAAAGTATCTCACACCATCCTTATTGAAAAAATGACTAAGTATGGAATGGACAAGGCAACTGTTAGGTGGATTCATAACTGGCTTAGTGATCGGACCCAAAGAGTGGTCGTAAATGGCTGCACATCCAGTTGGAAGAATGTCTCAAGTGGGGTACCACAAGGCTCTGTTTTGGGCCCTGTATTGTTCAACATCTTTATCAATGATTTAGATGATGGAATTGAGGGTAAACTGATCAAATTTGCTGATGACACAAAGCTAGGAGGGGTAGCTAATACTAGAGAAGAGAGCGAGAGGATTCAAAAAGATATAAATAAACTGGAGCAGTGGGCAGCAACTAACAGAATGGATTTTAACAGGGAAAAATGCAAAGTACTACATCTGGGCAATAAAAATGAAAAAAGCATATACAAAATGGGAGGAATAGGGCTAAGTAACAGCACATGTGAAAAAGACTTGGGTATACTAATTGATCACAGACTTAACATGAGTCAACAGTGTGATGCAGCAGCAAAAAAGGCAAATGCAATTCTAGGATGTATCAACAGAAGCATACAGTCTAGATCACGTGAGGTCATTATTGCCCTCTACTCCTCTTTGGTCAGACCTCATCTGGAATACTGTGTCCAGTTTTGGGCACCACATTTTAAAAAGGACATCAACAAACTGGAGCAAGTTCAGAGAAGAGCCACCAAAATGGTGTCCGGTCTGCAAACCATGTCCTATGAGGAACGGTTACAGGAATTGGGAATGTTTAGCTTGTAAAAAGAAGACTGAGAGGAGACTTAATAGCTGTCTACAAATATCTCAAGGGCTGTCACATTGTAGAAGGATCATCTTTATTCTCATTTGCACAAGGAAAGACTAGAAGCAATGGGATGAAACTGAATGGGAGGAGACACAGATTAGATATTAGAAAAAACTTTTTGAGTTAGGGTGATCAATGAGTGGAACAGGCTGCCACGAGAGGTGGTGAGTTCTCCTTCAATGGAAGTCTTCAAAACATAAACTGGACAGACATCTGTCTGGGATGATTTAGAGAATCCTGCTTTGAGCAGGGGGTTGGTCCAGAAGGCCCAGGAGGTCCCTTCCAACTCTACCATTCTATGATTCTAAGATATGCTGATGAGTTTGGAAGATTCCACACGGGATATGCTGTTACCACAGAGGACACTGTAGTGCACGCAGCTGCGCTCCCGCCTTTACAGTCAGCACAAGAAGCAGAACTTCAGGCTCTGTCTACTGCAAGTACTTTGGCCAAAGACGGGCTAATATATACACGGACTCATGATATGTATTTGGTGTTGCTCACGATTTTGGAGCTCTATAAGCCAATCGAGGGTTTATTACTACTGCCGGAACTCCAGTGAAAAAAATGCTGAAGCTGTTAAAACCCTCATGGAATCGATCAAATTGTCTACTCAGGTGGCCATTATCAAAGTCAAGAAGCACGGTCCTAGGAACAGTCCACAGACTATTGACAACTTATTTGCGGATTTGCAAGCAAAGGCCGCTGCTCTTCTGCCCGTTGAACTAACCATACCAACTATGGTGACCACACGCTCTCAGCGTAAACAGTTGCAAGAGATCCTGACTCTACAAGAACCTGATGATCTACAACAGACTGAGGTTTTCTGTCGGACCCCGCGAGACCGCTTAATGACAATGCAGAGAATGTCTCCAAAAGAAGAGGTGAAGCAGTGGAAGGCTGATGGAGCACGTATGGACAATGGTCTCTGGAGAAAGGATCAACTTATGTGTCTCCCTAAGCGGATGTACCCTGCTATTGCTACATGGGCATATGGACCTATACATCGAGGAAAAAACCAGGCCCTAGCCCTGGTACAAAAATTCTACTGGGCTCCAGGTGGACCATAAATGCCTAAGTCTGGAAGGTATGAATATTGTCTGGTGGTTGTCGACATGTTCTCCAGTTGGCCGGAAGCATTCCCCGTTACCAACATGACTGCAAAGACCACAGCAAAGAAACTGGTGATGGAAGTCATCTGCAGATATGGAGTTCCAGAAGTCGTTGAAAGTGACCAAGGTCCGGCTTTTTCTTCTCATGTGTATCAGGAGGTTCTAACAATGCTTGGATCCACTGTAGCCCTCCATACTCTGTACTATCCACAATCCAGGGGGAAAGTTGAGAGGTTGAACGACACACTGAAGGGACAATTGACCAAAATGATACAGGAGACTACTGCTCTATGGCCAGAGCTCCTACCCATTGTACTATACTATATTTGTATTACCCCTATTGCAAAACATGGCCTGTCCCTATATGAGATATTGTTTGGTGCTAGGACCCCTGTTGCAAATTTCCAGTCTCAGTAATTATTAGAAGAAACTGACCGTGCTGTTTAATATGTTATTCAGTTTAGTAAAAATCTTGCTAACACCTATGCTCTAGTTTCTTTTTCTTTCCAGATTCAGCAGAAACCGAGATTTGTTAGTTTGAAGTCTGATGATTTTGTGGTTGTGAAAAGGCATGTCAGAAAACACGGACTAGAGCCCTTGTATGACGGTCTCTATTAAGTTCTCCTCATCACCCCTATGTCAGTGAAACTGGAAGGAAGACCAACTTGGATCCAAGCATCGCACTGCAAGCTGGTTAAACAGGCCAATAGCAAACAAAGGGGATATAATGTTTTGGTTTTTCGTATTTTTTATGTTATTATTGGTAACTATATGGGATAGCCTAAATTTCCCGTTCTTAAATAATAAGTTTATATAATATTATGAAAAATGACTGAGAGATTTGTTGAATAATTCCCAGTCTCTGGCAGATATTTTCTTTTTAATCCAGCCAATTGGTTTAAGGGAATTGGGGGTTGGATAGCTGGAATCTTGAAAAGTTTGTTATATATTGCGGTTTTTATTCTTGTTATGTATGTAATACTAAAACTTGTTGTTTTTTTGGTGTATTTCTGTATGTATTAGGAAATTCTGTATTTGGACAGCTAATGATACCAAAAGGTGTTGTTACCCCTGCTCTTCTCTACATCGATTTCAAGAAGTTATCTGATGAAGATGTTGAAGCCAAGAGCATGGCTAATTGTTATTTGTAAATTGTAGTATACAGGGGGGATGGGGGGATGGGTACGCTGCAACAGCCATGTCTGGTAACATGGCATCAGATATGTGAAGACCAGGACCCTCGAGCTTATAGCTTGGGATAGTACCTCTGATGCTGGACATAAGTTAACAAAATGTATCTAGGGGGGAATGTGAAGGACTAAATTAAGAACGATCAAAACTGAATGTTCCATTTTGTGCTTGTAACTCCATCTTGTCTTCATGAGATAAATTCTGTTACTAGGCAATAGTTTCTGGCTGGTAAAGAGCCAAATAGTTTTTTCTGATTTTAAGTAGATTAAAGGTTATGGGCTGTGATAAAACCAGACTGCTCCAGTTTGGACAAGATATGAGACCTTGGGATTTATCACTGTAGAATGCTTTGAGAAATGAGTATGTTATTGTTCTCTCCTATGTTACGTAGACATGACCATATATGTAGTTTCCTATTTTCTTGTATTCTTATAGGTTAATTTCCTTGTATTCTTATAGGTCAATTTTCTTGTATTTTCATTGGTTAAATGTTGTAGGTGTGGTTTTATACCATTGGTTGAAGTACAAGCTCACTAAATACTATAAAAGATGATGATGTAATACATGGGATAGGAATCTTGCTTGATCCTCCCAGATGGAAACACGTGTCTGTTTGGTTATTTATGTTGCTAGCAACGTTCTAGGAGTTAATTTGGAAATCACTAGGTCAACCGTGAAGGGTCACTTAGATCCTACCTTAACACACCTACTTACAGCCGGGCTGTAAGAGCACTGCTAGGCAACACCTACTTACAGTCGGGCTGTAAGAGCACTGCTAGGCAACACCTACTTACAGCTGGGCTGGAAGAGCACTGCTAGGCAACACCTACTTACAGCCGGGCTGTAAGAGCAATGCTAGGCAACACCTACTTACAGCCGGGCTGTAAGAGCAATGCTAGGCATCACCTACTTACAGTCGGGCTGTAAGAGCACTGCTAGGCAACACCTACTTACAGCCAGGTGGTAAGAGCAACACCTACTTACAGTCGGGCTGTAAGAGCACTGCTAGGCAACACCTACTTACAGTCGGGCTGTAAGAGCACTGCTAGGCAACCTACTTACAGTCGGGCTGTAAGAGCACTCCTAGGCAACACCTACTTACAGTCGGGCTGTAAGAGCACTGCTAGGCAACACCTACTTACAGTCGGGCTGTAAGAGCACTCCTAGGCAACACCTACTTACAGTCGGGCTGTAAGAGCACTGCTAGGCAACACCTACTTACAGTCGGGCTGTAAGAGCACTGCTAGGCAACACCTACTTACAGTCGGGCTGTAAGAGCACTGCTAGGCAACACCTACTTACAGCCAGGTGGTAAGAGCAACACCTACTTACAGTCGGGCTGTAAAAGCACTGCTAGGCAACACCTACTTACAGCCGGGTGGTCACTGCTAGGCAACACCTACTTACAGTCGGGCTGTAAGAGCACTGCTAGGCAACACCTACTTACAGTCGGGCTGTAAGAGCACTGCTAGGCAACACCTACTTACAGTCGGGCTGTAAGAGCACTCCTAGGCAACACCTACTTACAGTCGGGCTGTAAGAGCACTGCTAGGCAACACCTACTTACAGTCGGGCTGTAAGAGCACTGCTAGGCAACACCTACTTACAGCCGGGTGGTAAGAGCACTCCTAGGCAACACCTACTTACAGCCGGGTGGTAAGAGCACTGCTAGGCCACACCTACTTACAGTCGGGCTGTAAGAGCACTGCTAGGCCACACCTACTTACAGTCGGGCTGTAAGAGCACTGCTAGGCAACACCTACTTACAGCCGGGTGGTAAGAGCACTGCTAGGCAACACCTACTTACAGTCGGGCTGTAAGAGCACTGCTAGGCAACACCTACTTACAGCCGGGTGGTAAGAGCACTGCTAGGCCACACCTACTTACAGCCGGGTGGTAAGAGCACTGCTAGGCAACACCTACTTACAGTCGGGCTGTAAGAGCACTGCTAGGCAACACCTACTTACAGCCGGGTGGTAAGAGCACTGCTAGGCCACACCTACTTACAGCCGGGTGGTAAGAGCACTGCTAGGCAACACCTACTTACAGCCAGGTGGTAAGAGCACTGCTAGGAGTCACCTATTATCAGCCAGGCAGAAAGAGCATCTCTAGAGGTCACCTAACAGCCGAGCATTAATATCACTACTAGGCATTGCCTACTAGTAGCCGGACAGTAACAGCACTGCTAGGCATCAGCTACCAACAGCTGGGCAGTTAGAACATTACTAGGATTCATATACCAACAGCCAAGCTATAAGAGCACGGCTAAGCATCACTTACTAACAGCCACTGCAAACATATAGAACATCAGTTACTTATTCAAATCTGTGAAAATCGGCTGTTTGCCTACTTTGATGCCAATTCTGATGCCCAGAACCCATTTTTGCCAGGCTAGGAGGGATCTGGGTTTGATACAGGGCATCACTATCTGTGTATTCTTAATGTGAGATCAGTGTCCCAAAGTCATTTAACCCTTTCATTAACGCCTTCGGTGCCCATTTTTGTGCCAGTTTTATCATTTTTGTAGCCGTTTTTTAAGTGTATTCACATCAGGGCTCCTCGCAGCATTGTTTTTTATTATTGTGATGATTATTTTTTGTTGTTAAACCTATAAAAAACAGAAAAAAAAAAAAATTGCCGAATAAGAAACCAACGTCAGTCTCGTTGTGGGAGCAGTATGGTGTTTGTTGGGAGGTTTTCTAGAAATATGGAGGGATGGGAAAAGGCAGGACATGTAATGCGGGATGTGATCATCCAGTGTAACTTAACATTGGAGTGTCAGCTCGTCAGACTACACTAACATTGTGATAAGAGTCTCCATAGATGCGGCCAATCAAAATGAGCGTATGAAACTTACAACCAATCACAAACTGTATAACAAAATAAACAATCAGTAGGCGGAAGCAACTAACAGCAATACACACGGACCAATCATAACACAGGAAAAGTCACAGCAACCAATCACATCGAACGAGTATACGAGAGGGGACCTCACTTTCCCGCATCCATCAGCGCCGCCAGAAACTTGTCCACCACCAAGTTGAACAGGAAGAGACGCCCTGTCATGTCCGGTTCGGCAGCCGCTGGTTCTGGAGCCTCAGCTGCAGATGACGAGGCTCTTTCCTCTGCTTCCATCTGCTCCGCCATCGTCGTCGCTGACGCTCCACTGTTTCTCCCGCCACACGCTCAAACTTCCTGATTGGCTACCCTGGCTGTCACTCACACAAGAGCCGCTTCCGACGCGTCACGTGACTGGCTGGTGACAGAAATGATTGAAAATCTTTTATAACGAGATCGTGTAACACGATAATACCGCTCAGCGGCCTCAGATGTAACCGCGGCCAGAAACCGCAGCATGTACGAGGTGCGGAGGCCCGTGGTGGTCACCCTGTAACGGCGGCACCTGTTGCTAGGCAACAAGACCTGTCCTCTAGTTATTGCTGCAGCCCCATTTCCTAGGCGACTCTTCTGCTCAGAGTCTGCAAATTAGTGCTGTGTGTACAGGCTCCTAGGGTGAGAGCATATAGCACTGCAGGGACGGGGCAGAATTACCCTGCCAAGCGGCACAGTTTGGGGAAGAAATGCAATGTGTTACTATATACCACCATGCACTAATCTAAGCACCTCCCGGCGGAGTTATATAGGGTCGACTGCTTTCTGTACAGTATTGGCCGATTGTCAGCTCTCGCCGGTCCGTTTTGGTAAATGGTCATGCCCTGTGGTGAGCTTCCAGCAGGTGATAGTCTCCTATGGGAAGTTTCCAGTAGATAGTCCTCTCTTGATGGTCGTGTACCCCTGGCAGTTTCCAGGAGATGGTCTTCCTCTCAGGGAGTTTCCAGCAGCTGGTCGTGTCCCACTGGAAGTTTTTCCCTCGGGGAATTTCCGGGCGGCGGATGATCGTCTCCCATGGGATTTTTCTAGTATATGGTCATCTCTTGAGGGACCTTTCTGGTAGATTGTCATGTCCCGTTGGGAGTTTCCGACCGGTAGATGGTCTTCCCCTCGGGGCGTTTCCGTTAGATGGTCGTCTCTTGAGGGGAGATGCAGCATATGGTTGTATCATGTCTGAATCATAGAATGGGAGAGTTGGAATGGACCTCCTGGGTCATCTGGTCCAACCCCCTGCTCAAAGCAGGATTCACTAAATCATCCTAGACCAATGTTTCCCAAACTCCAGTCCTCACGGCCCCCACGGGTCATGTTTTCAGGATTTCCATAGTGTTGCACAGGTGAGAGAATTCCTGATGCCTTGATGATACTTTCACCATCTGCACAATACAAAGGAAATCCTGAAAAGATGACCCGTGGGGTCCGTGAGGACTGGAGTTTGGGAAACACTGTCCTAGACATGTCTGTCCAGCCTCTGTTTGAAGACTTCCATTGAAGGAGAACTCACCACCTCTCGTGGCAGCCTGTTCCACTCCTTGATCACTCTGTCAAAAAGTTTTTTTCTATTATCTAATCTGTGTCTCCTCCCATTCAGTTTCATCCCATTGCTTCTAGTCTTTCCTTGTGCAAATGAGAATAAAGATGATCCTTCTACAATGTGACAGCCCTTGCGATACTTGTAGACAGATATTAAGTCAGTCTTCTTTTTTGCAAGCTAAACATTCCCTGTAGATGATCGGAGCCTGCAGGGCCTTTCTGGCCATCTCCGGAGAGGAGTTTCCAGTAGATGGTTGGAGCCCGCAGGGAGTTTATCACCTATTGTATTTTGCTAGGTTTGTCCTAAAAGTTGCTTAAGTCTGGGCATTTGCTGAATTATCTCATGGCTCCCGAAGCCCCCTCTCAGCGTGTAGGGAAGGACAGCAGCCTGTCTGGTCTAACAGTAAAGTGACTGTACCCCAAATTATGGAAGTAGTAAGACGCCAAAAAACTAGAAAGACGCCTGGACATGCAGCCTGCGATATCACACATTGGTTTGAGTGACCATTTGGTCTTGTTCACCATTACGGACACTGGATGATCAGAACTGGTGTACAGAGTATTGGAGAAGCTGGCTCAGAGGAACCATGTTTTCCAAAAGGCGGCTTTTTCTCATACCAGAAGACCAGTACTATGATATTTTCCAAAAGTTTCAAATTACACAATGAAAGCTTGGATGTGTATGTTCCTTACCTGATTAAGACACTAGCTGGCAGAGCCACCGCAATGGGGCAATGTTCCACCCCCAATTATGAATAGATAGAATGTAGCAAACCTATACCCCAAAGTTTAAATAAAGATAAAAAATTATGTATCAATAAAAGAAGGCTATAGTTGCTAGATAAAAGAATGGCAAACCATTCAGAATATTTGAAACACCAAGAAAACACAACCCAAAGTTAGGATCTCAAAAAAAGGTACAAATACAATTTAATAAATTCAATAAAATTACCTTTATTTAAATATGAATGGTTAAACGGTAGCACTATAGCAAAATGTGCCCGTAGCTGGAGGGTACAATAAAAATTATAGTAACAAGAATAGTTACATAAAAATATATATTACTATGTAAGAAAAGAAACAGCGGGTCAAAAAAATGTGTACATATGTATATTAATAAAATTATCTGGGTACATGTATGTACATCACAAGGATAAAAATTATATATGTATATATCCGATAAACAAGATACATTCATTATATATACATTGTCCTTGTTGATTTTTTTTTTTAGCAAAGTGCCTTTTCATATTTATATACCAGGTGTGTACAAATCAAGTGCAAAGGAAGACCAATTAAGGGAATCAAACAATATTAATGGTGATAAAAAAACAACGTTGTGCACCACCCCGACGAAGGATTCTATCCGAAACGCGCGTCGGGGTGCGCTGTACTTGGACCAGAGGGCCTTAAAGGTGCATACCTCCCTTTTATTGCTCTTTAGTTGCTCTTCACTTTGGTGTGTTTCACCATACATACTTCACTATTTTATCCCCTACACATTGAATTGTTATACATATTTTTTTTGCACAAGATTGTGTTTTTTATCACCATTAATATTGTTTGATTCCCTTAATTGGTCTTCATTTGCTCTTGATTTGTACACACCTGGTATATATTTATAAACACTTTTTGCATTTCTCTTAATATGCTATACATATGAAAAGGCACTTTTTTTAAGGAATCAAGAAGGATAATGTATATATAATGAATGTATCTTGTTTATCGGATATATACATATATAATTTTTATCCTTGAGATGTACAAACATGTACCCAGATAATTTTATTAATATACATATGTACATTTTTTTGGCCCGCTGTTTCTTTTCTTATATATTAATATATATTTTTATGTAACTATTCTTGCTACTATAATTTTTATTGTACCCTCCAACTACGGGCACACTTTGCTATAGTGCTACTGTTTACCATTCATATTTGAATAAAAGTAATTTTATTGATTTTATTAAATTGTATTTGAACCTTGTTTGAGATCTTAAGTTTGGGTTGTGTTTTCTTGGTGTTTCACCCCCAATTATGGCAGACGAGTGATTCGAGAATCAAGGTAAGGACTTGTCCCCAAAGTCTGAAATCTTTAGCAGGTTACCCATCTCTGCGATTCAAAGAGGCTGCATCCAGTAAGCCAGAGGACTGCTGCAGCGTAATGTGAAGCCCAGCCCTCCCCGAGATATAGATATCTATCTATATATATATATATAGATATATATATATATATATATAATATTTTTTTTTTAAGAATTCTTAATTTTTCACATTTAATATCCAAAAGGGAAGGGATTTATTGAACAGAACAAAAGAAATAAGAAAAGGGTCAGTTGATAAAACAGGTTATTTCCTTGGAAGTCATCGCCCATGGTAAACCAGAACATCCACATCCCCAATATCGTTAGTAGGATCTAGACAGGCAGTATACACACGTAGGTCCAAATGCAAGAGGTCACACAGGAGCAGATCGGACCTTATCAATCCCTCTGTCATCATCTGACCAAACTTAAGTTTAATAACCTGCACCACGTTCTGGACGAAGGGTTAATCATTAACCATTGCACAGAGAGGGGGAAGAAAAAGACAACAATGAAAAGACAAATACAAAAACAAAAAAACTATGAACAAAAAAGGCCAAACATTAAAAAAGAAAATAAAAAAGCCACCATAAAAATTATTTGCAATCAGTAAATGACAAGGCCGCCTCATTCTTCCACGTGTAAACTCACACCCAGATTTGGCAATCACAAAAATAAAATATCAGTATAAAAATCTCCAGGTCATTCTAGAAACATAAAAGGAATAAAGAGAAAACCGTCACGTGTTCCCGCAAAATCATCTTGGTGGTCACACTGGAGAAAAATCTACACTGATGCCAAATTCCAGGTGGGACCACAACAAGCCCTAGTGCAGAAGAAGTGGTTTTCTTGATAAGATGGCGGCCAGTTGTGACGGAATAAGATACGGTCCATGTGCACATTACACAAAAATAAATATATACACACATTGTGTACTTTCCAGTGAAATCGTAAGTCCATCATCGTGTTCTCCACTGTCCTGGGTGCATCACCCACATATATATATACGTAGTACCACCACTATAGAGGTACAGTCACCAGTGTCTGGAGTCCACCAGCTCCGGGCGGAGGCTCAGCTTCTTCAGAGTCTCGTAGCCCACCACTATAACAATGGTGGAGGGGGTGGATGAGATAATCCGAGCAGAGAGACCTTTGGTCAGACCCCAGGGTCCCTCCTCAACCATGAGCTGCCGAAACGTGTTAATAATAGAGCTTTTCCCTTCCACCTGCAATAAAAAATGAATAATTATATTCCAATACACACATAGAAGAAAACTACTGTAATTCTGCCCCCGCAGTACAATATTGGGGCATTGTGGTCCCTCCTGGTGATGCAAGAAAGATCTGTCCATCAGCTCCGGATGGGACTGGAGGACAGGATTGTGACAGCAGCAGACTAAACTCCCATATGCCTGATGGCACTAGCTTCTTCACAATCTGCACAGTAACTAAGCTTCTCCTAACTGGTCCATTTCCTGCCATCATGTCCAGGGGTGAACCTAGCCTCTCTGCTGCCTGAGGCGAACTGCAAAATGGCGCCCCCCCCCATTGTAAAATCAGTACAAATAAATCTGGTTTACTCTTACTAGCCTAACGTGACGCACATGTGAAATACATAGACTTTTAGGGTATGTGCAGACGTTGCAGAATCTGCTGTGGAATTTTCCGAGCAGATTTTACTAAATCCACAGGTAAAATGACCTGCGTTTTACCTGCGGATTTGCCACAGTTTTTGTGCGGATTTCCCCTGCGTTTTGAGACCTGCGGATTCCTATTTAGAGCAGGTCTCAAAACGCTGCGGAACTGCACAAAAGAAGTGACGTGCTGCGGATTTAAATCCGCGTGGAAAAATCCGCAGCATGTGCACTGCGTTTTTTTATTTCCATTGAATATAATGGTACTGTACATCACTTGCAGTTCTGCTGTGGATCTGCAGCGGTAAATGTGCTGCGGATCCACAGCAGATTCCGCAACGTGTGCACAGACCCTTAAATAGGAATATGTTTGAAACATCGATTTTTATATTTGTTAAAGTTCTCTATAAGTAGTACACTTTGTAAACACATGGCTCCACTTCGTAAACCTTGTACACATGCGGCTTTGCACCATACACACGAGGCTCTGCTCCATACACACACGGCTCAAGCACGGAGCCCTGTGTGTACGGAGCCGAGTGGCTCCGCTCCGTACGCCTCGTACACACACGGCTCCGCTCCGTACCCCTCGTACACACACGGCTCCGCTCCGTACCCCTCGTACACACACGGCTCCGCTCCGTACCCCTCGTACACACACGGCTCCGCTCCGTACCCCTCGTACACACACGGCTCCGCTCCGTACCCCTCGTACACACACGGCTCCGCTCCGTACGCCTCGTACACACACGGCTCCGCTCCGTACCCCTCGTACACACACGGCTCCGCTCCGTACCCCTCGTACACACACGGCTCCGCTCCGTACGCCTCGTCACACACGGCTCCGCTCCGTACGCCTCGTAACACACACGGCTCCGCTCCGTACACACACGGCTCCGCTCCGTACACACACGGCTCCGCTCCGTACACACACGGCTCCGCTCCGTACACACACGGCTCCGCCTCGTACACACACGGCTCCGCCTCGTACACACACGGCTCCGCCTCGTACACACACGGCTCCGCTCCGTATCTACACACAGGCTCCGCTCCGTACGCCTCGTACACACACGGCTCCGCTCCGTACGCCTCGTACACACACGGCTCCGCTCCGTACGCCTCGTACACACACGGCTCCGCTCCGTACGCCTCGTACACACACGGCTCCGCTCCGTACGCCTCGTACACACACGGCTCCGCTCCGTACCCCTCGTACACACACGGCTCCGCTCCGTACCCCTCGTACACACACGGCTCCGCTCCGTACCCCTCGTACACACACGGCTCCGCTCCGTACGCCTCGTACACACACGGCTCCGCTCCGTACGCCTCGTACACACACGGCTCCGCTCCGTACGCCTCGTACACACACGGCTCCGCTCCGTACGCCTCGTACACACACGGCTCCGCTCCGTACGCCTCGTACACACACGGCTCCGCTCCGTACGCCTCGTACACACACGGCTCCGCTCCGTACGCCTCGTACACACACGGCTCCGCTCCGTACGCCTCGTACACACACGGCTCCGCTCCGTACGCCTCGTACACACACGCTCCGCTCCGTACGCCTCGTACACACACGGCTCCGCTCCGTACGCCTCGTACACACACGGCTCCGCTCCGTACGCCTCGTACACACACGGCTCCGCTCCGTACGCCTCGTACACACACGGCTCCGCTCCGTACGCCTCGTACACACACGGCTCCGCTCCGTACGCCTCGTACACACACGGCTCCGCTCCGTACCCCTCGTACACACACGGCTCCGCTCCGTACCCCTCGTACACACACGGCTCCGCTCCGTACACACACGGCTCCGCTCCGTACACACACGGCTCCGCTCCGTACACACACGGCTCCGCTCCGTACACACACGGCTCCGCTCCGTACACACACGGCTCCGCTCCGTACACACACGGCTCCGCTCCGTACACACACGCTCCGCCTCGTACACACACGGCTCCGCCTCGTACACACACGGCTCCGCCTCGTACACACACGGCTCCGCCTCGTACACACACGGCTCCGCTCCGTACGCCTCGTACACACACGGCTCCGCTCCGTACGCCTCGTACACACACGGCTCCGCTCCGTACGCCTCGTACACACACGGCTCCGCTCCGTACGCCTCGTACACACACGGCTCCGCTCCGTACGCCTCGTACACACACGGCTCCGCTCCGTACGCCTCGTACACACACGGCTCCGCTCCGTACGCCTCGTACACACACGGCTCCGCTCCGTACGCCTCGTACACACACGGCTCCGCTCCGTACGCCTCGTACACACACACTGGCTCCGCTCCGTACGCCTCGTACACACACGGCTCTGCTACATCCACACTGTAAACCCCTCCTGTTCCCACACATAAACTTACCTTCATCCAGCACCATGACGACCAGAACAGCAGAGTCCTGCACGCAGAGCCTGACCATGTGACCCCTGACTCCTCCCCCTCCTGTGACCTCATCACAGGTCCTGCTAGCACATAATAGGACAGCACAGCAACAGGACGAGAAGCTAAAGTGGGAGGGTGAGGAAGGGGTGCATGGGGGCGTGGCTGCTTCTCACTGCCGGACACATAGCACAGTGTGCAGGAGTGTAAGACTCAGCAGGGATTAAGGAGAGCCAGCACCACACCAAGTGTTCTGAGTTGTGCTCTGCCGCCCTCTAGCTGCCGCCGCCTGAGACAGAAGGCTCAACTCGCCTCATTATAGGTGCGCCACTGATCATGTCATTACCTGCACACGGGCTCTTATGACATCCATCGGGTTGGTGATGGTCGATGCTGTGGCTGCGGCCAGTGGGCCGGAGATGGCCTGAAGCAAGAGGTGAGGACAGTCCTGGGGCGTCAAGCGGGACAGTTGTTCTAGAAGAACGAGAACATGAATCAATGTCAGGAGTAAGGGCAGCACCTTCCGCCTCAAGTGATCTCTAGTGATAGACAGGCGGTATTCTCTGTGATGTCACCTCTGCTCTAGTGTGTATTTAGGACCTACCTGCGTAGAAGTGATAGAACGGCCACCAGACGGCACTGTTTGGGATGTAGGTGAGCAGTGAGGCCACATATCCTCGGTAGAAGCCTTTCAGACCATCAGCCTTGAAGATTTGCAGGATGATGTCCTTGGTCTGTCCGAACATCACGGCTTGTTTCCGGTCGTTGGCTCGTACACGGAATCGGCCCATACTCTCGCCCACCCGCTGCATCATGAGGTGCTGGGAAATAACGTCGATGGGCACAGTGATACTCTGAGCCACCAGCGACGCGGAGCCTCCCGCCACCAGCGACTTCACCGTGTTGCTGCTGCTGTACTGCGAGACGTATTTGCGGGTCAGTTCGTAGGTGGTGACGTAGCACTGGCCAGAGATCAGAGTGAAGGTATTCACCAGGAATCCACGGTAAAGTCCGGCCGCGCCCTCTGACCGCAGGATCTTTACAAAGGCGTCAAACGTTCCATTGTACAGACTCTTCCCCTTCTGGACCTGAAGCCGCGTCCGGATCAGAGTGAAGGGGTAAACGCTGACCCGGATCATCATGGTCATACACACCCCGAACACATAGAACTTCTTCTTGTCCAGGTGCTCCCATTCTATGATCTGGATGTTCCTCTTGTCCTCCATGTCTCCCAGGGGAAGAAGTCACCTCCACCTGCCGAGAGAGCAACGAACAGCTGGTATAACCCGGGTGTCTCCTGTATAGAAATATATATGTACAGCTGCTATAACCCGGGCATCTCCTGTATAAAATAAATCTACAGCGGGTATCTCCCAGGCATCTCCTGTATATAATTATATATGTACAGCTGGTATAACCTGGGCATCTCCTGTATATAATTATAAACCTACCTCTGCTATCTGTCTTGTATGCCGCACTATATATTAATGGTATGCACTCCATACTTCTGCTTGCTGCCAACCACTGCTTTACCATCTTGCAACATAGTTTAATGTGCCTGGTAAAGCTTTGGTATAATTCATTTTTGCACTGTGTTTAAAGGGAATCTGTCACCCTAAATTGGCGGGATATTTAAATGATGGCAGTCAGGTCAGATGGGCGGTGTTTTGGGTACTTGCCTTAACATGTTGTTCGCCGCTGTCTCCATTATTTCTGGGAATTGTAGTCGTTGCCCTCCATATAACGCGCCTGCGCATTGCAATCTGCGGGCAAAGCATACTGCGCGTTCGCAATTCAAGATTGCAATACGCAGGCGCGTTATATGGAGGGCAACGCCTACAATTCCCAGAAATAATGGAGACAGCGGCGAACAACATGTTAAGGCAAGTACCCAAAACACTGCCCATCTGACCTGACTGCCATCATTTAAATATCCCGCCAATTTAGGGTGACAGATTCCCTTTAAAATACTTAAGGGTATGCCACACTAAACGAGATCGCAAACGAGATCGCTAACGAGATCACTAAAACGTCACTATTTTGCGATCTCGTTTGCGACCTTGTTGTGTGTGGCATGTAGCAACGATGTGGCCCCTGCTGTGATGTCGCTGATCGTTCACTAGCGTTCTGGACCGTTTTTTGATCGTTGGCGTCCCGCTGGTGAGCCTATATCGCTGTGTTTGGCACCTTTTGCGAACGACGAGCGACCTCGTTTGTGACGCATATGGTGTTTAGCGTCACGGAGTGGATCGCAATATCTGTAAGTTCTCTTTTGCGTCACAGAGAGGATCGCAGAAGTTGCAAAGCAGGCTAGCAGGACGCAGAGAGCAGGAGTGATGCTGGAAATTCCTATGAATCAGAAGCGCTCAGTACATGCTAATGACATCCTAACGACCACCAAAGTCGTTAAAGAGATCGCTGACCGCTGATGTGTCGTTTATGAGATCTCCTGTTTGGCAGCTACTAGCGACCTAAAAGAGATCACACCAATGATTGCGTCGTTATCGAGATCGCTAAGTGTGGCAGTACCTTTACTGCTTCATATCCTGTGACTTGGGCCTCTCTAGATCTTATCAGGTGGAAGGTGCTAAAGCATATAGATGTTGCCAGGTTGCCTTTGATGATCTAACCACCCCCTGGTGTGCTGGCCCCAGCTGCCAAATTATCCCAAAGCAGCTCCCACAATCCCACTCTCCTAACCCTGTAGTGTGGGCTATATATTTAGGACTAGTCTTAAGGTACTGCCACACTAAGCTATCCCGCTAGCGATCTCGTTAGCGTTGCATACTAATGAGATCGCTAGCGGGATTGTTTCTATATCGCTAAATGCGGCCACATTTAGCGATATAGTTAACGACGCTATCGCCGTTAGCGATCTTCTTAACGACTTTAGCGGTACAAAAGTACCGCTAAATCGCTAAGAAAAGGTGCCACACAGCGATTAGATACTTACCCAGCGGGAGCGCCAGCGATGAAATAGGGTCCGGAACGATTCCAGCGACGAGCGAGATCACAGCAGGAAGCTCGTCGCTGGAAGCTGCCGCACTGAACAATATCGCTAACGGGATCGCTAAATAGTGACGTTTTTTAGCGATCCCGTTAGCGATATTGTTTAGTGTGGCATACCCTTTAGGGGTGCACGCAGTGTGGGGTGCAGCACGCAAGCATCCAGAAGCAAAGCATCACAGAAGATAAGCATCTTGTAAACGGCAGTTATCACAGAAGATAAGCATCTTGTAAACGGCAGTTATCACAGAAGATAAGCATCTTGTAAACGGCAGTTAGCCATGGCAGTTAATCAGGGCTGGAATCAGGTACCCCACACTTTGCTTTCTTTTTAATTATGTACTTTATCTCTATCCTCCTGTGTTCCCTTGCCATCCACACTCACCGCCCATCCCCCTCCATCACGACTCATACACATCAGCCCCTCCATACTGCCCTCTCCCATGTACAGTTCCCATGCACTCCTCCCTTCCCGAGAAAACCTCAGCCCCTCTTTCCCAAACACATACAAAAAAAATCTTTCAACTCCAACAAACCTGCCTTATCTTCCTATCCTACGATTTCGGGGAATCTCCCCCAACCCGGTCCCACCATCCCCCAACCCAAACTTACCCCACCCTACGACACCCCTAATAATTTATTAAAATTTCTTTCACTCCCCCATCCCTTTTTCATTTTGGGCCCCTGGGAAACCAGGGCTTAAAGTAACAACTTCCCCTTTCCCGCACAATACTTTTTTTAACAACTTCAATCTGTTGGCCCTCACCCGAAACCTGGGTTCAGGATTTGACACTGTTCCCCGCTGCCTTTTTCCCATGGGGCTTACAGTTCTCCCATTCCCAAGACCCCAAAAAGACATGGTGGTGGATCGGCAACTCCTGTCCCCCCAATGCACTTTCCAGGTCATTCCATCCTCTCATTCCCCTTTTTTTGAGGCCAAACCCATCAGGCCTTCTGTCCCCCCCCTAGGAAGCGGTATAAGACCCCCCGGCTCGCCCACCC
>JARQOD010000001.1:493930379-493985850 GCA_033576555.1 Oophaga sylvatica | reverse complement strand
ACCGTCGCCGCAATCGCAACATGCTGGGTCTAAAAAGACGCCCACATGCCTTTACGAGGTCTCCACCTCGTTTGTTCCGCAATGGAGGGGGATTTCTTGAAATCCCCCCCATGCTGTCTCGGACGGGGTGTTTGGCCTGCGCCAGCGACACCCCCCAACACGCATTTTTCCGAGTGGAAACTCCCTCAGTAAAAAGCACGCTTCCCCGCTGTGCCCGCCCCACAGGATCTTGAGTGCGTCTGTATTATTCAGGAACGCGCACGGTCTTGAGCAAGTGCAGTGCGGGGGTTCGTATTTAAACTGACCCTACTTTTTTTTTTTTGGTGTGTTTTCCCCTATGTATGCCCTTTCTGAAGGTAAAGCACCTACTCAATTCTCAAAAAACTAAAAATGAGGAACAGCGAGTTCTGGCTCGCTCGCATGATGGTGACACTGGCGGGGGCTTTATCATCTGGTGCTCAGGGCGGGGTTTCAGTTTTATTATTTCCCCAACCCCCTTTTAAATTACCAGATCCTTTTCCGGAATAAAAGGGGTTTAAAAAGTTTTAAAAGGGGGGTTTTTAAGCTTTTTTTTTTTTTAAACCCCCGCACTCTTTGGGATAAAAGTAGAGGGGGGGGCCTTTTGCCGAAGGGGGCCCCCCCCCGGGGGGCTTTTTCCCCCCACCCTGCCCGGGAAAAAGGGGGTGTGGATTTTTTTTGGGGGCCCTGGGCTATTTATGGACCTGTCGAGTCTGATGGCTGAGGACATGGGATGTGTTGTCGGGGAAGCACTCAGCCGAGTGGTTTTGCTAAGGGGTTTAGACGGGGGCGTGAGGTCTGTTGGGATGAGCCCCCTCCGGGCTTGTTCCGTAGAGCCTGCTAACGCTAAAAAGACCCCTTGGGCACTCCACCTCCCCTGATTCTCTGGAGGACCCATGACGGGGCCCCCCGAATGGAGCCTCGGGCGAGGGTGTGATCAGGTGAAAAAACCACTTTCTCCAGGGAAGGGGAGCCAGTCCGTATTGGGATCCATGGAGGGAGCCATGGCCTCAAAGAAAAGAAAGGAACGGGGGTTTTTGGAAAAAAGCTTTTTTTTTACTGGGGGTTTCCTGGCATTGGAAAAAGAATGTCCCTCGTGCCACCGACTAACAACGATGAGTTGGTGATATGGGGAGGTCCCAAAACTCTCAGGTCCCTTTCCTTCATTTTCTAAGATTTTTTAAAGGGGGAAAAATTGGTGGAAAAAATGCTTTTTTCAGTTTTGTGGATGTGGTTCTCCTTTTGAACCGATTGACTCAAGCTGGGGCCAGCTGTAGTTTAGGGACAGTTGGTTGGGGGATTTAAAAAAATTTTAAGGGGCCTTTTTACTCTACACCTCCCCCCAAGGAGGTGTCCTTTTGTCTCTAAGAATTCCCCTCAGGGTGGGGGCCCTTCCCCCCAGGGCTATGTTTTTTTGTTTTGTTTAACCTCTCTGCGGCCTGGTGTTAGGGTTTCCCGGTTAAAAGGGCATAACCGATTATTGAGGGGATTCCGTGATATTTTAAAAAATGGGGATCAATTTTTCTGAAAATGTCTTCTACTGTGTCGTGTGGCCCTTGGGGTCTGGAAGGTTTTTCCCGGAGTACCTAAGGGGCTATGGGCGTTTTCCTGAAAAAGAGGCTAAGTTTTACCACCACACCGCCCTTTTTTTGCCCCATTGCCGGGGTTCCGGGGTACAAATCCCAAAAAGGCCCGTTGTATAACCTTGGGGCCCCCGAGGGGTGCTATGAAAGAATATTTTTTCCGAGGCCTTGTAAGGGACACTTCGCCTTCGTTTCCCCCATGGGGGCGGGGTTCTTTTTGAAAAAAAAAAAAGGTGGTTTGCGCCCACCTGTTTTTTGAGAGTTAAATAAGAATGTAGAATACTTCCCCCTCCCCCTTTTTTCCTGATTTGAAAAAAGTTGTCGGGGGGGAAGTGGTTTCGAAAATTGGAAAATGCGGGGGGCATATAACTTTCCGGGTCCGGGGGGGGGTGGTGGAGACGCTTTTTTTACTCTGAAGGGTTGTTTGAAATTGGGGCATCCTTTTTTGGGCTGCCCCAAAAAGACCCAGTTTCCAAAATTTTATTAATCAGTTTCTTGACTTTTTGGGGGTTTTTTGGTTTTGGGTTTTGGGTGCATTCTTATTATCGCCTGATAACAAACTCAATTGACACTTCGGGCGTTCTCCAAAGGCCCGGGGGAATGTCTCTTTGCTAAGCTAAGAAATGTTTTCTTCGTTCAGGAAATGTCGTTTTGGGGGCATTGTGTTGCTGGGGGGTATGAGGCCCCAAAAGGGGGCGGCCATTGTTGTTTTGGGACAACTGGGTTTGAAGGCTCTGCGGTTTTTTAGGATTCGAAATTTACTATGCAAGTTTTTAAAGGGGGGTTTTCCAGGAGTTAAACCTCTCACAGATCTGACTCAAAGGGGGGTGTGCAAGTTGGCAGCCGCACGGTGGCGGCTTTCGTTCTTAAAAAAAAAAATTTTATGTCTGCTCCGGTTTTTTAAAAGGACCCTAACCTTTTTTTTTGGGTGGACCCTCGGGGTGGGGGGGGGGAGGTTTTCTGGGCCCCCCTTTTTACTAATTTGAGACCCGGCCTTTTCTCTAAGAAATTCCTCCTGCGGAGGAAATATGAGTTGGGAAAACAGAACTTCGGGGCCCTGAAAATTGGGGCCCTTTTAAAAATGGAGGTTTTTTTTAGGGTGTGCCCTTTTCCCATTCCGTGGTTAGGGCCCCCAAAAAACCAGCTTAATTGGTCTGCAAAAGGGGTTTACTCCAGAAGGCAAGGGCGTTTTTTTTTTTCCCGTTCTTTTTTTCCCTCACTTTTGGCCAGGCCAAAAAAAAGTCAGGGTGGCTTGTCACGAGCTGGATGGGTTTCCCCCCGAACCTCTTTTCCCCATTTTTCACCCCGGGGGGTGGGGCGTTTTTCGTGGGTTGGAGCAGGGTTCGGGAAGCTCAGTCTCTTGCCCTCCAGCAAGCCCGTGGAAAAACTTTTGTACCAGTTCAATTTCGTCTCAGGATCCTTCGGGAATTCACGACTCAGTTCTGGGTGGACATCCAGGGGGCCCTACCCGGGGGGGGGGCCCTCGCTAGGATATTTGGTGGTCTTCTTTAGCCTTTATGTTGGGGAATTTGTGCGCTTTGGGGTTGTCCCCTGCAAACCCCCCCAAAAACCCCGGCCGGGGGGTTGGTGCCACTGCCAACCTGATGACCATGGACCCATTTGTCCATGGATTTTATCACTAACCTTCCTCCTTCCAAGGGTAACCCGTCATTTGGGTAGTGGGGACGGTTTTAGAAAACAGGCACTTTTTGTACCTTGGCGGTTTTCCCTAATGGGGGAACTTGTCCAGTTGTTTGTTGAGCATGTGGTGGGTTGCATGGGGTACCCTTAAGTGGTGTCGATAGGGGGGTACAATTTGGTTTCCAATTTTGGGGGCATTTTGTAAGAGGGTTGGGTATTTCTGTCTTTTTCACCGCTTTATCTAAAGGACAAATGGGCAGTTGAGCGGACCAATCGTTTTAAAGGCAAATCCTGCGTTCCACCTCAGCCCGACAGGATGATTGGTGTACTTCGTTCCCTTTGGCTGAGTTTTGCGTTTAACAACCGCATTAAACCAGTTACGGGCACATTCCCTTTTTCCTGAAATTATGGGTTTCATCCACTTTTGGGGATTCCCCGTTTGGACTCTGGGGGGTCCTGGGGCGGAGGGGGACAATCCAGCGGTTGGGGGAGTTTTGGCAGGAGGTTCCAAAGGAACATTACTAAGGCTCAGTCTAAAATAAGTTTTTTTGCTGACAAAAGGGAGGTCTGTGGGGCCGTGTTCCGGTTGGGGATAAGGTATGGTTATCTACTAGGATATAAGGTCAGGTCCCTCTGTGAAACTTGGACCAAAATTTTATTGGCCTTATAAAAATTACAAGCATTTAAAACCCGGTGGCATTTCGGTTGCGTCTCCCCCCGTCTCTACGGATTCCAACGTTTTCCATAGGGCCCTTTTGAAACCTGTGGGGTCCTGTGGGAAGGACCGTTGTTTTCCCCACCCTGGTTTGGAGGGCAGTCTGAGTACGGTGGGGAACGAATTCTTGATTTTAGGTTTGTTCGTTGCTCTTCAGTATCGATACATTGGAAAGGCTACGGTCCAAGGACCGGTCGTGGGTTCCTCCCCGATTGTTCATGCGGATCAGTTGGTCCGGGCTTTATGCCAGGTGTCCTGAAAAACCGAGGGGTCCGGTGGCCCCCCGTTGAGAGGGGGGTACTACATGACCCAGGGGGGGTTTGGTCTTTGTCCCGTCCTGGCCATCTGGGGTTAATGGTTTCAGCCTCTCTCGGCAGAGGGCGGCTATTTAGTTGCCAAATGACCTAGGTTGTGTCTTATACCCTGCCCTCGGCTGAGTTAGTTGACCCCCTGTGTCCCTGGCCTTGTGCTGATCTTGTTGCTTGTTTGGTTTTGCCCGGTCCGTCCTTCGTTGTGAGCTGTCTACGTCTTGTTACTGTTTATTTGCCCGTTCTGGTTTTTGATCCCTTGGCTACGTTCTGGTTATTTCTGCCTGCTCCTTTGTACTGCGTTGCTCCCTCTGTTATGCCCTGGCTACCGACATCCTTTTGTCTATTCCCCTGGTAACTCTGTCCCGTATTACCCTTCAGGATTTTTTCCTTCTGTCATACTCTTGGAGCTTAGGCCCACGCCCATCCTTCACTGTTAAAGGGTCCTCTGGCCGAAACTTCGGTCTGTTACCCCCTTCCCTGAAACCTGGGGGCCGGCGCCGCCCTTGGCAGTCATGTGTTTCGGGTCCTGTTAGTCAAAGCACGATCTTCACCGCTGCGCCCCGCTCCACAGGATCTTTGAGTGCAGTTTTGTATTATTCAGGGCCCGCATGGCTCAGTGAGCAAGTGCAGTGGGGTATTCGTGATATTGGACTTCAGTTCGATAGCCGCCCTGGCTGCTTAAATGGCCGCTCTTTTTCTGAAGGATTGTGCCCGTATTCCTTTGGTTAACGCCGACTGCCTTACACAATTTTAAAGATGTGTGAAATGATTTTTGGTAACGGGGCCTCACGTGTGATTTTTTTTTTTTTTTTACTGGGCATATAGGGGCCGTCTAAAAACCTTGAGCAAAACCCCGTTCCCTACCCGGGGGGATCGCATTTGGATTTTGCACTATAATGCGTAAGGCGTCGTACATATAAAAGATCCCCCGTTGATCAACCCCCCTACCGATGTTGTTTTTGGACCCCGGCACCAGGTTTGCTAATGTGAAACGCCCCAAATATGCGTTGCAAAATGTTAGTTTAGGGTGACTTGTATTGCGATTCACACTGTCATAGAGATTACAATGTATCACCAACAATTAGGCCTCTTTTACACATCAGTTTTTTGCCGTCAGGCCAATTCCGGCATTTTTTTAAAAAAACTGATCCGTTTTTTTTTTTTTAAATGCCGGATCCGTTTTTTTGTTATTGACAGCATTAGCGGGATGCGCCCATGTCATTGCGTTTTAGTCCTTTTTTCTGCGGATCCGTCCTAATTTTAATTCGGCGGCCTGACAGAAAAGACATGTTTAAATTTTTTTTTTCTGCCGGAAACGCCTGACAAACGCTGAAGCGGAGCATCAGGCGGCGGAAAAATACAATCTATGGGATCGGATCAGGTTTTGTGCAATCCGGCAAAAGACTGACCGGATTCTGGAAATCAAAATATACTACTACTATACCCAGGACGGATCCCGGGACATCAGTTTTTTACAATCTATGCGGATCCGTCTTTTTTTTAAACAATTCCCCCGGATTGTGCCTGATTGCAAAAAAATGTGGTGGAAAGAGGCCTTAAAGCACGGGGCGTCAACATTCCTGACTAGGTGGAGCCTCTTCCAGCCCCCTTTAAAAAAACTTGCCTGATAAAAAAATATTTATAACTCGTCCCACCTAAAATTGAAAGGAAAAGGCATTCCTATAAATGTCGTGCGCTACAGACCCGACCTCCCCTTTTACCTGAGCGGTTAGAAGTTCTATAAACGTCGCATCAACCCGATTACAGAATCGAAGGTCTTCCGTTGATTAAAGAGCACCATTCTTCCCATGCCTTACCGTAGACCTGCCGGTAGCCGGTGTCACTGGGTTTGGATCAAGGGCTTATGGATTCCACAGGTTTCCCCCAGAGGGAGGGAGGACATTGTGGGCCCCGGGTGGCTGAGGTTGGGGAGGAACATTTGAAGGCCTGCCAATCGGAAGACAACAGAGAAGTTAACAATCACATCCTCTGCACGACGAAACTCTGACACGGCACCAGAGTTGTGTCAAACATAATAAGCTAAGTGGCGCACAGCGCAAGAATGGGGGGGGAGGGGAAACAGTTGTTCAAATTCTTTCTGGGTATTTGGTTATAAACCTGATGTTAGCGTTTTCCAAATGGGAACCCAAAGCTCAATGGATGTTACATCGAAAAATCTCTAATGGCGTGGGTTGCGGCCCCAGGTGGATGTGATCATAAATCCGTCCAGCTGCATTTGCACCATTGGTCTTTGTAGATTGCGACAAAACCGTTATTGATATCTCCGCCAACCCCTAGACCTAGTTCCTTGCTCGGCGTTTCCTGCACCCTTACGCATGTATGTCCATTGTAGGAATCTAAGAAGACTTCCAGACTAGCAAATCTGCTTTCAAGGAGCGGTTGAGTCTAATTCTATGTCCCGGCTGGGTAATGCCTTTTGTTGACAACGATAAACGGCGTGAGAAAGCTCTGCCCACTGGCATAACTCGGCAAGCAAAATTGAGCAAACCTAGCAAAGACTGCATCTGCTGAAGGGTGACTTTTTAGCTTCGTTGAAAGTTTCAACCGTTTGCCGTGTTTTTTTAATTTATCCGCTGGTAAACGAAAGACCATTTTTTGGTATCTATTTCAATGCCGAGGAAAGGGAGCACGTTGCATGGGGCCGATCGTTTTTTTTCTGGGTGAAAGTGGTATCGAGGAGCCGAGCTATAGTGTAAACTTCTGGAGGAAAAGAAACAGAGTTTAGAGTCCCTGGACCCGACGAACAAAAAGTTGTCTAGGTAGTGAATGGTCGAATTGCTGCCTGTTTTGTGCCGCATACCCAGTCTAGGAAGGTACTGAAAAGTTCGAAATATGGCTGAGAAAGAGCAGCCCATTGGTAGGCACATGTCGAAGTAAAAACAGTTGGTCCCACCTTACAACCTAACAAATGAAAGCATTCTGGGTGCACCGGCAAAAGGCGGAAAGCTGATTGTCGGATTTGCTAGGAGAGCACCTGGCCCCGCTGTGCGCACTAGTTCGACCGCTCTGTCAAAAACCGCATAAGTTACGGAAGTGTCTTCTGGGGGGTATTGTGTCGTTAACCGAACCACCTTTCGGGTAGGAAAGGTGATGTTTTAGCCGATATTTACGGGTTCATTTTTGGGGACAATAACCTAAAGGCGAGACTCTGAGATTTTTGAAGGGCAGTGATGTAAAAGGGCCGTCATCCTGCCTAGATCTACATCTTTTTGGATTTTCTAATGAAAATCTCGGGGAATTCGAACATGGATTTTAGATTATTAGCCGATTGTCAGTGTTTGATTTAGTTTGAAGGGAATGAAAAACCTGTTTTGAAAACCGTCGTGCAATTGCTGGGCCGCATCTTTTTAGGATAAAGGCTTAGCCATGGGCCCATGCGGCTACGTTCACCAGGGTTTTGCCTCGTAGCCGCTCCGTTTGGGAGGCGGGACACCTGATGCAGGGTGTCCACCTCCGCAAGCTGAGCAGTCATGCCTATATTTACATGACGCCTGGAAGCGGCAGTTTCCTCATTATATAACAGGCAGGCCCCTGGTCTCCACACGACCACTGAGTTCTGGCTGAGCTGTTGAGAAATAGTGGCCGTTGATGAAAAGGGGGAATGTTTTTGTGAAAGCATTTAGTCGTAGCCAACATCTGTCCTCTTTTACTTCCCATCTAAATCCGGTAGCAGGGCTAGCCTCCTGCGGAACTCTTCGTCATAGCCTCCAAGCGACGCCACTATGAGACTTATATGAGTTGTTTATTAAGTCCTGATAAATAACTCGAACAGCTTTTGGGTGTTTTTGGCCATAATACAGCCGAGGACAGGAAGGCCTGAAGCCAGTTGTTCATTGTATGCGCTATTTTTCCTCTTGACCATTCGCCGTCTTCCTTTCCTTATTACGGACTGCTGGTCTGACGACAGAAGTGACCATTATCTACGTATTCATTGTTCCAGATTTTTGTTTTGTCTCTAGGTCTATGTGTGCACCTAGTGGACTGATTCCACAGAAAAATGCGTCCTTGTGTAGACTAGTGATTTAGGTGTTGTTCTGTGACGGCTGACCAGTAGGGTGATCTAGGCGGTGAACAAGCTCCCTGATGGCAGATGCCAGATCGTTGTCTCCATTGGTGTGTGCTGTGTTATGTTAATTTATTATGCGAAACTCACCGCTGTCAGTTGCAGGCAGAGTGTCCTGGGCACGGGTGGCTCCGGATGATGGAGGATCTGCGGAGCGGTAGATGTGCTGGGTTGTTGTTGGTGGTGTTACTGGGGTTACTGGGAGATAGGGATGTGTCTCCATGGCTGGCGGTCAAAGATGGGGCACGTGACAGCCGATGCTGTCGTGCGCCTGAGGCTGAGTGACAAACTGCTGGTGAAATTCCAGCGCCTCGAGGATGTCGTTTGACCGGATGCCTGTGGGGTTTAAAGCTTCTCTCCGTCTGGTAGCCGGGACGGAGAACGTGTGTGCTGTCTTCTGTCGGAGTGCGTATGGACCCGTCGTGACCCCTCAGATGTGTCTGACCGTCCCTGAAGTTGACGGTGATCGCCATCTGGAGGACCGTAACTGCGGCATTTCCTGTAGGAGCAGTGTTTATCCCTGTAACAAGCACGCAACAGCAGGGGGACAGCGAATCAGTGGGAATTCTTCTGAGGAGGGTGAGGGTCTACGGCGTGTATGTCTACGACCGCCGCGGGGTATGGACTGTGTTAGGGGTGTTAGGTTCTAGTAATCGGGGAACAGGATTCTGGAGCCGGCTATGGGCCGGTCCGGGGGAGTACTGCGTGGCGAAGGAGGCGTCTTTCTATATGGCAACGACGCAGGTGGGAAGTGAATAAAAGGGGGGAAGGGTAAGTGTGCATTCGCTACAACTGTAAGGTTGGGTCGTTGGGGGGTTGATGGCATGTAGTGTATATTTGAAGTGGTTGTGTTAGTACGTTGTTATGTTTCGGTAGCTGAGGAGTGCAGGTAAAAAAAGGCAATACACCAGAGCAGTTGGAATCTATGAGATTGCAGTCCTGACTAACCACCACAACTAGAGGCAGCCGTGGAGCGTTCCTACGTTGGTCCTAGACGCCTCGTCACAGCCTGAGAAACTAACTACACCTAAAGATAGAAATAGGAAAGCTATCTGCCCCGGAGCAGAACCCCAAAGATAACAGAAAGCCCCCAAACATGTAATGGCGGTTAGACAAGAGGAAATACTGACACAGAAAGAAAATAGTATGAGCAAACGCTGGGGCCCAAACTATCTAAATAGAAAAGGATAGGAAGGGTACTTACTGCAATCCCAGAAAACCCTGAAAAGCACCAACTCTACTAATTTCAAAATCACCTGAGATCACACGACCTCTACCACCTAAATTAGCTCTCTGGTGTAACAAAATCAAAACAGCAGCCACTGAAAAAACTGGAAAAAGCAAAAGAACAAAACTCAGTGGCTGAACTAAACTGAGAGGGCAGAAGCCCCCGGAGGGACCCTGAAGGCCCCCAAAGAAGTGCAGGACAAAATGCAAAAATATAGAATAAACACAAAAGAAGCAAAAGTCTTATCTGTAAGCAGGAGATGCAGACACAACACAGCAGGCTACAAGGGAAACTGGAATGAAGGATTCAGACCAGAACAATTGATCACCGGCAACCCTGATGGGAAAATGACTCCCTTATATAAGACCAGTCAGTAACACCTGATTCCCAGTCCCCACAATCTTCACTAGCACCGCTTGTAACCACCAGAGGGAGCCTCTGTTCAGAACTCATCTCAAACCCATTCACAACAGTACGTGATTTTGACACATAATCTACTTGCTACGGAGCACGTTGAACGGTCGGGTTGGACATGACAGCACGCTTAGCAGCAGCAACACCCATACTGACACCAGGCTCTTGCCGACTGGCTGTTGCCGGTGGGTGCCTTTAGTGACCCCTCTCTGGGGACCCTGTCCCCGCGGCGTAGGTGCCATCGGTATATATGGAGCCTTAGATTTCTGCGGAGCTCGTGCCTGACCGGCTTGATATTGCTGGAAAGGCCGAGCTCCGTTCATAGAGGGCTGGTCCAGGACGCCGGAAGTTCGGGCCCACAGACTGGAACTGGGCAGGTCCAGCCCGGGGACTAGCGTGGACGAGGCCTGCAGGCTGGCCCGGCGCAGCTGGCCTGCAAGAGGGCCGCGGATGGCGCTGGCGGGCAAGCAGAGCAGCGGTGCGGGCGCGGCGGCTCGTCACCGACAACCCACCGCCCATGTGAAGGCGCTCCGGGGGGCGGGAGGAGCACCTGCAGGCACGGAAACGGCAGCGGCCCCTGGAGAGGCAGGCGAACTACCAGCCCCGTTGGCAGAAGGTGGGTAGCCTGTGGTGAGGGTGAGGGGGGAGTAGGAAGAGCGACGGCACCAACTGCAGGGCTGAGGGGGAGGCCGAGGGAGAGGCCCGAGGAGGACAGGGGTCTGGGAGAGGGGGCACGCGACCCGCGTGGGGTAGAAACACCGGGGGATATAGGGGAGGCCTGCGGCGAAGTTAGGGAGGGCACAGGGTGGTGAGCACTAAGGCTGGACATTAAGGATTGTATCTATGGCTCACCTTCCTGTGCTGCTCTCCGCTGCAGGGCCTCAATCAGGGGGTCAGACATCGCTGCAGACAAGACAAAACTTCCAATGGTCAGCCGGGGGAGGAAGAGTAAGATTCCGGCCCTCGCACGAGAATTTAACCCTGAGGGTGTGGCTGGACACACCTACCCCTTTCTCCCCGTTGGTCAGTGGGCGTCCTAGTATATGGCATCACCTGAGAAGTAGTGGGACGGGGGGAAGCACTGCCCAAAGTTTCTTCCTAGCTTAATATCTATATGGGGGCTCTGCAGTCAGATGCACTCTCCCTATACGGTGCCTACCATTACTTTGTTTCTCATTTGTTACAGAATTTCTTTGGATCGTGGCATGATGTAGCTTTTGAGGATCTTTTTGGTTTATTTCACTTTGTCAGGCCGGACCCAATTAAGTGATTTCTTGATTGAGAACAGGTGTGGCAATAATCAGGCCTGGGTGTGGCTAGGGAATTTGTTTTAAGGGGGGTGTAAGGTCGGGACCGCCACCATCTTAGATAGGGCCTATACCAGCCTCCATTTTGTCAGTTCACAGAGCCATGAACAGGCTGCTTTCAATCCATTTTCTCACAGCAGCAAGAAGCACAAGGGACAGACCTGCCAAGAGAGCAGCGGCACACGTTTTGGGGGCTGTCCAGCAACTAAGACTTTCACCTGGGGATCGCAGAGCTCCCTGCCTCCCCATGACCATACAACCCGGTAATATTGATCTATAGCTTATACCTTTAAGCCTTGTACATTATCGTTGTATTTTTTCTCTGACTGCAAATCCATTGTAATTACGTTGTATAGCTTTACTGTATATTTCTGTAATTATCTAGTGCGCCCTTAAGGCAATTAAACCATAAAATTAATCTTGGGCTGATGCTTTTACTCTGATTACGAATCTTAGAATACCCAGTGGGTAACAGGACACCCTCCCCGGCGGCCATTTGCTCTAGGTGTAGTTCCCTTACTGACCTGAGAGACAAAGGGGGCGCCGGAGAGCTGTACCTGTGGAGTTACGTCCCATTGGTGACGTGGGAGGAAAGGGGATCGTCCTTCACATTTGGTAGCGGCGGTGGGATCAGAAGCTGTGATACCCAGGCTACCGTGTGGCGGTCGGCTTAGTTCCTCACAATTGGTGGCAGCGGTGGGATCAGAGTAATAGTGTGCGTGGGACCCCTACTCCCAGACACTAGAGACTACCAGCGGTACTTTCACTGCTGGGGTCTTAAGGTCAGCCCAGCACTAGACGGTCAGAGTGTAAATATAACAAGTTGTGTGCAAGGTCAGGGTTGCAGCTGTGTCAGTAACCAAAGGTTCCCAAGATGGCGGAAGGCACCAGGAGTAAGGCAAAGGGGGAGGCCAATGCTATGGTCTATGATGGGTTCGATACCGACGGAGGCGAGGGGGAGCTCAGCCAGGGCTCCCCAAGGAGCCCGACCCCCGTGCTCAGTCTCACAGTGGACTGTCCACCCCCTGCCCGTCCCAGCCTGTCCAGATCGGAGGCCCTTTTCCAAGCGGCTATGGCACAGCTCGAGGCTGGTAATGACGCCGCCTATAACAGACTCCTGGTGGCGGCAGAGAAAGCAGCAGAGCGTGAGCAAGCAGCGGCAGAGCGTGAGCATACAGAACGTGTGTTGCAGGCTACAGAACGCCGTGAAGCTGCGGAGCGCCGGCACCGACTGGAGATGGCTCAGCACGGGCCCCCACTGGACGCACCAGGCCCAACGGAGACAAGGGCTTCCAAGGTCCCGGCGGAGGACTTTCCCTTGCTTGAGAAGGATGGAGACCTGGATTCCTTTCTGCTTGCTTTTGAGAGGACCTGCCTCCAACATCATCTGGCCCTGGATCAGTGGGCAAGGTACCTGACCCCCCGTTTGAGGGGAAAGTCCCTGGAAGTTTTGGGGGACTTACCTGCCGGGGAGGAGCAGGACTACAACCGCATCAAGCGGGATCTGATCCAGCACTACAAACTCACCCCGGAGTCGTACCGCAGGAAGTTCAGGAGCCTGCAGCGGGGTTCAAAGGACACCTTGACCGACCACATGCGGGCCCTGCTGAGAGCTGCGGAGCACTGGACCTCACTAACCCGTCAGGAGGTCCAGGAACTGTTTGTCGTGGAGCAATTCTTGTGGAACTGCCCAGAGGACCTCCAGCAGTTCCTCCGTGACCGGAAACCAAAGGGGGCTTCTGCTACAGCCGCCCTGGCAGACGAGTATGCCAACAACAGGGCGCCGGAGCCAAAGAAGCCTGCCAGCAGCACCTGGAGAGGGGGTAAGCCCAATCCTGCCCCAGCCCCATATCCAGCCCCCAGAGTGCAAGGGATGTACCCCCGGCTGCCCCTCTCCAGGCCAGGAACAGAACCCAGACGTTGTCATAATTGCAATCAGCCAGGACACTTTAAGGTTGCGTGTCCCCAGCGCCAGAAGGCCCCATCCCTGTCCCAGAAACCGACCACTGTTTTGTGTGTGGGAGGGGTGATGGGAGGTCCCTAGACAATTACCAACCCGTCACCATCGGCCGCTCAGCAGTCATGGGACTGCGGGACACAGGCGCTGAACGAACCCTGGTACGCCCTGAGGTGATGTCCCCTCAAGACTTGGTACCTGGGAAAACCCTTTCCGTCTCCGGAATTGGAGGCGTTGAACCGGCGCTGCCCGTTGCCAAGGTGTATTTGGACTGGGGCGCCAGGAGGGGGATGCGGGAGGTGGGAGTAACGCCGAATATTCCTGCAAATGTGTTGCTTGGGACCGATTTGGGGCGGCTAGTGTCCCAGTATGTGGCCACTGAACCCCCAAGTTCGGCTCCCCAAGAATGTCATGACTCTACTGTGAATGCTAATGTTAATGTATTGAATGTGCCTCCAACAGTGGAGGAGGGAGTGAAACCTGATGGTAAGCCATGCACTGACACTACACACACAGGGCTCACAGTGAGGACAGGTGAGGAGGCTGCACGGGAGAGCTCAGAGGTGGGGGGAGGGGCTGCTATGGCAGTGTAGGGCCCCTAAGTGAACCCAGCCTGCTGAGTCTAGGGCCCCTGCAGGAAGAGGAACAGGCCATGAGGGGAGGTGGTGTCCCGGGAGAGGAGCCACCAGGTAGGACCCCAGGTCAGGAGTTCCCCACATCCGGGATGTCAGGAAGTCAGGGAAGTCTGCCTGACCCGGCGACTTGGTCAGGGGACGAGGGAAAGCAGGCACTACCCGTGGTCTCAGCGGTCGTGGCCGCTGTTACCAGGAGTGGGAGCGCTGAAGCCCAAGGAGCCTCAGCGGAGGTCCGACGGTTTCCCCCTCTCCACCAAGTGGCTGCCGAGACAGACAGTAGCCAGGAGACAGATCCCGGGGAACTGACAGAGGACATGGCAGTTTCATCAATTCTTGCCACATCAAGTCAGGGATTTCAGGCAGCGTTGGAAGCTGACACTAGCCTGAAGACTCTCAAGGAGCAGGCGGCACAGCCTCCCCTGAAGTTCGACCGCGAGCGAGTGGTCTGGGACCAGGGACGGCTGTACCGGGTAACGGTCCAGCAGGGTTCACCGGAGGCGTGGCCCAGGGACCGACAGTTAGTGGTACCCCATCCGTTCAGGGCGGAATTGTTGCGGATCGCACACGAGATTCCAATGGCCGGACACCTAGGGATCACTAAAACCAGGGCCAGGCTAGCTCAGCATTTCTACTGGCCTGGAATGAGGACCGAGGTGATAGCCTACTGCCGTTCGTGTGACACCTGTCAGAGGGTGGGGAAGGCGGAGCCGCCCCCCAAAGCCCCACTGGTAACTCTGCCCATCATCGAAGAGCCTTTCTCAGAGGGTGGCTGTGGATATCATTGGACCTCTGTCCACTCCCAGCCGCTCCGGGAAATGCTTCATACTAACGGTAGTGGACTATGCCACCCGGTACCCGGAGGCGGTAGCTTTGTCGTCCATTCGGGCCGACAAAGTGGCCACTGCCTTACTGGAGATTTTCTCCAGAGTGGGGTTTCCCAAGGAAATGCTCACCGACTGAGCGACCCAGTTCATGTCGCAGCTGATGGAGTCTCTCTGTAAGCAGGTACAGGTGCAACATCTGGTGGCCAGCCCTTATCACCCACAGACCAATGGCTTGTGTGAGCGGTTCAATGGCACCTTAAAGCAGATGCTGAAGATGTTGGTCGACTCCCACGGGAGAGACTGGGAGCGGTATCTCCCACACCTGCTGTTTGCCTACCAGGAGGTCCCACAGGCCTCAACAGGGTTCTCCCCCTTTGAGCTCCTGTACGGGCGACTTGTACGGGGGCCCCTTGCTCTGGTGAAGGAAGCATGGGAAGGGGATTTAGCCACCCCTGGAGTGTCGGTCATTGAGTATGTCGTGCGCTTCCGGGACCGAATGATGGCCTTGACACGGCTGGTGCATGACAATATGACCCAAGCTCAGGCTGACCAGAAGCGATGGTACGACCAGAATGCTTGTGAGCGGACCTACCAGGTGGGTCAAAAGGTGTGGGTACTGGTCCCCGTACCCCAAAACAAGCTTCAGGCGGCCTGGGAGGGTCCATACCTCGTGCACGAGCAGCTCAACGGCGTCACCTACCTGGTCACCCTGGACCACGCCCGTGGAAGGAGAAGGCCTTCCATGTGAACATGATGAAGGCCCACCAGGAGCGGGAGGCTTATGCCCAACCAGTGTGCAACCTTTCAGAGGACATTGAGTCAGAAATCCTCCTGGATCTGCCACCCTAGCCAAAGAGAGGGTGCGGTAGGGCGCATGGGGGAACACAGGAATGTGATACCCCCTAGCGCCCTCAAAAGCAGGGAGGTGTAAGGTCGGGACCGCCACCATCTTAGATAGGGCCTATACCAGCCTCCATTTTGTCAGTTCACAGAGCCATGAACAGGCTGCTTTCAATCCATTTTCTCACAGCAGCAAGAAGCACAAGGGACAGACCTGCCAAGAGAGCAGCGGCACACGTTTTGGGGGGCTGTCCAGCAACTAAGACTTTCACCTGGGGATCGCAGAGCTCCCTGCCTCCCCATGACCATACAACCCGGTAATATTGATCTATAGCTTATACCTTTAAGCCTTGTACATTATCGTTGTATTTTTTCTCTGACTGCAAATCCATTGTAATTACGTTGTATAGCTTTACTGTATATTTCTGTAATTATCTAGTGCGCCCTTAAGGCAATTAAACCATAAAATTAATCTTGGGCTGATGCTTTTACTCTGATTACGAATCTTAGAATACCCAGTGGGTAACAGGACACCCTCCCCGGCGGCCATTTGCTCTAGGTGCAGTTCCCTTACTGACCTGAGAGACAAAGGGGCGCCGGAGAGCTGTACCTGTGGAGTTACGTCCCATTGGTGACGTGGGAGGAAAGGGGATCGTCCTTCACATTTGGTAGCGGCGGTGGGATCAGAAGCTGTGATACCCAGGCTACCGTGTGGCGGTCGGCTTAGTTCCTCACAGGGGGGCAATCACTTTTTCACACAGGGCCCTGTAGGTTTGGATTTCTTTCTCTGTTAATAATAAAGACCTTCGTTTATAAACAGCATTTTGTGATTACTTGTGTTATCTTTGTCTAATATTTACATTTATTTGGTGATCTGAAACATTTAAGTGTGACAACTATGCAAAAGAATAGGAAATCAGGAAGGGGCAAACGCTTTTTCACACAACTGTATACGTGATCTACCTGTTCCAGATTATCAGATTTTTCAGACATTTATAGTGACCTGTATATAATAATCTGGACACTGCCGGTTGTGCTGTGTCTGGATTATCGGGTTTTCCAGTGAGTGATCGATGAATAATGAATGCGGGGCCTGGCAGCGGGTGATGATGACGGGGCATGGGGCGACCCAGAACATTACTTCCATAGCTCATGTAATATTTACACCCCGATCTCCACCTGGAGGGCGCAGGAAATTTCTCCACAATTTCTGGGTCATTGTGTATTTAACTCTGTAGCTCCTGGACGGATACAATAAGTCGACAGACACCTTATAACATCTTAAAGAGGGTCTCCGATGTCAGAAACCCCTATTTACCCTCAGTGGAGTGACGGCGACTAATGTCATCAGTGAGACTCTACAGCTAAGGATAGTGTGGACCCCCTATATTATAGCGCAGGCACCTATTGTATGGCATGTCACCTATATGATAGCACAGGCCCCAATAGTATGGCGTGTTCCCCTATATTATAGCGCAGGCCCCTATAGTATGGTGTGTTCCCCTATATGATAGGCCAGGCCCCCATAGTATTGTGTGTACCTCTGTATGATAGCGCAGGCCTCTATAGTATGGTGTGTTCCCCTATATGATAGCGCAGGCCTCTAGTAGGCCATGTACCCTATATCATAGCCCAGGCCCCCAAACTATGGCATGTACCCCTATATTATAACACATTCCTTATAGGAAAATGAAAGCTGAGCTCTGGTTCATTGCGTTGGGCAACATAGACCATGTATTTTTGTGGCCTGATGGGTAGCAGAGGCGTCTTTGCCTGTACATTATCGGATGGCCCCTTCTGGACATAGGACATAAATGGTGTGAGTAATCCTGCCCCATCACGTCTGGAGGCAGCCACCGTGAGCAGCAGCCTCCTACTGGCACCGAGCGCCAATTATGTGCCGCTTATTAGATGGGGTGAAGTCGCAGATCAAGGACTGTGGTGTGAACGTGGCGAGAATAGCAAATCTGTGTGTGTAAGACGGTCGTCTTGAGCAGGGGCTTGGGGCCCCTGTGCAAGAAATGTGTCCGGGACCCCCCTCCTTTTATAGCGACAAAGATATATCCAGGTGCATCTCACAAAATTAGAATATCATCATAAAGTGAAACTTCTATATTATATAGAGTCATTTACAGACAGTGTGATCTATTTCACATGTTTATTTCTGTTAACCCTTAGTGACAGAACCAATTTGCACATTAATGACCAGGCCAATTTTTACAATTCTGACCACTCTCACTGTATGAGGTTATAACTCTGGAACGATTTAAAAGATCCCGCTGATTCTAAGACTGTTTTTTTGTGACATATTGTACATCGTGTTACTGGTAAAATTTCTTCGATATGACTTGCGTTTATGAAAAAAACGGAAATATGGCGAAAATTTTGCAATTTTCAAACTTTTAATTTTTATGCCCTTAAGTCAGGGAGTGTCACACAAAATACTTAATAAATAACATTTCCCACATGTCTACTTTACATCAGCACTATTTTAGAAACAATTTTTTTTTTTGGTTAGGAAGTTATAAGGGTTAAAAGTTGACCAGCGATTTCTCATTTTTACAACAAAATTTACAAAACCATTTTTTTTTAGGGACCACCTCACATTGAAGTCACTTAGAGGGGTGTACATGATAGAAAATACCCAAAAGTGACACCATTCTAAAAACTGCACCCCTCAAGGTGCTCAAAACCACATTCAAGAAGTTTATTAACCGTTTACAGCTTCACAGGAACTGAAGCAATGTAGAAGGAAAAAATTAACATTTAACTTTTTTTACAAACATTTTAGTTCAGAACCATTTTTTTTTCACAAGTGTAAAAAGAGAAAATGAATCACAAAATTTTGTTGTAAAATTTCTCCTGAATGCGCTGAAACCCCATATGTGGAGGTAAACAACTGTTTGGGCGCACCGCAGAGCTCGCAAGGGAAGGAGCGCTGTGTGACTTTTTTAATGCAGAATTGGCTGGAATTAAGATCGGACACGATGTCGCGTTTAGAGAGACCCTTATGTGCCAAAACAATGGAACCCCCCCACAAGTGACACCATTTTGGAAACTAGACCCCTTAAGGAACTTATCTAGATGTGTGGTGAGCAATTTGAACCCCCAAGTGCTTCACAGAAGTTTATAACGCAGAGCCGTGAAAATAAAAAATCCTTTTTTTTCCACAAAAATGATCTTTTCACCCCCAAATTTTTATTTTCACAAGGGTACCAGGAGAAATTGGACCCCAAAAGTCGTCCAATTTGTTGTGAGTACGCCGATACCCAATATGTTGGGGGAACCGCTGTTTGGGCGCATGGCAGAGCTTGGAAGGGAAGGAGCGCCGTTTTGGAATGCAGACTTTGATGGAATGGTCTGCGGGCGTCATGTTGCGTTTGCAGAGCCCTTGTTGTGCCTAAACAGTAGAAACTCCCCACAAGTGACCCACTTTTGGAAACTAGACCCCCAAAGGGGCTTATCTAGATGTGTGGTGAGCACTTTGAACCTCCAAGTGCTTCACAGAAGTTTATAATGCAGAGCCGTGAAAATAAAAAATCATTTTTTTTCCACAAAAATGATTTTTTTAGCCCTCATTTTTTATTTTCCCAACAGGAGAAATTAGACCCCCAAAGTTGTTGTGCAATTTGTCCTGAGTACGCTGATGCCCCATATATGGGGGTGAACCACTGTTTGGGCGCACGGCAGAGCTCAGAAGGGAGGGAGCAACGTTTGACTTTTTGAACGCAAAATTGGCTGGAATCAATGGTGGCGCCATGTCGTATTTGGAGACCCCCTGATGTAACTAAACAGTGGAAACCCCCTAATTCTAACTCTAACCCTAACCCCAACACACCGCTAACCCTAACCCTAATCCCAACCCTACCCATAACCCTAATCACAACCCTAATCCCAACCCAATCCTAACCCCAACACACCCCTAACACCAGTACCAATCCTAACCATAACCCTAACCACAAACCGAACCCCAATCATAATCCTAACCCTAACCGTAAAACTTTAAACCAACTCACTTTAGCCAAACCCTAACCCTAATGTGAAAATGAAAATAAATATATTTTCTTTTATTATTTTTCCCTTAACTATTTTTCAACTAAGAGGGTGATAAAGGGGGGTTATTTAATATTTTTTTTTATTTTGATCACCGTGATAGCGTCTATCACAGTGACCAAAATGAAGCAATAGAAAAAATCTTATCTTCCTGTTGTTGCCGGGTGCCGGCCGGCAGATCGCGGCTGGTGAACTGCATATGTAGCCGCCATTTTCTGACTGGAAGATGGCGGCGCCCACTGGAGGATGCAGGAGGGCCCGAGAACCACGGGGAGGTACGGGGGGTGATCAGGGACCCTATTTCTCTCTCCTCTGATGTGCGATCATTAAATGGCACATTGGATTTTTAATTTTTTTTTGCAGTCGCCGTTATACGGTTAATAACGGCGATCGCAACCCCGGGGTTGGTAAAAAACTGACAGGGATCATCTTTGGGGTCTCGGCTAACCCCGGCAGCTGAGACCCTGGAGAAAATCCGACTCTGAGGGGCGCTATACACTTTTTCCGTAAATTAAGTACCCTTAACTGCCGCCGTTAAAATGCGTATCGGCGGTTGTTAAGGGGTTAATGTTGATGATTATGGCTCACAGCCAATGAAAACCCAAAAGTCATTATCTCAGTAAATTAGAATACTTTATAACACCAGCTTAAAAAATTATTTTAAAATCCGAAATGTTGGCCTACTGAAATGCATGTTCAGTAAATGCACTCAATACTTGGTCGGGGCTCCTTTTGCATCAATTACCGCATCAATGCGGCGTGGCATGGAGGCGATCAGCCTGTGGCACTGCTGAGGTGTTATGGAAGCCCAGGTTGCTTTGATAGCAGCCTTCAGCTCGTCTGCATTGTTGGGTCTGGTGTCTCTCATCTTCCTCTTGACAATACATAGATTTTCTATGGGGGTTAAGGTCAGGCGAGTTTGCTGGCCAATCAAGCACAGTGATACTGTTGTTTATAAACCAGGTATTGGCACTTTTGGCAGTGTGGACAGGTGCCAAGTCCTGCTGGAGAATGACATTTCCATCTCCAAAAATCTTGTCGGCAGAGGGAAGCATGAAGTGCGCTAAAATTTCCTGGTAGACGGCTGCGCTGACTTTGGTCTTGATAAAACACAGTGGACCTACACCAGCAGATGACATGGCTCCCCAAACTATCACTGATTGTGGAAACTTCACACTAGACCTTGGAAATGAAGGTCCCAGATTCTGGAGGAAGAGTGGAGAGGCCACAATCCAAGCTACTCGAGGTCTTGTGGCTGATCGCCTCCATGCCAAACCTCACTGATGCAGTAAGGGTATGTTTCCACGTTCAGTATTGGCAGAGCTTTGAATGCAGCAGATACCCGCTCCGTCCAAAGCGCTGCCGGCTTTTGTACGCGCGCTGATCCTGCATGTATTCATAAACAAATAAATATTTAACCCCTTAGTGACAGAGCCATTTTGCAGCTTAATGACCGGGCCAATTTTTACAATTCTGACCACTGTCCCTTTATGAGGTTATAACTCTGGAACGCTTTAACGAATCCAGCTGATTCTGAGACTGTTTTTTCGTGATATATTGTACTTCACGTTAGTGGTAAAAAATTTTTTATATGACTTGCTTTTATTTATGAAAAAAACGGAAATATGGCAAAAATTTTGAAAATTTCGCAATTTTCAAACTTGAAATTTTTATGCCCTTAAGTCAGAGAGATATGTCACACAAATTTCTTAATAAATAACATTTCCCACATATCTACTTTACATCAGCACAATTTTGGGAACAAAATTTTCTTTTATTACGAAGTTATAAGGGTTAAAAGTTGACCAGCGATTTCTCATTTTTACAACACCATTTTTTTTAGGGACCACATCACATTTGAAGTCACTTTGAGGGGTCTATATGATAGAAAATACCCAATAGTGACACCATTCTAAAAACTGCACCCCTCAAGGTGCTCAAAACCACATTCAATAAGTTTATTAACCCTTCAGGTGCTTCACAGGAGCTGAAGCAATGTGGAAGGAAAAAATTGACATTTAACTTTACTTCGGAACCAATTTTTTTTATTTTCACAAGTGTTAAAAGAAAAAATGTACCACAAAATTTGTTGTGCAATTTCTTCTGAATACGCAGATACCCCATATGTGGGGGTAAACCACTTTTTGGGCGCACGGCAGAGGGCGCAAGGGAAGGAGCGCCGTTTGACTTTTTCAACGCAGAATTGGCTGGATGCCATGTCGCGTTTAGATAGCCCCTGATGTGCCTAAACAGTGGAAACCCCCAACAAAGTGACCCCATTTTGGAAACTAGACCCCTTAAGGAACTTATCTAGATGTGTGGTGAGCACTTTGAACCTCCAAGTTCTTCACACAAGTTTATAATGTAGAGCCATGAAAATAAAAAATCATATTTTTTCACAAAAATGATATTTTCATCCCAATTTTTATTTTCCCAAGGGTAACAAGACACCAAATGTTTTTGTACAATTTGTCCTGAGCATGCCGATACCCCATATGTGGGGGTAAACCACTTTTTGGGCACACGGCAGAGGTCGCAAGGGAAGGAGCGCCGTTTGACTTTTTCCACGCAGAATTGGCTGGACGCCATGTTGCATTTGTAGAGGCCCTGATGTGTCTAAACAGTGGAAACCCCCCACAAGTGACCCCATTTTGGAAACTAGACCCCCTAAGGAACTTATCTAGATGTGTGCTGAGCACTTTGAACTCCCAAGTGCTTCACAGAAGTTTATAACGCCCGAGCGTGAAAAAAAAAAATCATATTTTTTCCACAAACCTGATCGTTTAGTGTCCCCAATTTTTTATTTTCCCAAGAGTAACAGGAGAAATTAGACCACAAAAGTTGTTCTCCAATTTGTCCTGAGTACGCTGATACCCCATATATGGGGGGGGGGGACCACTGTTTGGGCGCACGGCAGGGCTTGGAAGGGAAGCAGCGCCGTTTGACTTTTTCAAACCAAAATTGGCTGGAATTGAGATTGGACACCATGTCGCATTTGGAGAGCCCTTGATGCGCCTAAACAGTGGAAACCCCCACAAGTAACACCATTTTGGAAACTAGACCTCCTATGGAACTTATCTAGATCTGTTGTGAGCACTTTGAACCCCCAAGTGTTTCACAAAAGTTTATAATGCCTGGGTGTGAAAAAAAAACAAAACTATTTTCCACAAAAATTATTTTTTAGTCCCAAATTTTTGATTTTTCACATGGTAATTGGACCCTAAAAGTTGTTGTCCAATTTGTCCTGAGTATGCTGATACCAAATATGTGGGGGGGGTGGGAACTGTTTGGGCGCACGGCAGGGCTTGGAAACAAGTAATAACATTTTGGAATGCAGACGTTGATGGGGGCCATGTTCCGTTTGCAGTGCCCCAGATGTGCCTAAACAGTGGAAAACCACCACATGTGACCCCATTTTGGAAACTAGACCCCCTAAGTAACTTATCTAGATCTGTGGTGAGCACTTTGAACCCCCAAGTGTTTCACAAAAATTTATAATGCCTGGGTGTGAAAAAATAGAAAAAAAACTATTTTCCACAAAAATTATTTTTTAGTCCCAAATTTTTGATTTTTCACAAGGAAATTGGACCCCAAAAGTTGTCGTCCAATTTTTCCTGTGTACGCTGATACCAAATATGTGGGGGGGAACTGTTTTGGCGCACAGCAGGGCTTGGAAAGGAAGTAATAACGTTTTGGAATGCAGACGTTGATGGGGGTCATGTTACGTTTGCAGTGCCCCAGATGTGCCTAAGCAGTGGAAAACCCCACAAGTGACCCCATTTTGGAAACTAGACCCCCTAAGGAACTTATCTAGATGTGTGGTGAGCACTTTGAACCCCAAAGTGCTTTACAGAAATTTATAAACGCAGAGCCGTGAAATAAAAAAAAAAAAATTTTCCTCAAAAATGATTTTTTTAGCCAGCTATTTTTATTTTCCCAAGGGTAACAAGAGAAATTAGAACCCCAAAATTGGTGTGCAATTTGTCCTGAGTACGCTGATACCCCATATGTTGGGGTAAACCACTGTTTGGGCGCACGGCAGGGCTCGGAAGGGAGGGAGCGCCATTTGACTTTTTGAACGCCACGTCGTGTTTGGAGACCCCCTGATGTGCCTAAATAGTGGAAACCCCTCAATTCTAGCTCCAACCCTAACCCCAACACACCCCTAACCCTAATCCCAACCCTAATTCCAACCCTAATTGTAACCCTAACCCTAATTGTAGCCCTAACCCTAATTGTAACCCTGACCCTAATTATAACCCTAACCCTAAGGCTAGGTTCATTTTGCGTTTTACCAGCCCGTTCAACACATAGGGTTGACGGGCTGGTAACGGTATAGCATAACGCTATATGCTATACCCGCTAGCGCAGAGGAATCAGCAGATGATTCATCTGCGCTAGCGGTGACGGAGCCCAGACGCTGCAGCCCGCATCTGAGGCTCCATCACTGAATGATGGCACGTCACGAACGCATGCCGCTTCACGGCATGCGTCGCGATGCGCCCTCAAATGGGGTTGAATGGCAGCGTTATCAGACTGCGTTACACCGCGTTATACTCAGTATAACGGCGATCGCGACACCGGGGTCGGTAACTACTGACCCAGATCATGTTCTCTGGGGTCTCGGCTACCCTCGGCAGCCGAGACCCCAGAGAAAATTGCCCACCCCCCCCGGCAGATCGCGGCGGGCGCACTGGGACCCTTTTTCTCTGTCCTCTGATGTCCGATGACATCAGAGGAGAGAGAAATTAAATGGCACATCAGATTTTTTTTGTTGTTGTTGCGATCGCCGTTATAGGGTTAATAACGGCGATCGCAACATGGGTCGGTCGACCCGATTCATGTTCTCTGGGGTCTCGGCTACCCCCGGTAGCCGAGACCCCGGAGAAAATGCGCCTCTGGGGGGCGCTATTCACTTTTTCCACAGCGCCGTTAATTAACGGCGCTGTGGTTTAAGTACCCTTAATGACCGCCGTTAAAAGGCATATCGTTAAGGGGTTAACACATGAGGAATCACCGCATCCTATACATAGGACTGTGTTATTAACCCCTTTCTGCCATCGGATGTACTATCCCATCCATGGTACCTGGGCCCGTATAACAATGGACGGGATAGTACGTCACATGCGATCGGACGCGCTACCAGGGGGAGTGCCGCCGATCGCGGCCGGGTGTCAGCTGATTATCACAGCTGACGCCCGGCACTATGTGCCAGGAGCGATCACGGACCGCTCCCGGTACATTAACCCCTGGCACACTGCGATCAAACAAGATCGCAGTGTGCAGGGGGCACAGGGAAGCATCGCGCAGGGAGGGGGCTCCCTGCCTGCTTCCCTGAGACCCTCAGAGCAGCGTGATGTGATCGCATTGTTCCGAGGGCCTCCTCCCTGCAGGACCCCAGATCCAAGATGGCCGCGGGGTCCTTCCGGGTCCTGCAGGGAGGCGGCTTCCTCAGTGCCTGCTGAGAGCAGGTGCCGGCAAGCCTCCTGCGCTGCCTGTCAGATCGCTGGTCTGACAGGGTGCTAGGCAAACTGTGAAACCAGCGATCTGACATTATACAGTGATGTCCCACACTGGGACAATGTAAAAAAAATAAAATAAACATCTGTAAAAATAATTTTAAAAAATCCCCAAATAAAGAAAAAAAAATATTCCCCAATAAATTCATTTCTTTATGTAAATAAAAAAAACAATACAATAAAATTACAAATATTTGGTATCGCCACGTCCATAACGACCCACTCTATAAAACTGTCCCACTAGTTAACCCCTTTAGTGAACCCCTTAAAAAAAAAAAAAGCAATGCTTTATCATCCTACAAAAAGTGGAATAACACGCAATCAAAAAGACAGATATAAATAAACATGGTACGGCTGAAAACGTAATCTTGTCCCGCAAAAAACAAGCTGCCATACAGCATCATCAGCAAAAAAATTAAAAAGTTATAGCTCGCAGAATAAAGCGATGCAAAAATAATTATTTTTTATATATAATTGTTTTTATTGTGTAAAAGCGCCAAAACATAAAAAAATTATATAAATGAGGTATCGCTGTAATCGTACTGACCCGAAGAATAAAACTACTTTATCAATTTTGCCACACGCGGAATGGTATAAACGCCCCCCCCAAAAGAAATTCATGAATTGCTGATTTTTGTTCATTCTAACCTCACAAAAATCGTTCAAAAAATGTCACGTGCCTAAAAAGGGTACCAATAAAAACGTCAACTCGCCCCTCAAAAAATAAGACCTCACATGACTCAGTGGGCCAAAATATGCAAAAATTATAGCTCTCAAAATGTGGTGATGCAAAAACTATTTTTTGCAATAAAAAACAGTCTTTTAGCGTGTGACAGCTGCCAAACATAAAAATCCTCTATAAGTAGTAAATCAAAGCCCCCTTTATCACCCCCTTAGTTAGGGAAAAATAATAAAATAAAAAAAAATGTATTTATTTGCATTTTCCCGTTAGGGTTGGGGCTAAGGTTAGAGTAAGGGTTGGGGCTAAAGATAGAATTCGGGTTAGGGTTGGGATTAGGGTTAGGGGTGTGTTAGGGTTAGGTTTGTGGTTAGGGTTGGGACTAGGGTTAGGGGTGTGTTGGGGTTAGAGTTAGAATTGGGGGGTTTCCACTGTTTAGGCACATCAGGGGCTCTCCAAATGTGACATGGCGTCTGATCTCAATTCCAGCCAATTCTGCATTGAAAAAGTCAAACGGAGCTCCTTCCATTCTGAGCTCTGCCATGCGCCCAAACAGTAGTTTACCCCCACATATAGGGTATCAGCCTACTCGGGACAAATTGCACAATAACTCTCGGGGTCCAATTTCTTCTGTTACCCTTGGGAAAAAAAAATTTGGGGCGAAATTATCATTTTTGTGGAAAAAAATTAAGATTTTTTATTTTTATGGCTCTACGTTAAAAACTTCTGTGAAGCACTTGGGCCCCTACGTGTGCCCATAGAGTAGTTTTCTCCCACATATAGGGTATCAGCCTACTCAGGACAAATTGGACAACAACTTTTGGGGTCCAGTTTCTTTTGTTACCCTTGGGAAAATAAAAAATTGGTGACTAAAAGATCATTTTTGTGGGGAAAAAAATAGGATTTTTTATTTTCATGCCCGGGCATTATAAACTTGTGTGAAGCACTTGGGGTTTAAAGTGCTCACCACAGATCAAGTTCCTTAGGGGGTCTAGTTTCCAAAATGGGGTCACTTGTGGGGGGTTTCCACTGTTTAGGCACATCTGGGGCTCTGCAAACGGAACATGACACCCATCAACGTCTGCATTCCAAAACATTATTACTTCCTTTCCAAGCCCTGCCGTGCGCCCAAACAGTTTCCTCCCCCACATATGGGGTATCAGCGTACTCAGGACAAATTGGACAACAACTTTTTGGGTCCAATTTCTTTGGGAAAAATCTAAAATTGGGGACTAAAAAATCATTTTTGTGGAAATTTTTTTTTTCACACCCAGGCATTATAAACTTTTGTGAAACACTTGGGGGTTTAAAGTGATCACAACAAATCTAGATAAATTCCTTAGGTGGTCTAGTTTCCAAAATGGTGTCACTTGTGGGGGTTTCCACTGTTTAAGGGCATCAGGGGCTCTCCAAATGCAACATGGCGTCTAATCTCAATTCCAGCCTATTTTGGTTTGAAAAAGTCAAACGGCACTCCTTCCCTTACGAGCTCTGACTTGCGCCCAAACAGTGGTTTTCCCCACATATGGGGTATTTGCGTACTCAGGAGAAATTGCACAACAACTTTATCTGTCCAGTTTCTCCTTTTACCTTTGTGAAAATAAAAAAAATGTTTGTAAAAGATCATTTTTGTGGCTAAAAAGTTAAATGTTCATTTTTTCTTTCCACGTTGCTTCAGCTCCTGTGAAGCACCTGAAGGGTTAATAAACTTTTTGAATGTGGTTTTGACTACCTTGAGGGGTGCAGTTTTAAGAATGGTGTCACTTTTGAGTATTTTCTGCCATATAGACCTCTCAAAGTGACTTCAAATGTGAGGTGGTCCCTAAAAAAATGGCTTTGTAAATTTTGTAAAAATGAGAAATCGCTGGTCAACTTTTAACCCTTATAATTTCCTAACAAAAAAAATTTGGATTCCAAAATTGTGCTGATGTAAAGTAGACATGTGGGAAATGTTATTTATTAACTATTTTGTGTGACATATTTCTCTGTTTTAAGGGAATAAAAATTTAAAGTTTGAAAATTGCAAAATTTTCGCATTATTTCCTTCTTTTTCAAAAATAAACGCAAGTTACATCGAAGAAATTTTACTAATAACGTGAAGTACAATATGTCACGAGAAAACTCTCAGAATCGCGAAGATCCGTTGAAGCGTTCCAGAGTTATAACCTCATAAAGAGACAGTGGTTAGAATTGTAAAAATTGGACCGGTCATTAACGTGCAAACCACCCTTGGGGCTAAAGGGGTTAATCTTGCGGAGACTGAGCGTCTCTGCAAGAAAAATAGACATGCTGCGGTCTATAAAGATGCGCCGCATGTGCATATATGCAGGGCCGTCGGAGGCGTCCCTGCACGCATAGAGGAGATGGGATTTCATAAAATTCCATGCACTGTGCTGTAACATCTGGCCGCTGCGGATTGGACGCTGCAGCTGTATGCAGCGTCCAATCCGCAGCAAATACTGAACTTGGAAACATACCCTAATTGACGCCAAAGAAGCCCCGGCCAGGTGTTGAGTGCATTTACTGAACGTACATTTCAGTAGGCCAATATTTCGGATTTTAAAATAATTTTTTCAAGCTGGTGATATAAAGTATTTTTGTATTGAAGAACTGAAATTAACTTTTTGATGATATTCTAATTTTGAGAGAAGCATCTGTGTGTGTATATATAGCCACATATGTATATAATTAGTCTTCTTTATTATGTATATTGCCATCCCTTATTATACAGTGCCCTCTCTTGTTATGTACAGTACCGTCCCTTACATATCGGATTATATAGAGCCCTGTTCTTTATTACATACCATCCTGTCTTGTTAGATGTATAATGCAATGACGACTGATGGAGCATGGGAAAGCTTCTTTTCTAATGGAGGAGCTGATCGCGTCGGACTGAGGTGCTAAGGGCCCACCAGTAACATTGACTTTGGGATGCACTTTTCACCTGCACACAAATATTACACTTCCCTCATTCACAAATTTACCTACATCTCTATATAATAATAAACTGGGTAGTTTGGTTAATGAATAATGAGATGCTGCTTTTTTCTGCACAGAGTGAATCAATTGAATTATGCCAAGTACTGCCCATATAGAGGGGTTTACCCTATGGGCCCGTCCGAGCCCGGATGGACTGGTCACTGGCTGCTCCATGAGCAGTTATTTTATATCTAACAAAAGAGGGGACTATGTAATAAAAGAGGGCGCTGTGAATAACAAAATTAACAAGACATCACTGTACATAACAGCAGAGGAAGCTATATAATAAGGGGCAGCACCATATATAACTAGTGAGGATGGTACGTAATAAGAGACGGTGTTATACATAATAAAAGAGAAAACTATGTAACTAAGGACTGTGCTATACATAATAAGTGAGTACACGATATACTAAGGAACTGTGCTATACAAAATAAGGCTACATTCCTGTATCCGTGTGCAGTGTCGTTGTTCTGCTCGCTTTTACAGACACATTGAGCATGTCCTATTCTGATCCTCAAAATCGGATCAGAACAGAACATTCTCTGACCCTCACGGATCTCATTCTTAGATCCATGATTTTCATGTATGTGTGAATGGACCTATAAAACTCTGAGGCCGTGTGCCGTCCGATAAAAAAAAAAACCTGGAAGCACACGGACATTTCACACAAATGTGAGAATGTAGAATAAGGGATTTTACAAATAAACATTATCACTCCACGTCACACAGAACAGATACTGAATAATATCTACATCCAGGCACTTACCGCTGACATCTCTTCTGATTAGAGCCGTTTTCTCCTGTTTCTTCTCCATCTGGTCAGACCTTCATGTCGACATCTCCCAGCCACGACTTCATCTTGTCACGATGATCTTCACAGCCCTGATAACAAGGTCACATACATTGTATAAATAAATGTGTCTCCCTCCAATACACATATGTACCCCACCTTTAATATACTATTAGCCACGCACTATTAAAAATATAAAGTGATAAACATCACTGTGACCCCATTAACTATAATCTCTGACTCCCAATAATATAAATTATTCAGTCTGTGACTCTCCCTAATTAAATATAAGGCTATGTGCACACGGAATATACAGTGGGGAAAAAAAGTATTTAGACAGCCACCAATTGTGCAAGTTCTCCCACTTACAAGGATGAGAGAGGCCTGTAATTGACATCATAGGTAGACCACAACTCTGAGAGTCATAATGAGAAAACAAATGGAGAAAATCACCTTGTCTGATTTGGTAAGATTTATTTTGCAAATTATGGTGGAAAATAAGTTTTTGGTCATTAAGAAAAGTTCATCTCAATATTTTGTCATATATCCTTTGTTGGCAATTACAGAGGTCAAACGTTTTCTGTAAATCTTCACAAGGTTGCCACACACTGTTGGTGGTATGTTGGCCCATTCCTCCATGCAGATCTCCTCTAGAGCAGTGACAAAGTGATTTTCTGGATTTGTTTTCTCATTATGACTCTCACAGTTGAGGTCTACCTATGTCAGTTACAGGCCTCTCTCATCTTTTTAAGTGGGAGAACTTGCACAATTGGTGGCTGACTAAATACTTTTTTTCCCCACTGTATGTAAGGTTTTACGGTACAGGAAAAGTGAATGAGATCCCTGAAGTCTCATGCACGCTTATTTTTTACTTGCTGATTTGCAGCAGATTAACATCTGCATAATGTCAATTCTTGTAGTGCATTTCACCCGTACTAATGAGGAAAAATACGTAACAAAAGCATGGCAAAAATGTGGAAAAAATAATAATTTATTTTACGCAACTTTCTTCCTGCCAACATATTAGGACATGCAGCAGAATTTTCTCCATGTGTGCACATAGCCTTAGTCCCTGTCAAGTGTCCCCATCATTCATTATAAGTCCTTGATAGCATCAAAATGAATTTGGAAGTGGGAGAAGACGCTATCAGGTACTGAGCATCCTCCGCCACCTCCCAATTCATTACCAGTCCCTGACAGCGTCTTCTCCCACCTTTCAGTTCATTATAAAGTCTCCTATGCACCTTATCGCCTCCTCTCACACTCCCAATACATTTAAAGTCCCCGATAGCATCACAATGAATTGTGAGATGGGGAGGACGCTATCAGGGGCTTAGCTCCCTCCTCCACCACCCAATTAATTTTACATCCATATCTAACGTCTTCCTACACCTCTCCTTGTTCGTAAGTCCATTATAAGTTCCCCTTCCTCCCATCCCAATCCCCCCACATCCTTTATTATCATCCTCCCCCCCACATCCCATCATTCTCTCCTCCCCCACCTCCATCATTGCCCTCTCCATCACCTCCATCAATGCCTTCTCTACCACCTTGCCCTTTCCACCACTTCCATCATTGCCTTCTCCCCCACCACCTCCATTATTGTCCTTTCCACCACCACCATCACTGTCATTTACACCACCACCATCATTGTCCTTTACACCACCACCATCATTGTCCTTTACACCACCCACCCCATCACTGCCCTCTCCATAACCCACATCATTGCCCTCTCCACCACCTACACACACACCTCACTTCTCCGCATGTTCTCTGCAGCATCTTCATCGCCGACAGCTTTCTCTCTGATACAACCACTTGCTGAATGCTAACATCATCCAGCCGCGCTACTGTGTCAGGATGCGCGGGCAGGAAGCAGGACAGATACCTGCAGCTCTGCTCTGCTGCCGTCCTCTCCTGTAGGCAGCGGAGCTGCAGGGATCTCGCCCTACCCGCCGCACATGAGGGCAATCTGGCCCTCAGTGTTAGCTTCCCTGCAGGGGCCCCCATCCACCTCCAGGCCCCGATGCAGCCGCACTGGATGCACATGTGGTATGTCCGCCCCTGGTCTTTAGCGCTCAGACAAATCCGTCCTTATTATAACATTGATTTAGGATTTATTGATTTAGTAGGCCCATCAGTCAGTCTACTGCCCTCACGCTACACTCTCCATATTATTTGTCACCCGCGTGTTTACAAACTCGTTGTGAATACCAAAAAACCGGATTCCCCGCATTCACCGCTGAAATTTCACAGACCTTTGTGCACAGTTACTTACAATGGAAAAGATTACAGTAGAGCACGATCCAGGTCACAGCACAAACACTGATCACATGAACGATTCACCCCGAGGAGTAGACATTGAGAAATGTGTGTGTGTATACATATATGTATATATATATATATATATATAATATATAATATATTATATGTATATATATATATATAATAATACATATATATATAATATATATATACAGGGGGGTGAAATAATAAATTATGTGTAATAATAAGAAATGACACAGGGAAAATGTATTGAACACATGAAGAAAGAGAGGTGCAGAAAACCATGGAAAGTCTTGCCACCAGCTGAAATCCATCAGCAATTAGAAAGCAATCCTGACATTTAGTGAAAAATAATAAGTAAAACCAGTAAATAGTCTCAAGATCTTTGCAACCTTATTGTTTAAAACCATACAGAGGACATTGGATACAGAAGAATTTCTAAATTACTGAAGGTCCCAGTGAGCATTGTTGGGCAAATAGTCCAGATTGGAAAGACCATAAACTGGTCACGACCAGGTGCTCCCCGCAAGATTTCAGACAGGAGTGAAAAGAAATATCAGAATAGTTGTCCAAGAGCCAAAGACCACCTGTGGAGACCTGGAAGTAGCAGGTATAATTGTTTCAAAGAAAACAATAAGTAATACACTCAACCTCCATGGTCTGTATGCACGCTCACCACACAACCTCCATGGCCTGCATGCACGCTCACCACACATCCTCCATGGCCTGTATGCACGCTCACCACACAACCTCCAAGGCCTGCTTGTACGCTCACCACACAACCTCCACTGCCGGCATGCACGCTCACCACAACCTCCACGGCCTGCATGCATGCTCACCACGCAACCTCCGCGGCCTGTATGCACCCTCACCACGCAACGTCCACGGCCTGTATGCACGCTCACCACGCAACCTCCACGGCCTGTATGCAGCTCACAACACAACCTACATGGCCTGTATGCACGCTCACCACGCAACCTCCATGGCCTGTATGCAAACTCACCACGCAACCTCCATGGCCTGTATGCACGCTCACAACACAACCTCCATGGCCAGTACGCACGCTCACCACGCAAGACTCCGTTGTTGAACAAACAGCATGTTCAAGCACGTTTTCAGTATGCTCAACAACATTTAGACAAGCCTGTGAAATACTGGAATAATATAGCCTGGTCAAATGGGAACAAAATTGAACTTATTGGATGCCATAAAATACTATGTTTGGAGGCCAAAAAGCACTGCTCATCACCCCCAAAAACACCAGACCAACACTGGAGTTTGGAGGTGGGAACGTCATGGTGTGGGGCTGGTTTCCAGCATACAACACTGGCAAATTTCATGTAATTGAAGGAAGAATGAATGGACAAATGTACAGAGACATTCTTGATAAAAATCTGCTGCCATCTACCAGGATGATGATGAAAGAGTATGGACATATCAGCAAGAAAATTATCCTAGACATACAGCCAATGAAACTCTCAATTAGTTTCAAGAAAGAAACTAAAGCTCCTAGAATGGCCGAGCCGATAACCAGACCTGAATCCAATAAAAAAAATGTATGGAAGGAACTAAAGCTCAGAGTTCATAGAAGGAGCCCACAGGATCTTCAGGATGTGAAGAGTGTTTCTGTTGAAGAATGGGCCAAAATCACACCTGAGCAAGGCCTGGAGCTAGTTTCTCCATACAGGAGGTGTCTTGAAGCTGTCATCAACAACAAAGGCTTTTGTACATTTCAGTAAGTGTGTTCAATACTTTATCCCTGTGTCATTTCTCATTATTACAAATAACTTTATTTATTTGCCTGTGTGGATCAGATGGGTTATTTCTGACATCTGGTGATGTACAATAATAAATTATATTGTGGTACCGTGTTAGCCAGAAAAATCGATGTGAATACTTTTCCGTCTGAAGATGACAAGAGTATTCTTAGTGATACCTTTATTGGCTAACCAGAAAATTATATGTTCGCAAGCTTTCAGAGCACACAGGCTCCTTCTTCAGGCAGGATTACAAATAGCTTAATGAAAAAAAGGCACAACATTTAAGGGTTATTACAGTAAAGACATTTGGTGGGAGGTGTGATACCTCTTAAAGATAAGCCAAGGAAATCAAATTAGCATTTTCTTACAAATGGAGAAGCAGTGGGAATGATGTTCTTAAGGGTATGCCACACTAAACAACATCGCTAACGGGATCGCTAAAAAACGTCACTATTTAGCGATCCCGTTAGCGATGTTGTAGTGTGCGGCATCTACCAGCGACGAGCTCCCTGCTGAGATCCTGCTGTGATCTCGCTCGTCGCTGGAATCGTTCCGGACCCTATTTTATCGCCGGCGCTCCCGCTGGGTAAGTATAATCGCTAAGTGTAGCACCTTTTCTTAGCGATTTAGCGGTACTTTTGTACCGCTAAAGTCGTTAAGGAGATCGCTAACCGCGATAGCGTCCTTAACGACATCGCTAAGTTAGGTAGCTACTAGCGATATAGAAACAATCCCGCTAGCGATCTCATTAGTATGCGACGCTAACGAGATCGCTAGCGGGATTGTGTAGTGTGGCAGTACCTTTAGTTATCTGAAGTCCTTCTGCTGGAAGTGTAAATAGTGTCTATGTAGTGAGTCATAAATCCTGGTGTTAAATTGAGTCCTAGTGTCAAAGTATTGAACATCCTTATAAGTTTGAATTCCCAAATTTTTCTCTCTCTGTCATCTTTAAAATTACCTTTAAGAATTAAGACTTTTAAGTCTGTCATATAGTGTCCAGTTCCAGAGAAATGTTTTCCTACAGGCGTGTCCATTTCATTCCTGATTGTATGTCTGTGTAAATTCATCCTTGTCTGTAGTTTTTGCATGGTTTCTCCAATATAGATGTCCTCCGGAAGTGGGCCCAGCGCTGACAATTTGCAAAGAATATCCGTGGTGTCCTGGATATAGCTGGGTGTGCTCCTCACCAAGGGTTTCAGAATGTTCTCCACCCAGCCGGAAATATTCTCAGTTAAAGTCCCAATACCAGAGATGATAGGCCTCCCAGGATTACCTTCTTTATGTATTTTAGGCAACATGTAGAAGGTACCTGTTTTGGGATTGTCTGGTACTAGTTCCAGTAGTGAGGATGAAGTAGAATCAAATCCATTGATGTGTGTTACTTCCTCTGTGTATTTTTTGGTGGGATCTTCCTGAAGTGGAGTGTAGTATTTTATATCCAAGAGTTGGCTGTTTGCTTCCTGGATGTAATCTGTCGTGTTCATGATGACTACAGCTCCTCCTTTGTCTGCTGGTTTGATGATGATATTGTTGTTGGCTTTTAAGGATTATATGGCTTTTCTTTCCTCCATACTGATGTTGTTTGGCACTTTATGGTGTCTGTCCAAAATGTCAGATTTAACTTTTTTGCGGAAACAGTCACTTGTACCCATATATTACCAACAAATATAGTCCGCGTACCAAACACAGATCAGGACTATGGGTTCCTTTTCATGTACATCCTCCAATGTGGTGTACATGATACAATGCACGAGGTGCCCTGGAGCTATCTATATTGGAGAAACCATGCAAAAACTACAGACAAGGATGAATTTACACAGACATACAATCAGGAATGAAATGGACACGCCTGTGGGAAAACATTTCTCTGGAACTGGACATTGTATGACAGACTTAAAAGTCTTAATTCTTAAGGTAATTTTAAAGATGACAGAGAGAGAAAAATTTGGGAATTCAAACTTATAAGGATCTTCAATACTTTGACACTGGGACTCAATTTAACACCAGGATTTATGACATAGACACAATTCACACTGCCAGCAGAAGGACTTCAGATAACTAAGAACATCATTCCCACTGCCTCTCCATTTGTAAGAAAATGCTAATTCGATTTCCTTGGCTTATCTTTAAGAGGCATCACACCTCCCACTAAATGTCTTTACTGTAATAACCCTTAAATGTTGTGCCTTTTTTTCATTAAGCTATTTGTAATCCTGCCTGAAGAAGGAGCCTGTGTGCTCTGAAAGCTTGCGAACATATAATTTTCTGGTTAGCCAATAAAGGTATCATATACTCTTGTCATCTTTGGACAGAAAAGTATTCACAATGATGAGAATTTCATGTCAATATAACCTTTACAAGTAGATTTATGTAGAAAATTGGTGACAAAATCAATACTTATTTCACCCACTGTACATACATGGTAGAGCCGGAACACAGCCCGTGTTTACAGAACACAAAAATCCATAATTAAGCCTATGCAGCTCAGTGATTACTGCACATCCAATCATCACACAATCTATTCATTATGTAACCTGACCGCTAACCCTGAACGGCCCGAGAATTACTGAAGTCAGCACAAGTTGTGTAGTTATGTATAACTGACACCATGAATCATGTGACAACAGTGACATCACCGCTCCCCACATATAATGATATATTGCAGCATTGACATCACCGCTCTCCACTATTAATGTAATATTAAACAGCAGTGACAACACGATCCTCACATATAAGTATTACAGCAGTGACATCACCGCTCCTCCCATATATGATATATTACAGCATGACATCACCGCTGCCCACATATGATAATCAGCAGTGACATCACTTCTCACAATAAATGATATATACAGCAGTGACATCACCGCTCACATATAATGATATATTACAGCAGTGACATCACCACACCTCACATATAGATATATTACAGCAGTGACATCATCGCTCCCCACATATAATGATATATTACAGCAGTGACATCACCGCTCCTCATATAATGATATATTACAGCAGTGACATCACATGTCCTCACATATGATATATTACAGCAGTGACATCACCGCTCCTCACATATAATGATATATTACAGCAGTGACATCACCGCTCTCACATATAATGATATATTACAGCAGTGACATCACCGCTCCTCACATTAATGATATATTACAGCAGTGACATCACCGCTCCTCACATATAATGATATATTACAGAAGTGACATCACCGCTCACATATAATGATATATTACAGCAGTGACATCACCACACCTCACATATGATATATTACAGCAGTGACATCACCGCTCCCCACATATAATGATATATTACAGCAGTGACATCACCGCTCCTCACATATAATGATATATTACAGCAGTGACATCAGCACTCCTCATATATAATGATATATTACAGCAGTGACATCAACGCTGCCCACATATAATGATATATTACAGCAGTGACATCACTGCTCCTCACATATAATGATATATTACAGCAGTGACATCACCGCTCACATATAATGATATATTACAGTAGTGACATCACCACACCTCACATATGATATATTACAGCAGTGACATCATCGCTCCCCACATATAATGATATATTACAGAAGTGACATCACCGTTCCCAACATATAATGATATATTACAGCAGTGACATCACCGCTCACATATAATGATATATTACAGCAGTGACATCACCACACCTCACATATGATATATTACAGCAGTGACATCACCGCTCCCCACATATAATGATATATTACAGCAGTGACATCACCGCTCCTCACATATAATGATATATTACAGCAGTGACATCACCGCTCCTCACATATAATGATATATTACAACAGTGACATCACTGCTCCTCACATATAATGATATATTACAGCAGTGACATCACCGCTCCTCACATATAATGATATATTACAGCAGTGACATCACTGCTCCTCACATATAATGATATATTACAGCAGTGACATCACCGCTCACATATAATGATATATTACAGTAGTGACATCACCACACCTCACATATGATATATTACAGCAGTGACATCATCGCTCCCCACATATAATGATATATTACAGAAGTGACATCACCGTTCCCAACATATAATGATATATTACAGCAGTGACATCACCGCTCACATATAATGATATATTACAGCAGTGACATCACCACACCTCACATATGATATATTACAGCAGTGACATCACCGCTCCCCACATATAATGATATATTACAGCAGTGACATCACCGCTCCTCACATATAATGATATATTACAGCAGTGACATCACCGCTCCTCACATATAATGATATATTACAACAGTGACATCACTGCTCCTCACATATAATGATATATTACAGCAGTGACATCACCGCTCCTCACATATAATGATATATTACAGCAGTGACATCACCACACCTCACATATGATATATTACAGCAGTGACATCACCGCTCCTCACATATAATGATATATTACAGCAGTGACATCACCACTCCCCACATATAATGATATATTACAGCAATGACATCACTGCTCCTCACATATAATGATATATTACAACAGTGACATCACTGCTCCTCACATATAATGATATATTACAGCAGTGACATCACCGCTCCTCACATATAATGATATATTACAGCAGTGACATCACTGCTCCTCACATATAATAATATATTACAGCAGTGACATCAGCGCTCCTCACATATAATAATATATTACAGCAGTGACATCAGCGCTCCCCACATACAGGGGGGGAAATAAGTATTTGATGCTTTGCTGATTTTGTAAGTTTGCCCACTGACAAAGACATGAACAGTCTATAATTTTAAGGGTAGGTTAATTTTAACATTGATATACAGTGGTGGCCAAAAGTATTGGCACTCCTGCAATTCTGTCAGATAATACTCAGTGTCTTCCTGAAAATGATTGCAATCACAAATTATTTGCTATTTTTATCTTAATTTAATTTGCTTGCAAGGAAAAAAACACAAAAGAGAATGAAGCAAAAATCAAATCCTTGATCATTTCGCACAAAACTCCAAAAATGGTCCAGACAAAAGTATTGGCACCCTCAGCCTAATACTTGGTTGCACAACCTTTAGCCAAAATAACTGCGAACAACCGCTTCCGGTAACCATCAATGAGTTTCTTACAATTCTCTGCTGGAATTGTAGACCATTCTTCTTTGGCAAACTGCTCCAGGTCCCTGATATTTGAAGGGTGCCTTCTCCAAACTGTCATTTTGAGATCTCTCCACAGGTGTTCTATGGGATTCAGGTCTGGACTCATTGCTGGCCACCTTAGAAGTCTTCAGTGCTTTCTCACAAACCATTTTATAGTGCTTTTGGAAGTGTGTTTTGGGTCATTGTCCTGCTGGAAGACCCATGACCTCTGAGGGAGACCCAGCTTTCTCACACTGGGCCCTACAGTATGCTGCAAAATTTGTTGGTAGTCTTCAGACTTCATAATGCCATGCACACGGTCAAACAGTCCAGTGCCAGAGGCAGCAAAGCAACCCCAAAACATCAAGGAACCTCCGCCATGTTTGACTGTAGGGACCGTGTTCTTTTCTTTGAATGCCTCTTTTTTTTTTCCTGTACACTCTATGTTGATGGTTTTTCCCAAAAAGCTCGACTTTTGTCTCATCTGACCAGAGAACATTCTTCCAAAACGTTTTAGGCTTTCTCAGGTAGGTTTTGGCAAACTCCAGCTTGGCTTTTTTATGTCTCGGGGTAAGAAGTGGGGTCTTCCTGGGTATCCTACCATACAGTCCCTTTTCATTCAGACGCCGACGGATAGTACGGGTTGACACTGTTGTACCCTCGGACTGCAGGGCAGCTTGAACTTGTTTGGATGTTAGTCGAGGTTCTTTATCCACCATCCGCACAATCTTGCGTTGAAATCTCTCGTCAATTTTTCTTTTCCTTCCACATCTAGGGAGGTTAGCCACAGAAAAACCTCAGACAGCGAGCTAAAAATCAAAACAACACCAGAAGCAACAAAAACAGGCAGAGATGCTTACCTGTGGCCTCAATACTAATGCACTGACAGGGTGCAGCAGACCCTAGTAAAATGGCGACTAAACAGGTGCATTAATACCGTGTGCCACACGGCCAATCCCTGATTGTAGGCTGGCTGTTTCATTTGGTATTAATGCACCTGTGTAGTCGCCCTTTTACTAGGGTCTGCTGCACCCTGTCAGTGCATTAGTATTGAGGCCACAGGTAAGCTTCTCTGCCTGTTTTTGTTGCTTCTGGTGTTTTTTTGATTTTTAGTTCGCTCTCTGAGGTTTTTATGTTAGAGTAGGACTGGCAAGCGTAAGGATCCGTGAAGTGGGTTGCCAGCTTCCATATTTTGGCCAGAATATCAACCAATACCTTACATATATTGATATGTTTTTTTTTGCACATTATATCTTTGCAGGGTGCAGTTGGGCCCTAATGGTTCTGTACACTGTGGCATCTGTTCACACTGGATGCAATATAGTTAGCACTGGGCAGCCCGCATAAGGCGTCATTAATAGGCTGTGAACCAGATGCTCTGCATTCCTAGTGTGAACATAGCCACATACAGATTGTATCTTTGTGCACTGGTGTGCCACACGGCCAATCCCTGATTGAAGGCTGGCTGTTTCATTTGGTATTAATGCACCTGTGTAGTCGCCATTTTACTAGGGTCTGCTGCACCCTGTCAGTGCATTAGTATTGAGGCCACAGGTAAGCATCTCTGCCTGCTTTTGTTGCTTCTGGTGTTTTTTAGGTTAGCCACAGTGCCATGGGCTTTAAACTTCTTGATGGCACTGCGCACGGAAGACGCAGGAACATTCAGGTCTTTGGAGATGGACTTGTAGCCTTGAGATTGCTCATGCTTCCTCACAATTTGGTTTCTCAAGTCCTCAGACAGTTCTTTGGTCTTCTTTCTTTTCTCCATGGTCAATGTGGTACACACAAGGACACAGGACAGAGGTTGAGTCAACTTTAATCCATGTTAACTGGCTGCAGGTGTCATTTAGTTATTGCCAACACCTGTTAGGTGCCACAGGTAAGTTACAGGTGCTGGTGATTACACGAATTAGAGAAGCATCACATGATTTTTCAAACAGTGCCAATACTTTTGTCCACCCCCTTTTTTAGGTTTGGTGTGGAATTATATCCAATTTGGCTTTAGGTCAATTCTTTTTGTGTTTTTTCATTGAAGACAAATTAAATGAAGATAATAATACCAAAGAATTTTTGTTTGCAATCATTTTCAGGAAGAAACTGAGTATTATCTGACAGAATTGCAGGGGTGCCAATACTTTTGGCCACCACTGTAATATCAAAAATAAAATCCAGAAAATCACATTGTATAAACAGGGTCGGACTGGCCCACCGGAGAACCGGAGGATTCTCCGGTGGGCCCAGGCACTGACACCTGCTGGCATACTGGACAACAGCTGCCTAGGGCCCCCAATGCTCCAGGGGCCCCCAGCCAGTGGTGTGTCGCTAAAGTGGCACACTCAGCAGCTATGGGGCCCCTGAGTTAGGTAGACCACCCAGTGCCAGCGGAGCAGCAGCTGGAGACAGGAGCCTGTCCCCACTGCTAAAGAGAAATGAATATTCATGCTTCCCCAAGCCCCCATGGGCATGGAGAGGAGTGAGTATTCATTGTACTTTAATAGCGGGCAGTGTTAACCGCAGGCTGAGGCTTCCTGCCCCGCGCTTTCTGTCTGACACAGCGCAGCTGGATGACGTCATCATTCAGCGCGGCTGTTTCAGAGAGGAAGATGCTGCCAAGGTTGTGCTGCGGCTGCGGGGAACATGCGAAGAGGTGAGTGGTGCTATGTGTCTGCGTGCGGGTGTGTGTGTGGTGCTGTGTGTGTATTGGAGATTGGCAATGATGTGGGTGATAGAGAGAGCAGTGGTGGAGATGGTGGGGGAGAAGGCAATGTTGGTGGTGGTGAAAAGGATGATGGTGTGGTGCGGAGGAGGCAATGATGGAGGTGGTGGAATGGGCAATGATGGGGGTGGTGGGGGAGAAGGCAATGATGGTTGTGGTGGAAAGGACAATTGTGGTGGGGGGAGGCAATGATGGAGATGTTGGAATGGGCAATGATTGGGGTGGTGAGTCAGAAGGCAATGATGGTTGTGGTGGAAAAGACAATGATGGTGGGGAGGAAGCAATAATGGAGATGGTGGAATGGGCAGTGATGGGGTGGTGGGGAAGAAAGCAATGATGGAGGTGGTGAAAAGGGCAATGATAGTTGTGGTGGGTGAGAAGGCAATGATGGACGTGGTGATGAGGACAATGGTGGAGGGGGCTGCGTTATATTCTGTGGGGGGCTGCATTATTCTCTCAGGGGGCTACATTATATTCTGGGGGGCTGCATTATACCTTATTAGGGGGTTAACACAAAACCTTCTATAAATACCAGAAAGGCACTGGAGTGTATAAAAAACTAATTTTTATTAAGAAACATGTATAAAACAATTTATAAAAGGGATGCCTCTTATCCAGGAATGACACAGCAAGTTCGACTACATGAATATCAATCAAAACATATGTATAATGAAGGAAAACATAATCCCTGCAGAAATATCATAGAGAAAAATACCTGATAAAATTGACAAATATTTTTCAGTACATGATTGAAAAATATTTGTCAATTTTATCAGGTATTTTTCTCTATGATATTTCTGCAGGGATTATGTTTTCCTTCATTATACATATGTTTTGATAGATATTCGTGTAGTCGAACTTGCTGTGTCATTCCTGGATAAGAGGCATCCCTTTTATAAATTGTTTTATACATGTTTCTAAATAAAAATTAGTTTTTTATACACTCCTGTGCCTTTCTGGTATTTATAGAAGGTTTTGTGTTGACATTTTGATACGGAGTGTGACCTCTTGTGAAGGTTTTTTCTATGGTCTAATATGTATGTGCTTATTAGGGGGTTGCATTATACAATATGAGGGGGGCTGCATTATACCCTATGAGGGTGCTACATTATATTCTATGCGGAGGCTGCATTTTACCTTATGAAGGGGTTGCATTATATTTTGTGGGGTGCTGCATTATACCTTATGAGGGGGGCTGCATTATACCCTATGAGGGTGCTACATTATATTCTATGCGGAGGCTGCATTTTACCTTATGAAGGGGTTGCATTATATTTTGTGGGATGCTGCATTATACCCTATGAGGGGGGCTGCACTATATTCTATGAGGGGGTTGCATTGTATTCTGTGAGGGGGGCTGTATTATATGCCATGAGGGGGGCTACATTATATTCTATAAGGGGGCTACACCAACCCCTGCTACATAATTAAGACGTGTACTACCTTATATTTCACCCTAATATTAGCGTGTTTTTACCACACAATTGGTGTTCTTGTATTTATTTCTATGTAGCTACATAGTGGGCCACAAGAATGATTCCCAAGGTGCTCTAGTCCGATGCTGTGTATAAATTATATAAATTTATTTTATTTATTTTGCAATGAGGAGTAAGTATTTGGTCCCCTACCAACCATTAAGAGTTCTGGCTCCTACAGACCAGTTAGAGACGCTCCTAATCAACTCGTTACCTGCATTAATCCCTTAGCAACATGTGCCGTACTAGTACTGCACTGCGGCAACTGCATTTGTGCCAGCCGCAGTACTAGTACGGCGCCGCGGCCTCACGGTGAGCGCCGCGGAGATCGTGTGTGGTTGTTAGCTGTATGTGACAGCTGACACCCTGCAGCAATGCCCACGATCGGTGCTAGCACCGATCGCAGGCATTTAACCCCTCTGATGCCGCTGTCAGTAGTGACAGAAAAGCGCGCTCCCACCGGAACAACGCGATGCGATCGCGTTGTTTCGGTGGGGAGACCCCCGGCTCCGAGATGGCCACGGGGTCCTTCTGGGTCCTTCAGTGAGGTGGCTTCACTGCCTCTGTGCTTTGCAAAGTGTCAGATAAGCGATCTGACTTTATATAGTAATATCCGATACTGGGACAATGTAAAAGAGTAAAAAATAATATTATAAAGTGTAAAAATAAAGTTTTTTAAATTCCTAAATAAAGAAAAAAATAAATATTTTGTCAATATAAACATTTATGGAAATAAAAAACAATAAAAGTACACATATTTGGTATCGCCTCGTCCGTAACGACGCGCTCTATAAAACTGTCCCACTAGTTAACCCCTTTAGTGAACACCGTAAAAAAACGAGGCAAAAAACAATGTTTTATCATCATACCACCGAACAAAAAGTGCAATAAAACGCGATCAAAAAGACGGATGTAAATAAAAATGGTACCGTTAAAAACGTCATCTTGTCCCGCAAAAAAACAAGCTACCATACAGCATCATCAGCAAACAAAATAAAAAAGTTATAGCTCGCAGACTAAAGCGATGGAAAATCATTATTTTTCCCAGGACGTCCCTCCTGACAGCACCATTGGGACGTCCTCCTCCTCCTTGCTGGGACAGGAAACACACGAGAGTTTATAAGGCCACACCCCGTCCCCTATCCCTCAGTGTTTTTCCTGTCCCTGCATGGAAGGGACACACGAGTGGTACTTATGGGCTCAGGGGGATCGTGAAGCGTGGCGGATCCTTCTCCCTGTCAAGTGGCCCAGGGCTGAAACTCCCCAGGGGGGAGTCCCTCCGCCCCAAAGGCCGGAAGCAGGACCAGGCTCCCGGATGGGTGACGTTCCTCCCAGGGGGAGGCTCTCGTCCCGGACCAGTGACGACTCTGGGGATCCGCGGCGCTGAGGGTCGGGGTCTCTGCGGGCACTCGGCGCTGACAGGTAACGCCGCGCTCCCATGCTTTCACAACGCCCTGAGCGATCCTGACAGGGCGGGCGTCACTTCCGGTCCCACACTTCCGGTGACGTCACACAAGATGGCGGCGCCCAATCTCAGAAACACCGGTCTCTGACGCTGAAGGCTGCAGGCTGCCGGCTACAGGTAGCGATTCCTGCGGCAGGCGCTGATCATCGGACGGTGTACAGCCTACCTTGTGCCTGATGGAGACAGATGCGGCTGACTGGGGAGGGGTAAGTGCGCTTTGCGCAGACCACCCTGACCAGGTGTCCCTAACGTTACTGGATACTGACGGACCCTACTCTTATGTCATTTAGAACAAAGGAGCCCCGACTGACCCCCTAACAGTAAAAAAGACTGGCAAGGCATCGGCTAAATCTCCTAGATGCCCGGTTTGCCACGTGAAGCTCTCTGATAGCCATGACAAGACCCTCTGTACTACCTGTACTTCCAAGGTTTTAAGGGAGGAGCAGCCTTCACTACTGACGGAAATGCGACATATGATTCGGGAAGAGGTCCAGGCGTCTATGTCATCAATTTCACAGCAGACACCTAGCTCTCCCGGACGTAAGCGACCCAGGTGGGAGACTGACCCAGGGGTCCAGGACTTCAGTTCAGAGGACAGATCGGATATAGAAGATACTATTTCCGAGGAAGAAGGACAACTTCCGCCCGATGTCCAGGACCGGAGTAGGAAATTCCTATTTCAGGCGGAGGACACTAATGATTTAATTCAGTCTGTACTGTCTACCATGCAGATTGAGGACACTCCCAAACCGCAGTCTAGACAGGACTTAATGTTTGGCGGTCTTATGGCTCAGAGGCAGACGGTATTCCCTGTCAGTGAACACATTAAAAGCATGATCCTGGCAGAGTGGAAGAATGCTGAACGGCGTCTGGTGCTTTCTCGAGATTTCAAGGGTCGACTACCATTTGACCCTGAGGAAATCAAGCTTTAGGAAGAGATTCCGAAGATAGACGTTCCAATAGCCAGAGTCGCAAAAAAAGACGGTCATCCCGTTTGAAGACTCGTCTAATTTACATGACCCAATGGACAGGAAGGCTGACATTTTACTAAAGAGGGCTTGGGAGGCGTCGGCGGCGCTAATCAAGACTAACATAGCGGCCACCTCCGTTGCTAGATCCATGTCCATCTGGATAACGCAGTTAGAAGAACAACTGTCTAATAAGGTCCCCAGGTCTGACATTCTGGCCTTCCTCCCTATCATGAAATGGCCACAGCATTCCTAGCTGACATGTCGGCTGAGTCGGTTAGATTTTCAGCCAGAAACAGCTCCCTTTCTAATGCAGCTAGGAGAGCTGTCTGGTTGAAATCATGGTCAGGAGATATTGCTTCTAAGACCAAGTTATGTTCCATCCCCTTCTCAGGCGCAAGGGTGTTTGGACCAGCCTTAGACAGTATCCTAGAGTCAGCAACTGATGAAAACAAGGGGCTTCCAGAAGAAAAAGCTAAACGTCCCCAGTCCTTTCGTAGGGGATCCTTTTCAGGGAAGCGTTATGATTCCGGAACCCATAGTAGACCAGGTCGAGGATCCTACAGGAGTTCTCAGACTCAGGGAGGGAAGAACAAAAGTACCTTCTTTAGCTCTTACAGTAGGAATAAGAGACAATGTCGCCATATCTATCGGGGGAAGGCTTCGCCTCTTTGCGGCAAAATGGGCCCAGATTACCGAGAATCTGTGGGTCCGCAACACCATCGCAGAAGGTTACCGCATAGAGCTTTATTCTCCTCCCCCCGAAAGATACGTCTCTCCTACTCTAGTCCTTCCAGACTCAGCTATATGGCTCAACCTTCAGGAAATGATCAGCTGCTCAGTAATAATTCCTGTTCCAGAGGCAGAAGTGGGCAGGGGTCACTACTCTTCCCTGTTTACCATCACAAAGCCATCGGGGGAAACCCGCACCATTATAAACTTGAAACCGCTAAATCGCTGGGTCAGATACAAAAGATTCCGGATGGAATCAGTTCGCTCGGCAGTCCACCTCATAGACAGAGGGGCAGTTATGTGCACTCTCGATCAAAAAAGCGCATATTACCAGGTCCCTATACATCCGTCATCTCAGGACCTCCTGCGGTTTGCCATAAAGATGCCAACCCAGACCTGCCACTTCCAGTTCCAGTGCCTTCCTTTCGGGCTGGCCTCTGCCCCTCGAATATTCACAAAACTGGTCGCGGAGGTGGTGGCCTACCTGAGAAGCCTGGGAACCATAATTGTTCCGTATCTGGACGATTTTCTCATAGTGGCAGAATCCGAGGAGATGCTCGTCAGACACAGAGACCGATGCATCAGTATTCTGGAATCGTTAGGCTGGGCCATAAATTGAAAGAAGTCGGACCTGATGCCCAGTCAGAGGAAGGTCTTCTTGGGCGTACTTCTAGACTCAGGAGACAGAATCTCGTATTTACCAGAGGAGAAACAGAAAGTGGTGCGAAACCTGGTAAAAGATCTGGCAAGACACCAAACTTCCGTAAGAAACGCCATGAAGGTATTGGGGCAAATGAAGGCCTGCATTACCTGCGTCAGATGGGCACAGGCCCATTCAAGGCTCTTACAAAGGGAGATTCTGACAGTATGGAATCGATCCCAGTCTTCCCTGGACAGATCAATGTGTCTACTGAGAACAGTAAAGGAATCCCTCGCTTGGTGGACTCAGGCTCGCAATCTTCGCGTAGGGGTGATATGGTCCACCTCTCCTTACGTAACGGTCACTACGGATCCAGTTCGTGGGGTTGGGGAGCCCATCTGCAAGGCAGAATTCTACAGGGCAGGTGGCCCGAAGACATCAAGAACACATCTTCCAACTTCAAAGAACTATACGCCGTATGGGAGGCGTTAAGAAGGAACAGAGCCAGCCTCACAGACCAACACGTCAGAATATTTTCAGACAATATAACCACAGTCTCGTTCCTAAAGCACCAGGGAGGCCCCAGACATCGACCTCTTCAGGATCTGTCAGGAAAAATATTTTCGTGGGCAGAGAACACAGTCCTCTCTCTAACAGCGGTTCACCTCAAAGGTTCTCAGAACGTGGTGGCAGACTATTTAAGCAGGAGAGAGGTCAGTCCAACCGAATGGGAACTGGACCAAGACATCTTCCGAGAGCTATGTCGTCGCTGGGGATCACCCCGGATAGACCTGTTCGCAAACAGGCGAAATGCAAAGGCCCCAAGATTCTTTTTTCTGAACCTGTTGGATGCTCCGGAAGGTCTGGATGCCCTGAGTCAGAAATGGGTCGAACATCTTTCGTATGCTTTCCCACCCTTAGCGCTCATTCCCGTGGTATTGAGGAAGATCAGAGAAGATCATGCTACAGTCATATTGATAGTCCCATTCTGGCCGAAAAGGAGCTGGTTTTCCCTTTTAACAGATATGGCGTTGGAGAATCCGGTAGAACTTCCTCGGTCAGGGGATGTGATCCACCAGGGCCCAATCCGTCACCCGAATCCAGAAAGACTACATCTCTCAGCCTGGATCCTGAGAAGAACATCCTGAGAGCTAGAGGCTTGTCAGACCAGGTCATATCTACCATCCAGGCCAGCAGAAAACCTGTCACGTCAGCAATTTATCTTAAGGTCTGGAAGCGGTTCTGTCTGGAGAGTGGCAGGTCCGACTTGGTCGCGGGCGCACCCGATATGCCTAAGATATTAGATTTTCTACAGGCAGGCTTCAATAAAGGGCTCAGACCTAGCACTCTGAAGGTCCAGATAGCAGCTTTAAGCTCTTTCTTCGACTATTCACTGGCATCCCACCCTTGGGTGGTTAGATTTATCCGTGCTACTCAGAGACTGCGCCCCACTATTAGACAGAGTCTTCCACCTTGGGACCTGACTTTGGTCCTTAAGGCTCTTTGTAAGGATCCATACTCTCATAGCAGTAATATGCCTGTATCTCTTCTAAGAAAGCGGCCTTCTTAGTTGCAATTACTACGGCTAAGAGAGTAGGGGAGATACAGGCTCTATCTACTAGAGATCCCTACTTTCAGATCAGGGACAATAGCATAGTCTTAAGACTAGATCCAGCTTTCGTTCCAAAGGTAGCCTCTACCCAAAACCGTAATCAGGAAATTGTTCTACCATCCTTCTGCGACAATCCTACCAAGGCAAAGGAGTTAAGTCTCCATTCGTTGGATGTCAGAAGAACGGTTATAGATTACATTGAGGCCACCAGAGACTGGCTTTTAGATTCAAACTTATTCATCCTTTATGGAGGGAAGAATAAGGGTAGGAAGGCCTCAAAAAATCTATAATAATAAAAAAGCGTCCATCGCAAGATGGATTACTTCGGTAATAGCAGATGCCTACCGAGCGGAGGGTACTAGCGCTCCGGAGAGTCTGAGGGCCCATTCTACTAGGAGTATTTCCGCTTCTTGGGCGGAAAGGGCAGGGGCTTCCCTAGATCAGATTTGTAAAGCAGCGACCTGGGCCAGACTAGACACATTCTGTAAACATTATAAATTAGACATACTCTCAGGTCAACGTACTGCCTTCGGCAGAAAAGTCCTGCAAGCAGTAATCCCACCCTAAGGAGTTTTCTTTGGTACTCCAATGGTGCTGTCAGGAGGGACGTCCTGGGAAAGTAGGTATTAGACCTACCGGTAATTATGTTTCCAGGAGTCCATCCTGACAGCACTGGTAGTTCCCTCCCTCTTGACTATGTCATATGCTGTAATATGATTGTTTCAATAAAGTGTTATGAGCATTATTCATGTCTTGGTTCTTGTTACAACACTGAGGGATAGGGGACGGGGTGTGGCCTTATAAACTCTCGTGTGTTTCCTGTCCCAGCAAGGAGGAGGAGGACGTCCAATGGTGCTGTCAGGATGGACTCCTGGAAACATAATTACCGGTAGGTCTAATACCTACTTTTCTATAAAATAGTTTTTGTTGTGTAAAAGCGTCAAAACATAAAAAAATGATATAAATGAGGTATCGCTGTAATCGTACTGACCCGAAGAATAAAACTACTTTATCAATTTTACCACACGTGGAACGGTGTAAACGCCCCTCCCAAAAGAAATTCATGGATTGCTGGTTTTTGTTCATTCTGCCTCCCAAAAATCGGAATAAAAAGTGGTCAAAAAATGTCATGTGCCCTAAAATGGTACCAATAAAAACGTCAATTCGTCCCGCAAAAAATATAGACCTCACATGACTCTGTGGGCCAAAATATGGAAAAATTATAGCTCTCAAAATATGGTAATGCAAAAACTATTTTTTGTAATAAAAAGCATCTTTTAGTGTGTGACGGCTGCCAAACATAAAAACCGATATAAAATCCCACTATAAATAGTAAATCGACCCCCCCTTTATCACCCCCTTAGTTAGGGACAAATAATAAAATATAAAAAATGTATCTATTTCCATTTTCCCATTAGGGTTAGGGTTTGGATTAGGGTTAGGGTTAGGTTTGTGGTTAGGGTTATGGTTAGGGCTGGGATTAAGGTTAGGGGTGGAGCTAGAATTGGTTTTTTTTCAATGTTTAGGCACATCAGGGGCTCTCCAAGCGCGACATGGCGTTTGATCTCAATTCCAGCCAATTCTGCGTTGAAAAAGTCAAACGGTGCTCCTTCCCTTCCAATCTCTGCTGTGCACCCAAACAGTGATTTACCCCCACATATAGGGTATCGGCGTACTCAGGACAAATTGAACAACTTTTATGGTCCAATTTCTCTTGTTACCCTTATGAAAATAAAAAATTGGGGACGTAAAGATAATTTTTGTGAAAAAAATATGATTTTTTATTTTAACGGCTCTACGTTATAAATTTCTGGGAAGCACTTTGGGGTTCAAAGTGCTCACAACATCTAGATAAGTTCCTTAGGGGGTCTAGTTTCCAAAATGGTGTCACTTGTGGGGGGTTTCCACTGTTTAGGCACATCAGGGGCTCTCCAAACGTGACATGGCGTCCGCTAATTATTCCAGCATATTTTACATTCAAAAAGTCAAATAGAGCTCCTTCCCTTCCGAGCCCTGCCGTGTGCCCAAACAGTAGATTTCCCCCATATGGGGTATTGGCATGCTCAGGAGAAATTGCACAACAAAATGTACGTTCCATTTTCTCTTGTTACCCTTGTGAAAGTAAAAAAAAAATAAGTCTAAATGAAAATTTTTGGGCAAGAAAAGTAAAAGTTTATTTTTTCCTTCCACATTCCAAAAATTCCCGTGAAGCTCCTGAAGGGTTAATAAACTTCTTGAATGGGGTTTTGAGCACCTTGAGGGGTGCAGTTTTTAGAATGGTGTCACTTTTGGGCATTTTCTATCATATAGGACCTTCAAAGTCACTTCAAGTGTGATGTGGTCCCTAAGCAAAAAATGGTTTTGCAAATTTTGTTGTAAAAATGAGAATTCGCTGGTCAACTTTTAACCCTTAGAACTTCCTAAGGAAAAAAAAATTATGTTTCGAAAATTGTGCTTATGTAAATCAGACATGTGGGAAATGTTATTTATTAACTAATTTGTGTGATATGACTCTCTGATTTAAGGGCATAAAAGCTAAAAGTTTGAAAATTGCGAAATTTTCGCCAAATTTCCTTTTTTTTCACATATAAAGACAAGTTCTACTAAATTTTACCATTATCATAAAGTACAATGTGTCACGAGAAAACATTCTCAGAATCAGCGGGATCTATTGAAGCGTTTCAGAGTTATGACCTCATAAAGGGACAGTGTTCAGAATTGTAAAAATTGGCCCGGTCATTAAAGGGAATCTGTCACCTCATTTTTGGGATATAAGATACGGCCACCGCCATCAGGGGCTTATCTTCAGCATTTTGGAATGCTGTAGATAAGCCCCCAATGTAACCTGAAAGATAAGAAAAACAAGTTAGATTATACTCACCCCGGGGGCGGTCCAATGCGGTCCGGTCCGATGGGTGACGCAGGTCTGGATCCGGCGCCTCCCATCTTCTAGCGATGACGTCCTCCTCCTTGCTTCTGTCGCGCTCCTGTGCAGGCATACTTTATCTGCCCTGCTGAGGGCAGAGCAGAGAACTGCAGTGCACAGGCGCTGGGAAAGGTCAGAGAGGCCCAGCGCCTGCGCACTGCAGTACTTTACTCTGCCCTCAACAGGGCAAATCAGAACGCCTGCACAGGAGCGCGACAGAAGCAAAGAGGAGGACGTCATCGCATGAAGATGGGAGGGGACGGACCTGCGACACCCTATGGGAGCGGAACGCCCCCCAGGTGAGTATAATCTAACTTGTTTTTCTTATCTTTCAGATTACATCGGGGGCTTATCTACAGCTTTACAGAATGCTGTAAATAAGCCCCTAATGGTGGTGGCCACACGTTATATGCGAAAAATGAGGTGACAGATTCCCTTTAGGTGAAAATAAGCTTCATCCCAAAGGGGTTAAAGACAGCTGTCTTACATAGTCACATTTATAAAAGACTCCTTTCACAGACTCAATCAGTCAGACTCTAACCTCTACAACATGGGCAAGACCAAATAGCTTTATAAGGATGTCAGGACTAAGATCATAGACCTGCACGAAGCTGGAATGGGCTACACAACCATAAGTAAGATGCTAAGAAGGAGACAACTGTTGGTGCAATAGTAAGAAAATGGAAAAAATACAAAATGACTGTCAATCGACATAGATCTGGGGCACTATGCAAAATCTCACCTTGTGGAGTATCCATGATCATGAGGAAGGTAAGAGATCAGCCTAAAATTTACTACACGGGGGAACTTGTTAATGATCTCAAGGCAGCTGGGACCACAGTCACCAAGAAAACTATTACGCCGTAAAGGTTTAAAATCCTGCAGTGCTTGCAAGGTCCCCCTGCTCAAGAAGGCACATGTGCAGACCCATCTGAAGTTTGCAAATGAACACCTGGATGATTCTGTGAGTGATTGGGAGAAGGTGCTGTGGTCAGAGGAGACAAAAATTGAGCTCTTTGACATTAACTCAACTCGCTGTGTTTGGAGGAAGAGAAATGCTGACTATGACCCAAAGAATACCGTCCCCACGGTCAAGCATGGAGGTGGAAACATTGTCTTTTGGGGGTGTTTCTCTGCTAAAGGCACAGGACTACTTCATCAATCAACCTCCCAACCTACTGTCTCCTTCCCCACTATCCTGTAGAATGTAAGCCCAAAAGGGCAGGGTCCTCTCCCCTCTACATCAGTCTGTATAATGATATATTACAGCAGTGACATCACTGCTCCTCACATATAATGATATATTACAACAGTGACATCACCGCTCCTCTCATATAATGATATATTACAGCAGTGACATCACCGCTCTTTACATATGATATATTACAGCAGTGACATCACTGCTTCTCACATTATTATTATTATAATAATCTTTATTTTTATATAGCGCTAACATATTCCGCAGCACTTTGCAGTTTGCACACATTATCGGCAGGGCCGCCATCAGGGCATGACAACCCTTACAAGTGTATGGGGCCCGGTGATTAGGGGGGCCCGCCGCCCGAGCACGCTGGCAGGCCGGTCCGCGCTCGGGCCCGGGGGCCCCCAACATTTTGAGGCTCCCCCTCGTTTGTAATAAAGCATAATCCCCCCCCCGTGAGGCACGGGGCTCCCCTGCCCCCAGTTCAAAGCAATGATGGAGGAGAGAGCGTCGGCTGACGCTCCCTTTCCCATCATTCCCCGCTCTGTCTCTGACACAGCGCGTGCGCGATGACGTCATCGCGCACTCACTGTGTACCAGGCAGAGCAGGAGATAGGAGCCGGGAGCAGCGCGGGCACCAGGAGAAGGTGAGGAGTGTTTTTTTTTTTTTAATTATGTCAGTGCGTACTGCTTTGGGGCCATTCCTGTGGGGTGGGGGGAGATGAAGGCTGTGCAATTTGGGCCCTGCTGTATACTATGTGGGCCCTGCTATATACTATGTGGGCCCAGCTATATACTATGTGGGCCCAGCTATATATTATGTGGGCCCAACTATATACTATGTGGGCCCAGCTATATACTATGTGGGCCCTGCTATATACTATGTGGGCCCTGCTATATACTATGTGGGCCCAGCTATATACTATGTGGGCCCAGCTATATACTATGTGGGCCCCGCTATATACTATGTGGGCCCAGCTATATACTATGTGGGCCCAGCTATATACTATGTGGGCCAGCTATATACTATGTGGGCCCAGCTATATACTATTTGGGCCCAGCTATATACTGTGTGGGCCCAGCTATATACTGTGTGGGCCCAGCTATATACTTTTGTGGGCCCAGCTATATACTATTTGGGCCCTGCTGTATACTATGTGGGCCCTGCTGTATACTATGTGGGCCCTGCTGTATACTATGTGGGCCCTGCTGTATACTATGTGGGCCCAGCTGTATACTATGTGGGCCCAGCTATATACTATGTGGGCCCTGCTGTATACTATGTGGGCCCTGCTGTATACTATGTGGGCCCTGCTGTATACTATGTGGGCCCTGCTGTATACTATGTGGGCCCTGTTGTATACTATGTGGGCCCTGTTGTATACTATGTGGGTCCTGCTGTATACTATGTGGGCCCTTCTGTATACTATGTGGGCCCTGCTGTATGCTATGTGGGCCCTGCTGTATACTATGTGGGCCCTGCTATATACTATGTGGGCCGCGCTATATACTATGTGGGCCACGCTATATACTATGTGGGCCCAGCTATATACTATGTGGGCCCAGCTATATACTATGTGGGCCCTGCTGTATACAATGTGGGCCACACTATATACTATGTGGGCCCAGCTATATACTATGTGGGCCACACTATACGCTATGCGGGCCGCGCTATATGCTATGTGGGCCCTGCTGTATACTATGTGGGCCACGCTATACACTATGCGGGCCATGCTATATACTATGTGGGCCCTGCTATATACTATGTGGGCCCTGCTATATACTATGTGGGCATGATTGGAGACAGATGGGGAAGGATTGGAGATGATGGGGCATGATTGCAGACACATGGGGCATGATTGCAGAAAAAAGGGGCAGGATTGCAGACACGGGGGCATGATTGCAGACACGGGCATGATTGCAGACACGGGGGCATGATTGCAGACACGGGGGCATGATTGCAGACACGGGGGCATGATTGCAGACACGGGGCATTATTGCAGACAGAGGGGGCAGGATTGGAGACAGATTGTGCAGGATCATGGGGCAAGATGGATACGATGGAGACAGATGGGGAAATCATATGGGGGCAGAATGGATACTCATGAGGGCAGGATGGGAGAACATATGGCTGGAGTCAGGAATGAGACACACGGGGCCAGGATGGGGGATGTTATTACCATAGGGGCTAATTAAGGGATATTATTACTGCAGTGATGTATTTATTTTATTTTTTGAGTATACTGTTTTAAATGGGGGGTGGTCCTGTTACTGTGGAGAGCAACACTATGTCGCCTTTTTTTCTTCATGTGGTGCAATGTAGAAGTTGGGAAAAAAATAAGTAATGTGTTCTGCAAGCCGTGCTCTAGATAACTGTGTTATTTTCTGCAGAGACAAGCCCTAGCTGGAAGAAGTGACTGCGGTCTGTGCTGGATGAAAGATGAAAAGCAAAGATGAAGAACTTCACCTAGAGACGTCACTGGTGAGTTAGTGTGCTACCTGTACACTGACACTATACACTATATAGTATATACAGAACTCCTGTGTATAATGTCACTGGTGATCACTGTATTACCTATGTACAGACACTGCATACTAAGTACAGATCTCCTGTGTATAATGGCACTTGTGGTGATAGTATTGTGTTTTTTTTTGTTACTGATCAGTATTGTAGTATTCAGTCACTATATGGTGGTAATATGTGGTCTGGACATGGTGTTGCGGTATTTGTTCCTTGTATGTGATATTATTCAGTCACTGTGGTGGTAATATGTGGTCTGGTCATGGTGTGGTGGTATTTGTTCCTTGTATGTGATATTATTCGGTCACTGTGGTGGTAATATGTGGTCTGGTCATGGTGTGGTGGTATTCCTTGTATGTGATATTATTCGGTCACTGTGGTGGTAATATGTGGTCTGGTCATGGTGTGGTG
>JARQOD010000001.1:493871947-493930279 GCA_033576555.1 Oophaga sylvatica | reverse complement strand
AATGTACAGCACACAGTGGTAACAGAGAGGGGTAATAATGTACAGCACACAGTGGTATACAGGAGGAGGTGTAATAATGTACAGCACACAGTGGTATACAGAGGAGGGTGTAATAATGTACAGCACACAGTGGTATACAGGAGGGTGTAATAATGTACAGCACACAGAGTATACAGGAGGAGGTGTAATAATGTACAGCACACAAGTGTATACAGAGGAGGTGTAATAATGTACAGCACACAGTGGTATACAGGAGGAGTGTAATAATGTACAGCACACAGTGGTATACAGGAGGGTGTAATAATGTACAGCACACAGTGGTATACAGGAGGAGGTGTAATAATGTACAGCACACAGTGGTATACAGGAGAGGTGTAATAATGTACAGCACACAGTGGTATACAGGAGAGTTAATAATGTACAGCACACAGTGTATACAGAGGAGGTGTAAATAATGTACAGCACACAGGGTATACAGAGGAGGTGTAATAATGTACAGCACACAGGGTTACAGAGGAGGTTAATAATGTACAGCACACAGTGGTATACAGAGGAGGGTAATAATGTACAGCACACAGGGTATACAGGAGGTGGTAATAATGTACAGCACACATGGTAACAGAGGGGGGTGTAATAATGTACAGCACACAGTGGTATACGAGGAGGTGTAATAATGTACAGCACACAGGGTATACAGAGGAGGTGTAATAATGTACAGCACACAGTGTATACAGGAGGGTGTAATAATGTACAGCACACAGTGGTATACAGGAGGAGGTGTAATAATGTACAGCACACAGTGGTATACAGGAGGAGGTGTAATAATGTACAGCACACAGTGGTATACAGGAGGGTGTAATAATGTACAGCACACAGTGGTATACAGGAGGAGGTGTAATAATGTACAGCACACAGTGGTATACAGAGGAGGTGTAATAATGTACAGCACACAGTGGAAATACAGGAGGTGTAATAATGTACAGCACACAGTGGTATACAGAGGAGGTGTAATAATGTACAGCACACAGTGGTATACAGAGGAGGTGTATAATGTACAGCACACAGAGGTATACAGGAGGGTGTAATAATGTACAGCACACAGTGGTATACAGGAGGAGGTGTAATAATGTACAGCACACAGTGGTATACAGGAGGGTGTAATAATGTACAGCACACAGTGGTATAACAGGAGGAGGTGTAATAATGTACAGCACACAGAGGTATACAGGAGGGGTGTAATAATGTACAGCACACAGGGGTATACAGGAGGGGTGTAATAATGTACAGCACACAGTGTATACAGGAGGGTGTAATAAATGTACAGCACACAGGGTATACAGGAAGGGGGTAATAATGTACAGCACACAGTGGTATACAGAGGAGGTGTAATAATGTACAGCACACAGTGGTATACAGGAGGTGTAATAATGTACAGCACACAGTGTATACGGGAGGAGGTGTAATAATGTACAGCACACAGTGGTATACAGGAGGAGTGTAATAATGTACAGCACACAGTGGTATAAAAGGAGGTGTAATAATGTACAGCACACAGTGGTATACAGAGGAGGTGTAATAATGTACAGCACACAGTGGTATACAGGAGGGTGTAATAATGTACAGCACACAGTGGTATACAGGAGGGTGTAATAATGTACAGCACACAGTGGTATACAGGAGGAGGTGTAATAATGTACAGCACACAGTGGTATACAGGAGGAGTGTAATAATGTACAGCACACAGTGGTATACAGGAGGGTGTAATAATGTACAGCACACAGTGGTATACAGGAGGAGGTGTAATAATGTACAGCACACAGTGGTATACAGGAGGTGTAATAATGTACAGCACACAGTGGTATACAGGAGAGGTGTAATAATGTACAGCACACAGTGGTATACAGGAGGGGTGTAATAATGTACAGCACACAGTGGTATACAGGAGAGGTGTAATAATGTACAGCACACAGAGGTATACAGGAGGGTGTAATAATGTACAGCACACAGTGGTATACAGGAGGTGTAATAATGTACAGCACACAGTGGTATACAGGAGGTGTAATAATGTACAGCACACAGTGGTATACAGGAGGGTGTAATAATGTACAGCACACAGTGGTATACAGGAGGGTGTAATAATGTACAGCACACAGTGGTATACAGGAGGTGTAATAATGTACAGCACACAGTGGTATACAGGAGGTGTAATAATGTACAGCACACAGTGGTATACAGGAGGGTGTAATAATGTACAGCACACAGTGGTATACAGAGGAGGTGTAATAATGTACAGCACACAGTGGTATACAGGAGGAGGTGTAATAATGTACAGCACACAGTGGTATACAGGAGAGGTGTAATAATTAACAGCACACAGTGGTATACAGGAGGAGTGTAATAATGTATCAGCACACAGTGGTATACAGGAGGGTGTAATAATGTACAGCACACAGTGGTATACGAGGAGGTGTAATAATGTACAGCACACAGTGGTATACAGGAGGAGGTGTAATAATGTACAGCACACAGTGGTATACAGGAGGGTGTAATAATGTACAGCACACAGTGGTATACAGGAGGAGGTGTAATAATGTACAGCACACAGTGGTATACAGGAGGAGGTGTAATAATGTACAGCACACAGTGGTATACAGGAGGAGGTGTAATAATGTACAGCACACAGTGGTATACAGGAGGAGGTGTAATAATGTACAGCACACAGTGGTATACAGGAGGAGGTGTAATAATGTACAGCACACAGTGGTATACAGGAGGAGGTGTAATAATGTACAGCACACAGTGGTATACAGGAGGGGTGTAATAATGTACAGCACACAGTGGTATACAGGAGGGGTGTAATAATGTACAGCACACAGTGGTATACAGGAGGAGGTGTAATAATGTACAGCACACAGTGGTATACAGGAGGAGGTGTAATAATGTACAGCACACAGTGGTATACAGGAGGGGTGTAATGTACAGCACACAGTGGTATACAGGAGGGGTGTAATAATGTACAGGACACAGAGGTATACAGGAGGAGGTGTAATAATGTACAGCACACAGTGGTATACAGGAGGAGGTGTAATAATGTACAGCACACAGTGGTATACAGGAGGGGTGTAATAATGTACAGCACACAGTGGTATACAGGGAGGTGTAATAATGTACAGGACACAGTGGTATACAGGAGGGGTGTAATAATGTACAGCACACAGTGGTATACAGGAGGAGGTGTAATAATGTACAGCACACAGTGGTATACAGGAGGGGTGTAATAATGTACAGCACACAGTGGTATACAAGGGTGTAATAATGTACAGCACACAGTGGTATACAGGAGGAGGTGTAATAATGTACAGCACACAGTGGTATACAGGAGGAGGTGTAATAATGTACAGCACACAGTGGTATACAGGAGGGTGTAATAATGTACAGCACACAGTGGTATACAGGAGGAGGTGTAATAATGTACAGCACACAGTGGTATACAGGAGGTGTAATAATGTACAGCACACAGTGGTATACAGGAGGAGGTGTAATAATGTACAGCACACAGTGGTATACAGGAGGAGGTGTAATAATGTACAGCACACAGTGGTATACAGGGGAGGTGTAATAATGTACAGCACACAGTGGTATACAGGAGGAGGTGTAATAATGTACAGCACACAGTGGTATACAGGAGGAGGTGTAATAATGTACAGCACACAGTGGTATACAGGAGGAGGTGTAATAATGTACAGCACACAGTGGTATACAGGAGGATGTAATAATGTACAGCACACAGTGGTATACAGGAGGGTGTAATAATGTACAGCACACAGTGGTATACAGGAGGAGGTGTAATAATGTACAGCACACAGTGGTATACAGGAGGGTGTAATAATGTACAGCACACAGTGGTATACAGGAGGAGGTGTAATAATGTACAGCACACAGTGGTATACAGGAGGAGGTGTAATAATGTACAGCACACAGTGGTATACAGGAGGAGGTGTAATAATGTACAGCACACAGTGGTATACAGGAGGGTGTAATAATGTACAGCACACAGTGGTATACAGGAGGAGGTGTAATAATGTACAGCACACAGTGGTATACAGGAGGGGTGTGTGATGATATTGCAAGCTTCATGTCTTGTGCTGTTGCTAGAACTAGAACCCTCCACCGTTTGCAAGCACAGGGCAAAGCTACCCCTCCCTCCTTTTCTCTGCAGCTCACGCTTCCCTTCCCCCCTGTCAACCTGCAGTCAAGCTCAGTGTAACCTGAGCTGCCAGTGCTGGAAGTTTTCCCGCTTCACCGCAGGGGTCCTGCATTGTCCGAACACGTGCTTTCTTCCTATAGCAGCCATGTTGGAGTATTCATTCTTTTTTGGTTAATAACACGGTGGGAGCATTCGCTAGAAACACGAACGTCACTGTGTTGAACCATGCGCCGACGGGCATTGTTCCCGTGGTACCGGTGAACCCGTAACTCCAACAGAGCCCGAGAAATGGAATTCTCGGTGCCCCATGTACTAGCCCACCCAAGTGTGGGCTCATTGGAACCGTCAGTTTGGAGTGAGATCATTGATAGGTCTGCCGTTATTCTGCTAGGTTCACAGAACGAGTTATGAACCTTATGATATTGCAGAGCTCAAACCATAGCTTGCAGCCAGGGGAGGTGGCCAGAGGACCAGCCCTTTTTGTGAGGTCAGAAGCTGACATGCATAAGTCTTACAGTGAAGTTCCTTAGTAGAGTCTTTCTGCTGGGATGTGCTGAGTAAGAGATCTCCCAATGAACTATGACGTGTGGCTCCTTCCCCCAGCCTGGCTTGCCTGTATATGATCTAACTATCATGTGAGTTATCTTTCATTCTTAATCCCATTTTATTTTATAACTGCATCTGTACATAACGATATTGTCTCAGTTTGTTACATCTTTTTATATTATATAAGCATTGCCTGTTTTTAAGGAATAAACCTATAAATTTATTAGTTTGTTTCTCCTGCTCTATAAACGAATTTGCACGTGCCTGACGCACTACGCTACTGTTTTGGGTTGCTACGGACCCTCTTGATAAATTGTTCATCAAAAGCCGTAGCTGGTGGCAGCTAAAAGAAAGGGGTGTAAAGTGTTAATCTATTGGGTGACGCTGGCAGTGACGCAGCGGGGTTTATAAGGGTACTGCCTGGCTGCAGCCAGGAGTGATCATAATTCCCTCACTGCAGCGTGCCCAATAGCCAGCACACATCCAAGTGACCCGTCTGGCGACTAATTATCCTAGGTGCAGTTCCCTGACTGACCTGAGGGTAAAGGGGGGCGCCAGAGAGCTGCAAGTTCCTAAGTGGAAGTGGGATAGTTATAAATCCCTGCAGTTTACTGGGTCGGACGGCAGCAGCCGTCGTGTGTGTGCACGTTCCATCACATGAGGTGGCAGCGGTGGGATCACAAGCCGTGACCCCCGGGCTACCGTGTGGCGGACTGTGTGCCCGTTCATCACATATTGGTGGCAGCGGTGGGATTATAGAGCATTAGTGATCTGGTTTGAGCAATCATTCCATTCACTAAAAAACTTGCACGGTTCTTCAGCGACCCTGCAGCTAAAGTTTTGGAGAACAGACTCAGTGTTTATTAGTCCTGAGACAATTGTGTGTACTTGCGGTTACCCCTCCCTTCTCTTTGTTTTTCTATCCTATCTTTTATTTGGCAAACATGGCTACCATAGGAGCAAGTTGGTTCGAAAAGCAGAGCAAGGACACTCTTGTGGGAATCTGCAAGTACCACGGCCTTGTCCACACGAACCGAACCAAAGGCCAACTGGTCCAGGCCCTGAAGGAGCTGGGCGAGCATCGGAGCGTGGCGGGCGCAGGAGCAGAGGCCCAACCCCTGACTGCTTACACCCAGAGAGAGGTGGACCCTTACCTGCGGGCGGCCCTGGAGGGACTCACCGCTGACAACCGGGAAGAACGCCTGAGGCTGATCCAGCAAGCTCAAGAGAGAGCCGACCAGCGAGAGGCCAAACAGCGAGAGGCTGAGAGAGCCGAGCGCCAAGCCCAGCGAGAGGCCGAGCGGGAGGCTGAGAGAGCCGAGCGGGAAGCTCAGAGAGCCCATGAACTGGAGCTGCTCAGACAAGGGGCAATGCCCTCCACAGCCCAGAGCGGTACACCCAGCAGCTCTCAGAGTCCCGAGCCCCGGCCGGAGCACTTTCCCGTGCTGGAAAAGGAAGGAGACTTGGACACTTTTCTGCGGGCCTTTGAGAAAGTCTGCAGACAGTACCGGCTGCCTGCCGACCAATGGGCCAGGTACTTGACCCCCGGGCTAAAGGGCAAAGCTTTGGAGGCGTTCGCTTCCCTCGCGCCAGATCAAGACAGTGACTATGAGGCCATCAAGCAGGCCCTGATTGCCAAGTACCAGCTAACCCCTGAGGTATACCGAAAGAAGTTCCGGAACCTCCAACGTGGCCCACACGACAGTTATAGCGATGTGGTGCAAGGACTCAGGAACCACTTTGACCAGTGGATCCATGGACTGTCAGTTGACACCTATGAGGAGCTGAAAGACCTGATGATCAAAGACCAGTTCCTGCATCTGTGCCCAGCTGAGGTCCGACAGTTCATCCTGGACCGAGAACCAGAGGACGCGGTCACAACAGCCCGGATCGCCGACAGCTATGAGGCCAACCGGAAACCCGAGGTGCGGAAGGCCGTCACCACCCGTTGGGGAGGGGGTAAGCCTGCAACCAACCCCAGTGCCCCTGCCAGTCGTCCCTCTGGAGGCACTATCCCCTTTGCCAGCGCCAGGCCTACATCAGACCCCCGCCAGTGTTTCTCCTGTAAAAGGACTGGACACATCAGCGCCACCTGTCCGGAGAGGCAGAAGAACCCCCCAGCCAAGGCCTCCGGGCCCAACGCCTCTGTTCTTTTGGTGGGTGGGGTGGTGGGGAGGGTTGATGACAACGTGCAGCCCGTCCGCGTGGGGGCCCGTCTTGCTACAGGCCTCAAGGACACCGGGGCTGAACGAACCCTCATCCGACCCGAACTGGCGGCCCCTGAAGAGTTGATTCCGGGGAAAACCTTAAGTGTCACAGGGATTGGGGGCGTCCACTACCCCTTGCCGATAGCCCGAGTTTTCATTGACTGGGTACCGGGAGCGGGGTGAAGGAAGTGGGGGTGTCCGAAAACCTGCCCACTGATGTTTTATTGGGGACTGATCTGGGGAGGATGGTGGCGTACTATGTCCCTGACACCCCTTCCCAATCTGATGATAAGGTTAACGTTAACCATGATGTTGATGTTGATGATGATGGGAAACTGATTGTGTTACCTGCTAATGCTTTGCGAAGTGATGATGCAACTGATAACCTTTCTTTCCCTAGGACTGATGTTGATAGTGATGTATCTGTGCCATCTGAATCTGTTAACCCTTTCTCTGAAGTGGTAGATGTGTCCACAGGTACAGGAGCGTTCAGTCCCGTCGCTCTGCGGAGTGAGACGGCTGAGGAACCCCTAGCAGGAGCAAGCGACAGTGCTCAAGGAAATGGGGAGGTGCATGGGAACCGGGAGGAAGGTGACGCCATGACACTGACCAGTGCCACCGAGGAAGGTAACTGGCCCATAAGTAGCACTGCTCCTGAAGTGTTGGGGGTGGATGGGGAGGTAGAGCCCATAGCAGCGCAGGCTGATGGGTCTATAGAAATCCCCGGGGAGACTGCATATGTAGCTGCTGTCACCCGCAGTCAGAGTGCCCGGATCGCAGGTAGCGCCCTGCCATCTGGACCCTCCTCCGCTACAGGAGAGACTGAACCAGAGGTGGACCCAGAGCCGGTCCCAGAGGGTCCCAGTGAGGAAGGAACCCTGACGTCACTTCTGGCTGCCTCCAGCCAGGAGTTCCAGGCCGCTCTGCACTCAGATGCGAGCCTGGGGAACTTGAGGCACCTCGCCGAGACGCCCACCTCCGTGACTGATAAGGAGAGGGTGTTCTGGGAACGAGGAAGGTTGTACCGGGAGACAGTACCCGGAGGTTCCCAAAAGAAGTGGTTGAGGGAAAAACAGCTGGTCGTCCCGCACCAGTTCCGAGGTGAGTTGTTGAGGATTGCCCATGAGATTCCACTCGCTGGACACTTGGGGATCAGCAAAACTAAGGCACGGCTGTCTCAACACTTCTATTGGCCCAAGATGGGGACAGATGTGACTAACTACTGCCGCTCCTGTATCACCTGTCAAAGAGTGGGGAAGGCGGGGCCTGCTCTTAAGGCTCCCCTGATCCCGTTGCCAGTGATAGAGGAGCCTTTCCAGAGGATCGCGGTGGACATTGTGGGCCCGCTGGCCGTCCCCAGCAGCTCTGGAAAGCAATACATCCTTACTGTGGTAGACTACGCTACCCGGTACCCGGAGGCGGTAGCTCTGTCCTCAACTAGGGCAGATAAGGTGGCAGATGCACTGGTGACCATCTTTTCACGGGTAGGATTTCCCAGGGAGATGCTTACCGATCAAGGGACCCAATTTATGTCTCGCCTAATGAAGGCTCTCTGCAGCAAAATGCAGGTGACGCGTATGGTATCGAGTGCGTATCACCCACAGACCAATGGTTTGTGTGAGCGCTTTAACGGTACCCTCAAACAGATGCTCCGCATGCTGGTTGAGACCCAGGGACGCGATTGGGAGCGGTACCTCCCACACCTGCTATTTGCCTACAGAGAAGTCCCGCAGGCCTCGACGGGGTTCTCCCCCTTCGAGCTCCTGTATGGTAGGCGAGTCCGGGGACCCCTTGGGTTGATAAGAGAATCCTGGGAAGATGAGCCAAACCCCACGGAAGTGTCCATCGTGGATTATGTCATGCGCTTCCGCGACAAGATGCAGACCTTGACGCAGTTGGTGCATGACAACATGACGCAGGCTCAGGCTGACCAGAAGCACTGGTACGACCAGAACGCCCGGGAGCGGACCTACCAGGTGGGTCAAAAGGTGTGGGTGCTGGTCCCCGTACCAAAGGATAAGCTTCAGGCAGCCTGGGAAGGCCCGTACGTCGTGCACCAACAGCTCAACCCAGCCACCTACGTGGTCACGCTTGACCACACTCGGGGTAGGCGCAAGGCCTTTCACGTCAACATGATGAAGGCCCATCACGAACGTGAAGCCTGCGTCCTACCGGTCTGCAATCTGCCCGAGGACGGGGGAGAGGATCCCCTCCTAGACATGCTAGCCCAAGCCATGGCCAATGGGTTATCACGACGTGGCGAACCCGCTGAAGTGCGCATGTCGGATTACCGAGAGGTCATGCCTCCGTAGCGCCCTCTAAAGGGGGGAGGTGTGATGATATTGCAAGCTTCATGTCTTGTGCTGTTGCTAGAACTAGAACCCTCCACCGTTTGCAAGCACAGGGCAAAGCTACCCCTCCCTCCTTTTCTCTGCAGCTCACGCTTCCCTTCCCCCCTGTCAACCTGCAGTCAAGCTCAGTGTAACCTGAGCTGCCAGTGCTGGAAGTTTTCCCGCTTCACCGCAGGGGTCCTGCATTGTCCGAACACGTGCTTTCTTCCTATAGCAGCCATGTTGGAGTATTCACTCTTTTTTGGTTAATAACACGGTGGGAGCATTCGCTAGAAACACGAACGTCACTGTGTTGAACCATGCGCCGACGGGCATTGTTCCCGTGGTACCGGTGAACCCGTAACTCCAACAGAGCCCGAGAAATGGAATTCTCGGGTGCCCCATGTACTAGCCCACCCAAGTGTGGGCTCATTGGAACCGTCAGTTTGGAGTGAGATCATTGATAGGTCTGCCGTTATTCTGCTAGGTTCACAGAACGAGTTATGAACCTTATGATATTGCAGAGCTCAAACCATAGCTTGCAGCCAGGGGAGGTGGCCAGAGGACCAGCCCTTTTTGTGAGGTCAGAAGCTGACATGCATAAGTCTTAGGCCGGAGTCACACACAACCACAAAAAATCGGTCCGTTTTAGACGGTCGACAATCGGATCAAAATAAAAACATCACACATCCTTCTGGCATCCGATTTTCCTTCAAAGATGCGATTTAGTCGCATGTGTGTGTACCTTGTAACATCCAATTTTCATCCGACTTGCGAGATTTTCTCGCAGGCTTGCAAAACTGACATATAATGGATCCAAAAGAATAGTATTTAAATGCCAAAAGAAAGAATAGATATATACACATAGAGCACATATATATATATATATATATATGTAATTGTGACATATATATATACATATATTTATAATTCTTACACTTCTACATACTGTTATAGCCGCTAATTCAATTGCCGGCTTCAGTGAAATCACAGAAGCCGACATGAAATGATACATTGTTTCCACACATTTAACCATGTAATTTCATGTATTTTTATATGTTTGAAACATACAATTACATGAGTATATGTGTGCTAAATTTCAGACATGTAGGGGTTAATTAAAGGTGTAATTTCGTTGAAAAAAAATGCGTGGGCTCCCGCTGTATTTTCTCCACCAGACAGACAAAGCAAAGCGAGTGGGGCAGATAATAATAGCCTAGGGAGGGTACATTTTTTTTGTGCCCCCCCCCTGGCTACTAACATCTGCCCCCAGACACCCCAGAAAGGGCAAATCTATAATTAGATTCGCCCTTTCTGGCACTTTGCCCGTCTATTCCCATTCCCATAGTATGTTTCAAACATATATAAAAATACATGAAATTACATGGTTAAATGTGTGGAAACAATGTATCATTTCATGTCGGCTTCTGTGATTTCACAAAACCCGGCAATTGAATTAGCGGCTATTACAGTATGTAGAAGTGTAAGAATTATAAATATATGTATATATATATGTCACAATGACATGTATATATATATATATGTGTTCTATGTGTATATATCTATTCTTTCTAGTCTTCATTAAAGCTGTCAGTGTGATTTTACAGTATAGCCGGGGATGAATTGCCGGCTTTTCTAAAGGACACCGATGCGATTTCATCGCAAGTCACACATGCGGTCCGTTTGTAATCAGATTTTTCATCGCTCCCATAGACTTGCATTGGCGATAGTCGACCCACAATCGGTGACAATCGCAGCATGCTGCGATTGTACACGGACGTTTAAAACGGACCACAAAAAATCTGATACTGGGAGCTGCTCCATAGATTAACATAGGTCCGACTGCAATGCGATATTTCATCGTATTGCAGTCATCCGATTTTGTCGCCAGTGTGACTCCGGCCTTACAGTGAAGTTCCTTAGTAGAGTCTTTCTGCTGGGATGTGCTGAGTAAGAGATCTGCCAATGAACTATGACGTGTGGCTCCTTCCCCCAGCCTGGCTTGCCTGTATATGATCTAACTATCATGTGAGTTATCTTTCATTCTTAATCCCATTTTATTTTATAACTGCATCTGTACATAACGATATTGTCTCAGTTTGTTACATCTTTTTATATTATATAAGCATTGCCTGTTTTTAAGGAATAAACCTATAAATTTATTAGTTTGTTTCTCCTGCTCTATAAACGAATTTGCACGTGCCTGACGCACTACGCTACTGTTTTGGGGTTGCTACGGACCCTCTTGATAAATTGTTCATCAAAAGCCGTAGCTGGTGGCAGCTAAAAGAAAGGGGTGTAAAGTGTTAATCTATTGGGTGACGCTGGCAGTGACGCAGCGGGGTTTTAAGGGTACTGCCTGGCTGCAGCCAGGAGTGATCATAATTCCCTCACTGCAGCGTGCCCAATAGCCAGCACACATCCAAGTGACCCGTCTGGCGACTAATTATCCTAGGTGCAGTTCCCTGACTGACCTGAGGGTAAAGGGGGGCGCCAGAGAGCTGCAAGTTCCTAAGTGGAAGTGGGATAGTTATAAATCCCTGCAGTTTACTGGGTCGGACGGCAGCAGCCGTCGTGTGTGTGCACGTTCCATCACATGTGGTGGCAGCGGTGGGATCACAAGCCGTGACCCCCGGGCTACCGTGTGGCGGACTGTGTGCCCGTTCATCACAGGGTGTAATAATGTACAGCACACAGTGGTATACAGGAGGGTGTAATAATGTACAGCACACAGTGGTATACAGGAGGAGGTGTAATAATGTACAGCACACAGTGGTATACAGGAGGAGGTGTATTAATGTACAGGACACAGTGGTATACAGGAGGAGGTGTAATAATGTACAGCACACAATGGTATACAGGAGGAGTGTAAATGTACAGCACACAGAGGTATACAGGAGGAGTGTAATAATGTACAGCACACAGTGGTATACAGGAGGAGGTGTAATAATGTACAGCACACAGTGGTATACAGGAGGGTGTAATAATGTACAGCACACAATGGTATACAGGAGGAGTGTAATAATGTACAGCACACAGAGGTATACAGGAGGGTGTAATAATGTACAGCACACAGTGGTATACAGGAGGAGGTGTAATAATGTACAGCACACAGTGGTATACAGGAGGGGTGTAATAATGTACAGCACACAGTGGTATACAGGAGGAGGTGTAATAATGTACAGCACACAGTGGTATACAGGAGGTGTAATAATGTACAGCACACAGTGGTATACAGGAGGAGGTGTAATAATGTACAGCACACAATGGTATACAGGAGGAGGTGTAATAATGTATAGCACACAGTGGTATACAGGAGGAGGTGTAATAATGTACAGCACACAGTGGTATACAGGAGGGTGTAATAATGTACAGCACACAGTGGTATACAGGAGGGTGTAATAATGTACAGCACACAGTGGTATACAGGAGGGGTGTAATAATGTACAGCACACAGTGGTATACAGGAGGAGGTGTAATAATGTACAGCACACAGTGGTATACAGGAGGGTGTAATAATGTACAGCACACAGTGGTATACAGGGAGGTGTAATAATGTACAGCACACAGTGGTATACAGGAGGGTGTAATAATGTACAGCACACAGTGGTATACAGGAGGAGGTGTAATAATGTACAGCACACAGTGGTATACAGGAGGGTGTAATAATGTACAGCACACAGTGGTATACAGGAGGGTGTAATAATGTACAGCACACAGTGGTATACAGGAGGGTGTAATAATGTACAGCACACAGTGGTATACAGGAGGAGGTGTAATAATGTACAGCACACAGTGGTATACAGGAGGAGGTGTAATAATGTACAGCACACAGTGGTATACAGGAGGGGTGTAATAATGTACAGCACACAGTGGTATACAGGAGGAGGTGTAATAATGTACAGCACACAGTGGTATACAGGAGGGTGTAATAATGTACAGCACACAGTGGTATACAGGAGGGTGTAATAATGTACAGCACACAGTGGTATACAGGAGGGGGTAATAATGTACAGCACACAGTGGTATACAGGAGGAGGTGTAATAATGTACAGCACACAGTGGTATACAGGAGGAGTGTAATAATGTACAGCACACAGTGGTATACAGGAGGGGTGTAATAATGTACAGCACACAGTGGTATACAGGAGGGTGTAATAATGTACAGCACACAGTGGTATACAGGAGGAGGTGTAATAATGTACAGCACACAGTGGTATACAGGAGGTGTAATAATGTACAGCACACAGTGGTATACAGGAGGAGGTGTAATAATGTACAGCACACAGTGGTATACAGGAGGAGGTGTAATAATGTACAGCACACAGTGGTATACAGGAGGAGGTGTAATAATGTACAGCACACAGTGGTATACAGGAGGGGTGTAATAATGTACAGCACACAGTGGTATACAGGAGGGTGTAATAATGTACAGCACACAGTGGTATACAGGAGGAGGTGTAATAATGTACAGCACACAGTGGTATACAGGAGGAGGTGTAATGTACAGCACACAGTGGTATACAGGAGGAGGTGTAATAATGTACAGCACACAGTGGTATACAGGAGGGTGTAATAATGTACAGCACACAGTGGTATACAGGAGGGGGTGTAATAATGTACAGCACACAGTGGTATACAGGAGGAGGTGTAATAATGTACAGCACACAGTGTATACAGGAGGAGGTGTAATAATGTACAGCACACAATGGTATACAGGAGGAGGTGTAATAATGTACAGCACACAGTGGTATACAGGAGGAGGTGTAATAATGTACAGCACACAGTGGTATACAGGAGGAGGTGTAATGTACAGCACACAGTGGTATACAGGAGGAGGTGTAATAATGTACAGCACACAGTGGTATACAGGAGAGGTGTAATAATGTACAGCACACAGTGGTATACAGGAGGAGGTGTAATAATGTACAGCACACAGTGGTATACAGGAGGAGGTGTAATAATGTACAGCACACAGTGGTATACAGGAGGAGGTGTAATAATGTACAGCACACAGTGGTATACAGGAGGAGGTGTAAATGTACAGCACACAGTGGTATACAGGAGGAGGTGTAATAATGTACAGCACACAGTGGTATACAGGAGGAGGTGTAATAATGTACAGCACACAGTGGTATACAGGAGGAGTGTTAATGTACAGCACACAGTGGTATACAGGAGAGGTGTAATAATGTACAGCACACAGTGGTATACAGGAGGGTGTAATAATGTACAGCACACAGTGGTATACAGGAGGGTGTAATAATGTACAGCACACAGTGGTATACAGGAGGAGGTTAATAATGTACAGCACACAGTGGTATACAGGAGGAGGTGTAATAATGTACAGCACACAGTGGTATACAGGAGGAGTGTAATAATGTACAGCACACAGTGGTATACAGGAGGAGGTGTAATGTACAGCACACAGTGGTATACAGGAGGAGGTGTAATAATGTACAGCACACAGTGGTATACAGGAGGGTGTAATAATGTACAGCACACAGGGTATACAGGGGGTGTAATAATGTACAGCACACAGTGGTATACAGGAGGAGTGTAATAATGTACAGCACACAGTGGTATACAGGAGGAGGTGTAATAATGTACAGCACACAGTGGTATACAGGAGGAGGTGTAATAATGTACAGCACACAGTGGTATACAGGAGGAGGTGTAATAATGTACAGCACACAGTGGTATACAGGAGGAGGTGTAATAATGTACAGCACACAGTGGTATACAGGAGGAGGTGTAATAATGTACAGCACACAGTGGTATACAGGAGGAGGTGTAATAATGTACAGCACACAGTGGTATACAGGAGGAGGTGTAATGTACAGCACACAGGGTATACAGGGAGGGTGTAATAATGTACAGCACACAGTGGTATACAGGAGGAGGTGTGATAATGTACAGCACACAGTAGAGTATACAGGAGGAGGTGTAATAATGTACAGCACACAGTGGTATACAGGAGGAGGTGTAATAATGTACAGCACACAGTGGTATACAGGAGGAGGTGTAATAATGTACAGCACACAGTGGTATACAGAGGAGGTGTAATAATGTACAGCACACAGTGGGTATAACACGGAGGAGGTGTAATAATGTACAGCACACAGTGGTATACAGGAGGAGGTGTAATAATGTACAGCACACAATGGTATACAGGAGGAGGTGTAATAATGTACAGCACACAATGGTATACAGGAGGAGTGTAATAATGTACAGCACACAGAGGTATACAGGAGGAGGTGTAATAATGTACAGCACACAGTGGTATACAGGAGGAGGTGTAAATGTACAGCACACAGTGGTATACAGGAGGAGGTGTAATAATGTACAGCACACAGTGGTATACAGGAGGAGGTGTAATAATGTACAGCACACAATGGTATACAGGAGGAGTGTAATAATGTACAGCACACAGAGGTATACAGGAGGAGGTGTAATAATGTACAGCACACAGTGGTATACAGGAGGTGTAATAATGTACAGCACACAGTGGTATACAGGAGGAGGTGTAATAATGTACAGCACACAGTGGTATACAGGAGGAGGTGTAAATGTACAGCACACAGTGGTATACAGGAGGAGGTGTAATAATGTACAGCACACAGTGGTATACAGGAGGAGGTGTAATGTACAGCACACAGTGGTATACAGGAGGAGGTGTAATAATGTACAGCACACAGTGGTATACAGGAGGAGGTGTAATAATGTACAGCACACAATGGTATACAGGAGGAGTGTAATAATGTACAGCACACAGAGGTATACAGGAGGAGGTGTAATAATGTACAGCACACAGTGGTATACAGGAGGTGTAATAATGTACAGCACACAGTGGTATACAGGAGGAGGTGTAATAATGTACAGCACACAGTGGTATACAGGAGGAGGTGTAATGTACAGCACCACATGTGGTAATACAGTGAGGAGGTGTAATAATGTACAGCACACAGTGGTATACAGGAGGAGGTGTAATAATGTACAGCACACAGTGGTATACAGGAGGAGGTGTAATAATGTACAGCACACAGTGGTATACAGGAGGAGGTGTAATAATGTACAGCACACAGTGGTATACAGGAGGAGGTGTAATAATGTACAGCACACAGTGGTATACAGGAGGAGTGTAATAATGTACAGCACACAGAGGTATACAGGAGGAGGTGTATAATGTACAGCACACAGTGGTATACAGGAGGAGGTGTAATAATGTACAGCACACAGTGGTATACAGGGGAGGTGTAATAATGTACAGCACACAGTGGTATACAGGAGGAGGTTAATGTACAGCACACAGTGGTATACAGAGAGGTGTAATAATGTACAGCACACAGTGGTATACAGGAGGAGGTGTAATAATGTACAGCACACAGTGGTATACAGGAGGAGGTGTAAATGTACAGCACACAGTGGTATACAGGAGGAGGTGTAATAATGTACAGCACACAGTGGTATACAGGAGGAGGTGTAATAATGTACAGCACACAAGGTATACAGGAGGAGTGTAATAATGTACAGCACACAGTGGTATACAGGAGGTGTAATAATGTACAGCACACAGTGGTATACAGGAGGTGTAATAATGTACAGCACACAGTGGTATACAGGAGGTGTAATAATGTACAGCACACAATGGTATACAGGAGGAGTGTAATAATGTACAGCACACATGGTATACAGGAGGAGGGTAATAATGTACAGCACACATGGTATACAGAGGAGGTGTAATAATGTACAGCACACAGTGGTATACAGGAGGGTGTAATAATGTACAGCACACAGTGGTATACAGGAGGTGTAATAATGTACAGCACACAGTGGTATACAGGAGGAGGTGTAATAATGTACAGCACACATGGTATACAGGAGGAGGTGTAATGTACAGCACACAGTGGTATACAGGAGGAGGTGTAATAATGTACAGCACACAGTGGTATACAGGAGGAGGTGTAATAATGTACAGCACACAGGCCTGTACATTTTGTTCGATCTCTCAGATTCGGGGAAGCGCGGGGTCCCTCGGAACATTCGGGGAGACTCACCGTCCGTGTGTCATGCGGCTCCTCAGTGACACTCAGAAGCTCCTCCCACCACATGCTCGCTCAGGAGATGGAGACACAGTGGGCGTGATTGTCCTTTATTAGCCAATCACACGTTTACCTTTGAGTGAGTTACATCAGTAAGCAGGAAGTGTTTGGGATGATCTGATAGGAGAGCACATATCACGTGATCCTATACAGCGTGGGTGATAGTTTGGTGCATTATCGATTGACAGACGTGAATGTCATTGTTACCTATTATTGCAACAAATCACGATTCAGCTTTCATCTCAAATCCTGCTCTTAAATAATGAAAGCTGCTCTGTGATTGGTTGTTGTACATGAGAAGCTGAGTTTTATTAATATGCCTGGATTTGCTCTTTTTAGGTATAAAATCTAGACTATAAGTATAAGGCTAGTGGGCGAGAAGGTGGAATATTAAGAAGTCTCCAAAAATGCAGAATTTGGGGGTTTACATGTTTATTAGTAAATATTGGCACAGAGCTGCTGTCCTTATCAGTTTCCACAGTGCTCCTCAGGCTGCCATAGAAATTAGATAAAGGTCAACCAAACCCACAGACAAGGGCGGGAGCGGCGAATATCTAATGTGCACAGGCCTCTGACAGACGAGGTCGGGGGATAAGGATTGAGCCGGTTGTATTTACTCACTTCACCCTTTTGTTCTGGAGCAGATGAGCCCTCCCAGGGGGTCCACAGGGGTAACAAGGGCCAAATATCTGGTGTAAACAAGCCGCCATCACAATCCACTGACGAAGGCGGCCATGAACATGGCAAAGAAGGGTGAAGAACCATTGAGAGTGGTGAACCATCATTACACGACGCAGCCATAGACCATCCAGACCAAAGAAGATGCCCACCCTGGCCGTATATGTTATGTGATACCGGGTGGCAAGCGCACAACATGTTTAAGCCCACCTTCATTTACTCCATCTTCATGGACACGGACCAATGGTTACATCATATTCTTGCTCCTGAAGTTTGAGATCATTAAGATGGTGATCAACTTCTTCATCCTGAATCTGCTGCTCTCCAACTTGTTTTTCACCCTCCCACTGCCCTTCTGGGTTACAGCCACCATTATGACCAGTGCATATTTGGAAGGATAACATCCAAAATGTCGTCCTCCATGATCCCCATCTTATTTTTGACTGTACTTGTTCAATAATACCAGACGATGACCGAACAATCTGCCTGAAATGGTGCCCACTTTCTTCAATATCAACTTCATGGTCAGTCTTCTGACCCACATCATATCCCTTCTTTTGAAGTTTGAGATCATTAAAATGGTGGCCAACTTTTTCATCCTCAATCTGCTGCTCTCCATCTTGTTAGTCATCTTCCCACTGCCTTTCTGGGGTTACAACTACAATGACCAGTGCACATTTGTGAGCTCAAGGTTCTACAGCTCCATGTTGTTCTTATCCCTTCATACCATTGATACCACGAGACGAATTATATTTTCGAGGTGGTGCCCACCTTCTATTCTGTTCTCATGATCAATTTTCGGACTAATATACACATTGCATTCCTTCTTCTAAAGTTCAAGATTCTTAAAATGGTGAACAACATCTTCCTCAACCTGTTGCTCTCCAACTTGTTATTCACCATCGGTGGATATTTGAAAGGACATTTTGCAAAATGTTGGTCTCCATGTTTTTCTTCACCGTTTATGCCTATTGATGTCAGGTGACAAATGATATTTCTGAGTAGTGCCCAACTTCTATTCCATTTTCATTGTCAATGTTTGGACTAATATCTATATCTTATTACTTATTCTAAAGCTTGAGATTCTTAAGATGGTGACCAACTTCTTTATTTTCAACCTGATGCTTTCCAACTTGTTCAGCCTCCCACCACCCTTCTGAAGTTACAACAGCCATGATCTGTGGATATTCGGAAGGACATTTGGCCTCCAGCTTCTACATTGGTTTCTACACCTCCATTTTGTTCTTGACTGTTCATGTCCATTGATACTAGGTGTCGAATGATATTTCTGAGGTGGTGCCCACCTTCTATTATGGTTTTGTGGTTAATTTTCGTACCAGTGACCACACTGTATTTCTTATCCTAAACTTTGAGCTTATAAAGATGGTGGCCAACTTCTTCATCGTCAACCTGCTGTTATTCACCCTTCCATTGCCCTTTTGAAGTTACAACCACTACGATCAGTGGATATTCGGAAGGACATTTAGCTAAATTTGGCCTCCAGGTTCTACAGCTCAATTTGTCCTTGACTATACATGTCCATTGATTACGAGAGATGACCGAACAACCTTTCCGAAAAATTTCTTTCAACAAAGGTTCTTCCACAGACTATATCTGCCTGTGGTCGGCTAAAACAATAATTTGTTTTTAAGGTTTAAACAGAAGACAACTGATGACTGGGAAGAGGACGTTCTCTTACTTCCCTTATGAATAAACGGCTTATAGGAGGATCTCCTCTCTTTGTTCCTTAAACCAGAATCGTGATGAAGAGCTTTGATTAAATTGCTACTCCTTTGACTGTGCTAGGATAGGCATTAGTTAGGGACCTGATATACGAGAAGAGCCTTGACGTGGCTATCAGGCTCACATAATTTGGCCATCTTATGCGCTAAGACTTCTCAATTTTTCATATTTCTAAGGTAATGATGTAATTCATTTTTCATATTTTTCATATTTCGTGTTTGCAAGCTATAGCGCTACAGTGTGCTACCTTTTCTTCTTGTATGTATATGAGTTGGTGACTCTAGGTTTAGCACCTGTTCACACTGAATCTAAGTTTGGATGTGCCGGTCAGTTTTTTGATATGTATTAATTTACCTTCTACCTGAGCACTCCACCTGGTGGTCACAGGCCTTTTAATTACAGCAGGTTCATCACCCCTCCACAGAGATGTAGATTTTAGTCTGAAAAGAGGATTCATAGGTTCCCATGCAGACAGACTTTTCTAAAGCGAGGATAGGCATTAGTTAGGGACCTGATATACGAGAAGAGCCTTGACGTGGCTATCAGGCTCACATAATTTGGCCATCTTATGCGCTAAGACTTCTCAATTTTTCATATTTCTAAGGTAATGATGTAATTCATTTTTCATATTTTTCATATTTCGTGTTTGCAAGCTATAGCGCTACAGTGTGCTACCTTTTCTTCTTGTATGTATATGAGTTGGTGACTCTAGGTTTAGCACCTGTTCACACTGAATCTAAGTTTGGATGTGCCGGTCAGTTTTTTGATATGTATTCATTTACCTTCTGCCTGAGCACTCCACCTGGTGGTCACAGGCCTTTTAATTACAGCAGGTTCATCACCCCTCCACAGAGATGTAGATTTTAGTCTGAAAAGAGGATTCATAGGTTCCCATGCAGACAGACTTTTCTAAAGCGAGGATAGGCATTAGTTAGGGACCTGATATACGAGAAGAGCCTTGACGTGGCTATCAGGCTCACATAATTTGGCCATCTTATGCGCTAAGACTTCTCAATTTTTCATATTTCTAAGGTAATGATGTAATTCATTTTTCATATTTTTCATATTTCGTGTTTGCAAGCTATAGCGCTACAGTGTGCTACCTTTTCTTCCTTTTTGGTACACCGTCCTGACTAGTAAGTTTCCAACCTCTAGTAAATGGCTGGTTGATGTTGGGTGCCATCATAACATGTGCAAGTAGGCAAAAACAGACGCACAACCCCCAGTATACCACCAATCATCCGATATAGAAGACTGGATATTGATCATCATCCTGTGTCTTAATTTTGATACTAAATGGACAATTTTGTGTATTGCCATAGGATGATCCTAAAAGTCCACGTACCCTGCCAATTTATATGGCCAGGGGTTATGCCACTGTATACTCAGTCTTTGCTCAGATCCCACACTTTCCTTCTCCCCTGCTCTACTTATTTCTTGTCTGCTCCATCTGCGGTCGAGGCTGTCAAGATTGCAAAATCTTTGTTTATCTGGAGTTATTTTTGTGATTTTTCTTTGGGGGAAGAAGAGGTTGGATGTTGCACAAACTGTGGGTGCTTTGCAATGTGTTTCCTGCAGTTCCAGATAAATCAGCGATCTACACCTTGCACCGCACGTTGCGAAATATACATTGCTCATCATCATCTTCACCCTCCAACGTGGACTGGTTGATTTTATTTCTTGGACTGTGTAGAAGCAGAAGACGCACTCCACTTCTCCAAGAGTCTTGTTGAGCTCAGCTACAATGTCACTCGGGGACAATGCACAGATGGACAATCCTGTGGTGACCACCACTTACACGACCAGCAACTATGATGACGAACTCGAGCCCTTGTGCCTGAAGGAGAACAGCCACAATTTTGCGGCTTTGGTGGTGCCTGCCTTCTTCTATGTGGTCTTCATAGTCAGTCTTGTAGGCAACGGCCTCATCTTATTCCTTCTACTGAAATTCGAGAACATTAAGACGGTGACAAACTTCTTCATCCTCAACCTGGTGTTCTCCGACTTGTTGTTCACCCTTCCACTACCATTCTGGGGTTACTACCACCACGACCAGTGGATATTTGGGAAACCGTCTTGCAAGATGTTGGCCTCCATGTTCTACATTGGGTTTTACAGCTCCATCTTGTTCTTGACCGTGATGACAGTGGATCGATATATGGCGGTTGTTCATGCCATCTATGCCACCAGAACCAGGAAGATGCTATATGTCTACATGGTCACTGGCTTGGTTTGGGTCATCAGCTTTTTCTCGGCCATCCCCAAATTCATTCTGTATGGGACCAGAGAGAACGTATTTTCCGGGATATTGTGTGAGGAGACGGGCTTCATCATAGATAAGATCAATAACTGGAAGCTGGTGGGATTCTATCAGCAGGTGGTCATGTTCTTCTTAGTGCCGCTTTTCATCATCTTGTACTGTTACACACTGATCATTATCAAGCTGAACTCTACGAAGATGCACAACAAGGACAGGGCCATCAAGCTGATCTTCCTCATCCTTCTGGCCTTCTTCATCTGCTGGACACCCTATAACATCATCATTTTCATCAGGGCAAGGCAGATCTCCACAGATTTCTTGGAAGACAAATGCAGTGAAGCCATGGACTATGCCTTTTTAATTTGCCGTAACATGGCCTACTTCCATTGCTGCATTAACCCTTTCTTCTACACGTTTGTGGGAACCAAGTTCCGTAAACACCTGTCCCAGATGATGGGGAGATGGGTTCTGTGCGGAACCAGGTACAGGCAGTCCAGCCTCAGCAGCAGGACGAGCGAATACTCCCCGCAGACCATCTACGAGTGACGCAGACCCTGCAGATTGCCTGTCAGTACAAGTCTACATGTATATAAGGGCGGATGGGACAAGATGGACCAGGGACACTTAAAGGGGCAAATCAGTATTGTAGCTTCCAAGTCTTATGCATCACCAAGTATAGATGCAGCAGCCAAGAACGTATCCGAGCACAGAACATCTGTATCATTATTAATATGTACGTATGTATCACATATCCCTCATCATCACTGGTCACATATTGAATAAAGCCAGCGCACAAAACTACGACCGATACAGTGTAACTAAGCCTGTAATGTGATCCTGCCCACTGAGTGGTACAGTAACAACATCTACCAAGTCTAATTAATTTTTATAATCTGAAACATTATTAAATCAATCAACGCTACAAACGATGAAAAAAACCATTAAAAAAAACCCTGAAAAACAGAGATTGGCAATGTGGTTATATATAATTGCAGGCACATCAGTAATTCATATCTCACCAGTTAACTATGATAAAGTGCAGAAATGTAGATACAGCTCATATCACTCATTAGCCAAACAAGATTTCATACAGCATGTATAAATAGTGCTCAGCGAGGGTTAGCAACCACCCGCATACAATGTATCAGGCTTCAGATTTCTGTATAACAACCAAAGGCCAGATTTACACCAGTACATATCAAAACTCACCTATAGTACAAGTATATCCCCCTATAGAATCATCCATGCAGTAGGAGACCAATCTATACACACCATGTGCCATGGTGCACTCCGACCATCCTGTCCAGCATTCCTATGGATGATTCTTATAGGGGGATATACATGTACTATAGGTGTTTTGATATGTACTGGTGTAATTCTGTACATTGGTTATTATACAGGAATCTACTGATATCAGGAGCCTGTTACATTGTATACGGGTGGTTGTTAACCCTCGCTGAACACTATTTATTGAAATATTGTTTGGCTAATGAGTGATGAGATATATTTTTTATTTATTTTACTCACTTATATAGCACCATTAATTCCGCAGCGCTTTACAGTTTGCACACATTATCATCACTGTCCCCGATGGGGCTCACAGTCTAAAATTCACTATCAGTATGTCTTTGGAGTGTGGGAGGAAACCGGAGAACCCGGAGGAAACCCACACAAACACGGGGAGAACATACAGATGTTGTCCTTGGTGGGATTTGAACCCAGGACCCCAGTGCTGCAGTGCTAACCACTGAGCCACCGTGCCGCCCTATATCTACATTTCTGCACTTTATCATAGTTAACGGGTGACATATGCATTACTGATGTGCCTGTAATTATACGTAACCACACTGCCCTTCTGTCTGTTTTAAAGGTTTTTATTTTAGAGTTGTGATTAATTGGTTTGTTTTAGATTATAAAAATTAATTTGATTTCATAGACATTTTTACTGTACTACTCGGTGGCAATAGGTTTGATATGCAGTATTTTGGGTATATCCAAGATTTATTTATATGAGATATGGGTTTATATTTCCAATTATTGGTACTGCCTACTGAGCCTTATATCTAATCTTATCCTGTGATACTGTCTGCTGAGCTGTGTATCTAATCCTATCCTGTGTGATACTTTCTGCTGAGCTGTGTATCTAATCCTATCCTGTGTGATACTGTCTGCTGAGCTGTGTATCTAATCCTATCCTGTGTGATACTGTCTGCTGAGCTGTGTATCTAATCCTATCCTGTGTGATACTGTCTGCTGACCTGTGTATCTAATCCTATCCTGTGTGATACTGTCTGCTGAGCTGTGTATCTAATCCTACCTGTGTGATACTGTCGCCAGAGCTGTGTATCTAATCCTATCCTGTGTGTTACTGACTGCTGAGCTGTGTATCTAATCCTTTCCTGTGTGATACTGTCTGCTGAGCTGTGTATCTAATCCTATCCTGTGTGATACTGTCTGCTGAGCTGTGTATCTAATCCTATCCTGTGTGATACTGACTGCTGAGCTGTGTATCTAATCCTATCCTGTGTGATACTGCCTGCTGAGCTGTGTATCTAATCCTACCTGTGTGATACTGTCGCCAGAGCTGTGTATCTAATCCTATCCTGTGTGTTACTGACTGCTGAGCTGTGTATCTAATCCTATCCTGTGTGATACTGACTGCAGAGCTGTGTATCTAATCCTATCCTGTGTGATACTTTCTGCTGGGCTATGTATCTAATCCTATCCTGTGTGATACTGTCTGCTGAGCTGTGTATCTAATCCTATCCTGTGTGATACTGACTGCTGAGCTGTGTATCTAATCCTATCCTGTGTGATACCGTCTGCTGAGCTGTGTATCTAATCTTCCTTGTGATACTGTCTGCTGTGGTATCTAATCCTATCCTGTGTGATACTGCTCTGAGCTGTATCTAATCCTATCCTGTGTGATACTGCTGCTGAGCTGTGTATCTAATCCTATCCTGTTGATACTGTCTGCTGAGCTGTGTATCTAATCCTATCCTGTGTGATACTGTCTGCTGAGCTGTGTATCTAATCCTATCCTGTGTGATACTGACTGCTGAGCCGTGTATCTAATCCTATCCTGTGTGATACTGACTGCTGAGCCTGTGTATCTAATCCTATCCTGTGTGATACTTCTGCTGAGCTTGTATCTAATCCTATCCTGTGTGATACTGTCTGCTGAGCTGTGTATCTAATCCTATCCTGTGTGATACTGTCTGCTGAGCTGTGTATCTAATCCTATCCTGTGTGATACTCTGCTGAGCTGTGTATCTAATCCTATCCTGTGTGATACTGTCTGCTGAGCTGTGTATCTAATCCTATCCTGTGTGATACTGCTGCTGAGCTGTGTATCTAATCCTATCCTGTGTGATACTGCTGCTGAGCTGTGTATCTAATCCTATCCTGTGTGATACTGTCTGCTGAGCTGTGTATCTAATCCTATCCTGTGTGATACTGTCTGCTGAGCCTGTGTATCTAATCCTATCCTGTGGATACTGTCTGCTGAGCTGTGTATCTAATCCTATCCTGTGTGATACTGTCTCTGAGCCGTGTATCTAATCCTATCCTGTGTGATACTGTCTGCTGAGCTGGTATCTAATCCTATCCTGTGTGATACTGTCTGCTGAGCTGTGTATCTAATCCTATCCTGTGTGATACTGTCTGCTGACTGTGTATCTAATCCTATCCTGTGTGATACTGTCTGCTGAGCTGTGTATCTAATCCTATCCTGTGTGATACTGTCTGCTGAGCTGTGTATCTAATCCTATCCTGTGTGATACTGTCTGCTGAGCTATGTATCTAATCCTATCCTGTGTGATACTGTCTGCTGAGCTGTGTATCTAATCCTATCCTGTGTGATACTGTCTGCTGAGCTGTGTATCTAATCCTATCCTGTGTGATACTGCTCTGAGCTGTTATCTAATCCTATCCTGTGTGATACTGTCTGCTGAGCTGTGTATCTAATCCTATCCTGTGTGATACTGTCTGCTGACGTTGTATCTAATCCTATCCTGTGTGATACTGCTACTGTTATAATCTATCCTGTGATACTGTCGCTGAGCGTGTATCTAATCCTATCCTGTGTGATACTGTCTGCTGAGCTGTGTATCTAATCCTATCCTGTGTGATACTGACTGCTGAGCTGTGTATCTAATCCTATCCTGTGTGATACTGTCTGCTGAGCCGTGTATCTAATCCTATCCTGTGTGATACTGTCTGCTGAGCTGTGTATCTAATCCTATCCTGTGTGATACTGCTGCTGAGCGTGTATCTAATCCTATCCTGTGTGATACTGCTGCTGAGCGTGTATCTAATCCTATCCTGTGTGATACTGTCTGCTGAGCTGTGTATCTAATCCTATCCTGTGTGATACTGCTACTGGGCCTTAATCTAATCTTATCCGTGATACTGTCTGCTGAGCTGTGTATCTAATCCTATCCTGTGTGATACTGTCTGCTGAGCTGTGTATCTAATCCTATCCTGTGTGATACTTTCTGCTGAGCTATGTATCTAATCCTATCCTGTGTGATACTGTCTGCTGAGCTGTGTATCTAATCCTTATCCTGTGTGATACTGACTGCTGAGCTGTGTATCTAATCCTATCCTGTGTGATACTGCTGCTGAGCTGTGTATCTAATCCTATCCTGTGTGATACTGTCTGCTGAGCCGTGTATCTAATCCTATCCTGTGTGATACTGTCTGCTGAGCGTGTATCTAATCCTATCCTGTGTGATACTGCTACTGAGCCTTATCTAATCTTATCCTGTGATACTGTCTGCTGAGCTGTGTATCTAATCCTATCCTGTGTGATACTGTCTGCTGAGCTGTGTATCTAATCCTATCCTGTGTGATACTTTCTGCTGAGCTATGTATCTAATCCTATCTGTGTGATACTGTCTGCTGAGCTGTGTATCTAATCCTATCCTGTGTGATACTGACTGCTGAGCTGTGTATTCTAATCCTATCCTGTGTGATACTGTCTGCTGAGCCGTGTATCTAATCCTATCCTGTGTGATACTGTCTCTGAGCATGTATCTAATCCTATCCTGTGTGATACTCTGCTGAGCTTGTATCTAATCCTATCCTGTGTGATACTGTCTGCTGAGCGTGTATCTAATCCTATCCTGTGTGATACTGCTGCTGAGCTGTGTATCTAATCCTATCCTGTGTGATACTGACTGCTGAGCGTGTATCTAATCCTATCCTGTGTGATACTGCTGCTGAGCGTGATATCTAATCCTATCCTTTTTATGTGATACTGTCTGCTGAGCTGTGTATCTAATCCTATCCTGTGTGAACTGCTGTGAGCTTGTATCTAACTATCCTGTGATACTTCTGCTGAGCTTGTATCTAATCCTATCCTGTGTGATACTGTCTGCTGAGCTGTGTATCTAATCCTATCCTGTGTGATACTCTGCTGAGCTGTGTATCTAATCCTATCCTGTGTGATAGTCTGCTGAGCTTGTATCTAATCTATCCTGTGTGATACTGCTGCTGAGCGTGTACTAATCCTATCCTGTGTGTACTGACTGCTGAGCTGTGTATCTAATCTATCCTGTGTGATACTGTCTGCTGAGCCGTGTATCTAATCCTATCCTGTGTGATACTGCTACTGAGCCTTATCTAATCTATCCTGTGATATTTGCTGAGCTTTATCTAATCCTATCCTGTGATACTGTCTGCTGAGCTGTGTATCTAATCTATCCTGTGTGATACTTTGCTGAGCTTGTATCTAATCCTATCTGTGTATACTTTGCTGAGTGTGTATCTAATCCTATCTGTGTGAACTGTCTGCTGAGCCGTGTATCTAATCCTATCCTGTGTGATACTGCTGCTGAGCGGTATCTAATCCTATCCTGTGTGATACTGTCTGCTGAGCGTGTATCTAATCCTATCCTGTGTGATACTGTCTGCTGAGCTGTGTATCTAATCCTATCCTGTGTGATACTGATGCTGAGCTGTATCTAATCCTATCCTGTGTGATACTGTCTGCTGAGCTGTGTATCAATCCTATCCTGTGTGATACTGACTGCTGACTGTATCTAATCCTATCCTGTGTGATACTGACTGCTGAGCTGTGTATCTAATCCTATCCTGTGTGATACTGTCTGCTGAGCTGTGTATCTAATCCTATCCTGTGTGACACTGCCTACTGAGCCTTATATCTAATCTATCCTGTGATACTGTCTGCTGAGCTGTGTATCTAATCTATCTGTGTGATACTGTCTGCTGAGCTGTGTATCAAATCCTATCCTGTGTGATATTTCTGCTGAGCTATGTATCTAATCCTATCTGTGTGATACTGTCTGCTGAGCTGTGTATCTAATCCTATCCTGTGTGATACTGACTGCTGAGCTGTGTATCTAATCCTATCCTGTGTGATACTGACTGCTGAGCGTGTATCTAATCCTATCCGTGTGATACTGTCTGCTGAGCCGTGTATCTAATCCTCCTGTGTGATATGCTAATCTATCCTGTGTGATACTGCACTAGCCTATATATCTTATCCTGTGATATGTCTCTGAGCTTGTATCTAATCCTATCCGTGTGATACTGTCTGCTGGCTTGTACTAATCCTATCCTGTGTGATACTTCTGCTGAGCTTTATTAATCCTATCTGTGTATACTGTCTGCTGAGCTGTGTATCTAATCCTATCTGTGTGATACTGACTGCTGAGCTGTGTATCTAATCCTATCCTGTGTGATACTGTCTGCTGAGCCATGTATCTAATCCTATCCTGTGTGATACTGCTCTGAGCCATGTATCTAATCCATCCTGTGTGATACTGTCTGCTGAGCTGTGTATCTAATCTTCTGTTGATACTGTCGCTGACCTGTATCTATCCTATCCTGTGTGATACTGTCTGCTGAGCTGTGTACTAATCTTCTGTGTGATACTGACTGCTGACCGTGTATCTAATCCTATCTGTGTGATACGACTGCTGAGCTGTGTATCTAATCCTATCGTGTGATACTGTCTGCTGAGCTGTGTATCTAATCCTATCTGTTGACATGCTACTGACCTTATATCTAAGCTATCCTGTGATACTGTCTGCTGAGCTGTATCTAATCTATCCTGTGTGATACTGTCTGCTGAGCTGTGATCTAATCCTATCCGTGTGATACTTTCTCTGGCTATGTATCTATCCTATCCTGTGTGATAGTCTGCTGACTGTGTATCTAATCCTATCTTGTGATACTGACTGTGAGCTGTGTATCTAATCCTATCTGTGTGATACTGACTGCGAGTGTGTATCTAATCTATCCTGTGTGATACTGTCTGCTGAGCGTGTATCTAATCCTAGCCGTGTGATACTGCTACTGAGCTTAATCTAATCTTATCCTGTGATACTCTGCTGAGCTGTGTATCTAATCCTATCCTGTGTGATACGTCTGCTGAGCTGTGTATCTAATCCTATCCTGGTGATACTTTCTGCTGGCTATGTATCTAATCCTATCTGTGTGATACTGTCTGCTGAGCTGTGTATCTAATCTATCTGTGTGATATGTCTGCTGAGCCGTTATCTAATCCTATCCTGTTGATACTGTCTGATGAGCATGTATCTAATCCTATCCTGTGTGATACTGTCTGCTGAGCTGTGTATCTATCTATCCTGTGTGATACTGTCTGCTGAGCTTGTATCTAATCCTTCCTGTGTGATACGACTGCTGAGCCGTGTATCTAATCATCCTGTGTGATACTGTCTGTGAGTGTGTATCTAATCTATCCTGTGTGATACTGACTGCTGACCGTGTATCAATCTATCCTGTGTGATATGACTGCTGAGTGTGTATCTAATCCTATCCTGTGTGATACTGTCTGCTGACTGTGTATCTAATCTATCCTGTGTGACACTGCTACTGAGCCTTATATCTAATCTTTCCTGTGATACTGTCCTGAGCTGTTATTAATCTATCTGTGTGATACTGTCTGCTGAGCTGTGTATCTAATCCTATCTGTGATTTTTCTGCTAGCTATGTATCTAATCCTATCCTGTGTGATACTGTTGCTGACTGTGTATCTAATCTATCCTGTGTGATACTGACTGCTGAGCTGTGTATCTAATCTATCCTGTGTATACGTCTGCTGACTGTATCTAATCCTATCCTGTGTGATACTGTCTTGAGCCTGTATTAATCCTATCCTGTTGATACTGTCTGCTGACTGTGTATCTAATCATCCTGTGTGTACTGTCTGCTGAGCCGTGTATCTAATCCTATCCTGTGTGATACGACTGCTGAGCCGTGTATCTATCCTATCCTGTGTGATATTGCCTACGGCCTATATCTAATCTATCTGTGATACTGTCTGCTGAGCTGTGTATCTAATCCTATCTGTGTGATACTGTCTGCTGAGCTTTATCTAATCCTATCCTGTGTGTCTGTCTGCTGAGCTGTGTATCTAATCCTATCCGTGTGATACTTCTGCTGAGCTATGTATCTAACCTATCTGTGTGATACGTTGCTGAGCTGTGTATCAATCCTATCCTGTGTGATATGACTGCTGAGCGTGTATCTAATCTATCCTGTGTGATACTGTTGCTGGCGTGTATCTAATCCATCCTTGTGATACTGTCTGCTGAGTGTGTATCTAATCCTATCCTGTGTGATATGCTGCTGAGCCGTTATCTAATCTTCTCTGTGTGATACTGACTGCTGAGCTGTGTATCTAATCTATCCTGGTGATACTGTCTGCTGAGCTGTGTATCTAATCCTACTGTGTGACACTGCTACTGACTTATATCTAATCTTATCCTGTGAACTGTCTGCTGAGCGGTATCTAACCTATCCTGTGTGATACTGCTGCTGAGCGTTATAATCCTATCCTGGTGATACTTTCTGCTGAGCTATTATCTAATCTATCCTGTGTGATACTGCTGCTGAGCTTGTATCTAATCCTATCCTGGTGATACTGTCTCTGACTGTGTATCTAATCCTATCCTGTGTGATACTTTCTGCTGAGCTTGTATCTAATCCTATCTGTGTGATACTGCTGCTGAGCTGTTATCTAATCCTATCCTGTGTGATACTGTCTGCTGGCCGTGTATCTATCTACCTTGTGATACGCCTACTGAGCTATTCTAATCTATCCTGTGATACTGTCTCTGAGCTGTGTATCTAATCCTATCCTGTGTGATACTGTCTGCTGAGCTGTGTATCTAATCCTATCCTGTGTGATACTTTCTGCTCACTAGTATCTAATCTATCCTTGTGATACTGTCTGCTGACTGTGTATCTAATCCTACCTGTGTGATACTGACTGCTGACTGTGTATCTAATCCTATCCTGTGTGATACTGTCTGCTGAGCCTGTATCAATCCTATCCTGTGTGATACTGTCTGCTGAGCTGTGTATTAATCCTATTCTGTGTGATACTGTCTGCTGAGCCGTGTATCTAATCCTATCCTGTGTGATACTGACTGTGAGCCGTGTATCTAATCCTATCCTGTGTGATACTGCCTACTGAGCTTATATCTAATCTATCCTGTGATACTGTCTGCTGAGCTGTGTATCTAATCCTATCCTGTGTGATACTGCTGCTGATAGTATCTAATCCTATCCTGTGTGATACTGTCTGCTGAGCTGTGTATCTAATCCTATCCTGTGTGATACTTTCTGCTGAGCTATGTATCTAATTCCTATCCTGTGTGATACTGTCTGCTGAGCTGTGTATCTAATCCTATCCTGTGTGATACTGACTGCTGAGCTGTGTATCTAATCCTATCCTGTGTGATACTGTCTGCTGAGCGTGTATCTAATCCTATCCTGTGTGATACTGTCTGCTGAGCCGTGTATCTAATCCTATCCTGTGTGATACTGACTGCTGAGCCGTGTATCTAATCCTATCCTGTGTGATACTGCCTACTGAGCCTTATATCTAATCTATCCTGTGATACTGTCTGCTGAGCTGTGTATCTAATCTTATCCTGTGGATACTGTCTGCTGAGCTGTGTATCTAATTCTATCCTGTGTGATACTTTCTGCTGAGCTATGTATCTAATCCTATCCTGTGTTTACTGTCTGCTGAGCTGTGTATCTAATCCTATCCTGTGTGATACTGACTGCTGAGCTGTGTATCTAATCCTATCCTGTGTGATACTGTCTGCTGAGCCGTGTATCTAATCCTATCCTGTGTGATACTGCCTACTGAGCCTTATATCTAATCTTATCCTGTGATACTGTCTGCTGAGCTGTGTATCTAATCCTATCCTGTGTGATATTGTCTGCTGAGCTGTGTATCTAATCCTATCCTGTGTGATACTGTCTGCTGAGCCATCTCATCCTATCCTGTTTGATACTGTCTGCTGAGCTGTGTATCTAATCCTATCCTGTGATACTGTCTGCTGAGCTGTGTATCTAATCCCATCCTGTGTAATACTGACTGCTGAGCCATGTATCTAATCCTACCCTGTGTGATACTGTCTGCTGAGCTGTGTATCTAATACTATCTTGTGATACTGTCTGCTGAGCCGTGTATCTAATCGTGTCCTGTGTGATACTGTCTGCTGAGCCATGTATCTAATCCTATCCTGTGTGATACTGATTGATGAGCCGTGTATCTAATCCTATCCTGTGATACTGATTGATGAGCCGTGTATCTAATCCTATCCTGTGATACTGACTGTTGAGCTGTGTATCTAATCCTATCATGTGTGATACTGACTGCTGAGCTGTGTATCTAATCCTATCATGTGTGATACTGACTGCTGAGCTGTGTATCTAATCCTATCTGTGTGATACTGTCTGCTGAGATGTGTATCTAATCCTATCCTGTGTGATCCTGACAGCTGAGCCGTTTCTAATCCTATTCTGTGTCATACTGTCTGCTGAGCCGTGTATCTAATCCTATCCTGTGTGATACTGTCTGCTGAGCCGTGTATCTAATCCTATCCTGTGATACTGTCTGATGAGCCGTGTATCTAATCCTATCCTGTGTGATCCTGACAGCTGAGCCGCGTATCTAATCCTATTCTGTGTGATACTGACTGCTGAGCCGTGTATCTAATCCTATCCTGTGTGATCCTGACAGCTGAGCCACGTATCTAATCCTATCATGTGTGATACTGACTGCTGAGCCGTGTATCTAATCCTATCCTGTGTGATCCTGACAGCTGAGCCGCGTATCTAATCCTATCATGTGTGATAATGACTGCTGAGCCGTGTATCTAATCCTATCCTGTGTGATACTGACTGCTGAGCCGCGTATCTAATCCTATCATGTGTGATACTGACTGCTGAGCCGTGTATCTAATCCTATCCTGTGTGATACTGACTGCTGAGCCGCGTATCTAATCCTATCATGTGTGATACTGACTGCTGAGCTGTGTATCTAATCCTATCCTGTGTGATACTGACTGCTGAGCCGTGTATCTAATCCTATCCTGTGTGATCCTGACAGCTGAGCCATTTCTAATCCTATTCTGTGATACGGTCTGCTGAGCCACGTATCTAATCCCATTCTATACGGTTTTCTGAGCTGTGTATCTAATCCTCTCCTGTGTAGGATCTCCATTACTGGGACTGTTAAGGTAGGATCTAAGTGACCCTTCACGGTTGACCTAGTGATTTCCAAATTAATTAAGTGAACGTTGCTAGCAACATAAATAACCAAACAGACACGTGTTTCCGTCTGGGAGAATCTAGCAAGATTCCTATCCCATATATTACATCGTCATCTTTTATAGTATTTAGTGAGCTTGTACTTCAACCAATAGTATAAAACCACACCTTGAACATTTAACCAATGAAAATACAAGAAAATTGACCTATAAGAATACAAGGAAATTAACCTATAAGAATACAAGAAAATAGGAAACTACATATATGGTCATGTCTACGTAACATAGGACAGAACAATAACTTACTCATTTCTCAAAGCATTCTACAGTGATAAATCCCAAGGTCTCATATCTTGTCCAAACTGGAGCAGTCTGGTTTTATCACAGCCCATAACCTTTACTCTACTTAAAATCAGAAAAAACTATTTGGCTCATTACCAGCCAGAAACTATTGCCTAGTAACAGAATTTATCTCATAAAGACAAGATGGAGTTACAAGCACAAAATGGAACATTCAGTTTTGATTGTTCTTAATTTAGTCCTTCACATTCCCCCCTAGATAAATTTTGTTAACTTATGTCCAGCATCAGAGGTACTATCCCAAGCTATAAGCTCGAGGGGTACTGGTCTTCACATGTCTGATGCCATGTTACCAGACATGGCTGTTGCGGTGTACCCATCCCCCCTGTATACTACAATTTACAAATAACAATTTTTGATAACGGTGGTGGAGATCTTTTGAAGATAGCCATGCACTTGGCTTCAACATCTTCATCAGATAACTTCTTGAAATCGATGTAGAGAAGAGCAGGGGTAACAACACCTTTTGGTATCATTAGCTGTCCAAGTACAGAATTTCCTAATACATACAGAAATACACCAAAAAAACAACAAGTTTTAGTATTACATACATAACAAGAATAAAAACCGCAATATATAACAAACTTTTCAAGATTCCAGCTATCCAACCCCCAATTCCCTTAAGCCAATTGGCTGGATTAAAAAGAAAATATCTGCCAGAGACTGGGAATTATTCAACAAATCTCTCAGTAATTTTTCATAATATTATATAAACTTATTATTTAAGAACGGGGAATTTAGGCTATCCCATATAGTTACCAATAATAACATAAAAAATATGAAAAACCAAAACATTATATCCCCTTTGTTTGCTATTGGCCTGTTTAACCAGCTTGCAGTGCGAAACGTGGATCCAAGTCGATCTTTCTTCCAGTTTCACTGACATAGGGGTGATGAGGAGAACTTAATAGGGACCGTCATACAAGGGCTCTAGTCCGTGTTTTCTGACATGCCTTTTCACAACCACAAAATTATCAGACTTCAAACTAACAAATCTCGGTTTCTGCTGAATCTGGAAGAGAAAAAGAAACTAGAGCATAGGTGTTAGCAAGATTTTTACTAAACTGAATAACATATTAAACAGCACGGTCAGTTTCTTCTGATAACTACTGAGACTGGAAATTTGCAACTGGGGTCCTAGCACCAAACAATATCTCATATAGGGACAGGCCATGTTTTGCAATAGGGGTAATACAAATATAGTATAGTACAATGGGTAGGAGCTCTGGCCATAGAGCAGTAGTCTCCTGCATCATTTTGGTCAATTGTCCCTTCAGTGTGTCTTTCAACCTCTCAACTTTCCCCCTGGATTGTGGATGGTACGGAGTATGGAGGGCTACAGTGGATCCAAACATTGTCAGAACCTCCTGATACACATGAGAAGAAAAAGCCGGACCTTGGTCACTTTCAACGACTTCTGGAACTCCATATCTGCAGATGACTTCCATCATCAGTTTCTTTGCTGTGGTCTTTGCAGTCATGTTGGTAACGGGGAATGCTTCCGGCCAACTGGAGAACATGTCGACAACCACCAGACAATATTCATACCTTCCAGACTTAGGCATTTATGGTCCACCTGGAGCCCAGTAGAATTTTTGTACCAGAGCTAGGGCCTGGTTTTTTCCTCGATGTATAGGTCCATATGCCCATGTAGCAATAGCAGGGTACATCAGCTTAGGGAGACACATAAGTTGATCCTTTCAACAGAGACCATTGTCCATACGTGCCCCATCAGCCTTCCACTGCTTCACCTCTTCTTTTGGAGACATTCTCTGCATCGTCATTAAGCGGTCTCGCGGGGTCCGACAGAAAACCTCAGTCTGTTGTAGATCAGGTTCTTGTAGAGTCAGGATCTCTTGCAACTGTTTACGCTGGGAGCGTGTGGTCACCATAGTTGGTATGGTTAGTTCAACGGGCAGAAGAGCAGCGGCCTTTGCTTGCAAATCCGCAAATGCGTTGTCAATAGTCTGTGGACTGTTCCTAGGACCGTGCTCCTTGACTTTGATAATGGCCACCTGAGTAGGCAATTTGATCGATTCCATAAGGGTTTTAACAGCTTCAGCATTTTTCACTGGAGTTCCGGCAGTAGTAATAAACCCTCGATTGGCTTATAGAGCTCCAAAATCGTGAGCAACACCAAATGCATATCATGAGTCCGTGTATATATTAGCCCGTCTGTGGCCAAAGTACTTGCAGTAGACAGAGCCTGAAGTTCTGCTTTTTGTGCTGACTGTGATGGCGGGAGCGCAGCTGCGTGCACTACAGTGTCCTCTGTGGTAACAGCATATCCCGTGTGGAATCTTCCAAACTCATCAGCATGTCTTGAACCATCCGTGTATAACACCAGATCGGGATTTGGAAGTGGATTCTCACTGACATTTGGCAGAGTAGCTGTTTCTTCAGTCAGAAGTTGGGAACAATCATGTTGGAGATAATCCTCATCACTGCCATCTTTCTTTGGGACCTGCAGTAAAGTAGCGGGGTTGATTGTAGCACAGCGATGCAACTTGGTGATACTCGAGCCACAGGGTCGAGGCGGGCCGAATAATAGTACACTGGTCGTTGCCTATTGCCATGTGATTGTATAAGTACACCTGCTGCGTGTCCTTCATTCTCAGACACATACAAATGGAATGGTGGAGTATAGTCCGGGATGCCCAAGGCAGGGGCAGAAGCAATAAGCCACTTTAATTCAGAAAAGGCACGATAAAGGCTTTCCATACAAACCGGTGATCTTTCCTTATAGTTCATTATACCGTCTCTTACGGCATTGTAAAGGGGTTGCATTATGCGGGATGCATCCGGTATCCACTGACAACAATAAGTACATAGTTCATTTTCATCTTTTTGGAAAGGAAGGGAGCTGACAGCTATTTTTCTTTCTTCTGTGAGGTATCTGACACCCTGAAGGAGACAGTGACCCAAAAATATCACTTGACCAAGACAGAACTGAAGTTTCGAGGCCGAAACCCGACAATTCAGATCTGCCAGATGCTTCAGAAGACTAACAATAGCAACATGGCTTCATGCTCCGTCCATACACACAACAAAAATCATCCACATACTGAAACAGCTTAACATGGGGGTGGTCAATTATCAGGGTAAAAGACACTCGCCCATATTTTTTTACAAACTAATTGGGACTGTTTAGGGCCCTTTGTGACAGAACTGTTCACATTAATTGTCCTCCCTGATAAATAAATACAAACAGAAATTCACAATATTGGTATAATAGAATACTAAAAAACACATTGGCAAAATCGATAACTGTGAACCAAGCAGCATCCTGAGATATCTGGAACAAAAGAGTATATATATATTAGACACCACTGGAGTTTCCAGATCAGTGACTGCATTAACTGCCCATAATTCTTGTACCAGCCGGTACACAGGGGTTAAATTAAAGGGGGGGCTGGAGTTTGCTATGTGGGCACTGATAAGAACTGTCCTTGGAGCTGCAGATGTCTGCTTGCAGAGATGGGGGCTAGAACTACTCCTGGCTGGCTTATTTCTGATACAGAACGGGCTGAATTCTTCTAACTTTTATTTACTTTTAATACATTGTCCGGAGTGGACAGGGAAAACATACAAGATTACATTCTGGACAGCTTCAGTAAGTAATTGTTGGGACCTAGGCATATTAGTAGGAGTATATCGTGATTTCATTGCATATATTACATATTGACACGGTAGCTGTCCTGCTCTGGTTGCTGGGACCTGTCCTATTTCTACCTGGCCATACGTTTGTATATACGAATTAGATTCGTCCTGTATCTTGGGTCCGCCTTTCTGTGAAATTGTTGCGGCCAGTCCTCCAGCATAGCGGAGTTGATTATTTGCAGCATTTACTTTGGCCCCAACATGCTGCTTTGTAAGATCCCCTGTCCCTATCCTAAAGAGCACATCATGACGGTGGGGTCCGGGAATAACATTGGAATATATTTCCTGAAAATCTTCTCTTTCCTCTGTGTATCCTGTCTCTGACGGGTGAATAAAGTAGGAGGGGGTGGATGCTCATAACTGCTAGCAATACTAGAGCAGGGACTGGTGCTGGCAATAGTTAATAATAAGTGCCGTCAGAGTTTACCAAGGGAAAAGTTGAGACTACGACAGGGCAACAGATCTCTCTCCACTGAGGATTAGTAACCCCGCATACATCACAAATCCACCAAACAGGATCATAGGATGGGGGCGCACTGGCTTTTGGCAACTCAGGATATATTGGTGCCCTGGGGTTGAGGGGCACAGAGCTTACAATCGGAAGGAGAGACTTAATTTCCTGGGAAAAGATCTTATTATCTGGCAGAGAAACCCCTTGTTCCAAATCATCATTTTTAATTATTTGTCTTTCTGGTACTTTCAGTCACTTTCTCAATTCCTTCCACAAAACACTCAATCTCTGTTATAATAATAGACAGCTTTCCTATTTTCATTATAACCATAACACAAACAATCAGAATTCACTTTCTGTTTTCTACCTCCATATCAACGTGCCTTTATTCTTTCTAACACCTTCGTCTCATAGCGTAGGCTTCATCCTCCCGCCCGCAAGAATTCCTTTGCATTTCTCGCAGATTTTTTTTTTTTTCTCATCTCTGAACCATAAGACAGACAGTATCCAATCCATCACACAAATCCAAACTCTTCTTTAATTAAATATCCTTACTTAAATTGTGCCCAGTCCTAGAGCGGCCGTATAGTCTGTCGCACCGGGCCTATTCATCCCCCACACCGTATAGTCTGTCGCACCGGGCCTATCTATCCCCCACAGGGATGGCCCCACAACATGATACTCAGTGAAAGGAGGAGGGCGTCTTAGACTATCCCTCCGGACACCTCTGGTTATATATTATACAGTCATGGCCAAAAGTTTTGAGAATGACACAAATATTAATTTTTACAAAGTCTACTGCTTCACTTTTTCTAATGGCAATTTGCATATACTCCAGAATGTTATAAAGAGTGATCAGCTTAACAGCAATTACTTGCAAAGTCAATATTTGGCTAGAAAATGAACTTTATCCCCCAAAACACATTTCAACATCATTGCAGCCCTGCCTTAAAAGGACCAGCTAACCTCTTTTCAGTGATTGCTCCATTAACACAGGTGTGGGTGTTGATGAGGACATGGCTGGAGATCAATCTGTCATGATTAAGTAAGAATGACACCACTAGACACTTTAAAAGGAGGCTGGTGCTTGGCATCATTGTTTCTCTTCTGTTAACCATGGTTATCTCTAAAGAAACACGTGCAGTCATCATTGCAATGCACAAAAATGGCCTAACAGGGAAGAGTATCGCAGCTAGAAAGATTGCACCTCAGTCAACAATCTATCGCATCATCAAGAACTTCAAGGAGAGAGGTTCCATTGTTGCCAAAAAGGCTCCAGGGCGCCCAAGAAAGACCAGCAAGCGCCAGGACCGTCTCTTAAAAGTGTTTCAGCTGTGGGATCGGGCTACCTGCAGTGCAGAGCTTGCTCAGGAATGGCAGCAGGCAGGTGTGAGTGCATCTGCACGCACTGTGAGGCGGAGACTCTTGGAGCAAGGCCTGGTCTCAAGGAGGGCAGCAAAGAAGCCACTTCTCTCCAGAAAAAACATCATGGACAGACTGATATTCTGCAAAAGGTACAGGCAGTGGACTGCTGATGACTGGGGTAAAGTTATTTTCTCTGATGAATCCCCTTTTCGATTGTTTGGGACATCAGGAAATGCCTCATTCGGAGAAGACAAGGTGAGCGCTACCACCAGTCTTGTCTCATGCCAACTGTTAAGCATCCTGAAACCATTCATGTGTGGGGTTGCTTCTCAGCCAAGGGAATCAGCTCTTTCACAGTCTTGCCTAAAAACACAGCCATGAATAAAGAATAGTACCAGAATGTCCTCCAAGAGCAACTTCTCCCAACCCTCCAAGAGCAGTTTGGCGATCAACAATGCCTTTTCCAGCATGATGGAGCACCTTGCCATAAAGCAAAGGTGATAACTAAATGGCTCAGGGAACAAAACATAGAGATTTTTGGGCCCATGGCCTGGAAACTCCCCAGATCTTAATCCCATTGAGAACTTGTGGTCAATCATCAAGAGACGGGTGGACAAACAAAAACCTAAAAATTCTGACAAAATGAAAGCATTGATTGTGCAAGAATGGACTGCTATCAGTCAGGATTTGGTCCAGAAGTTGATTGAGAGCATGCCAGGGAGAATTGCAGAGGTCCTGAAGAAGAAGGGTCAACACTGCAAATATTGACTTGCTGCATTAACTCATTCTAACTGTCAATATAAGCTTTTGTTACTCATATGTTTGCAATTATATTTCTGTCTGTGATAAAAACATCTGTCAAACACACATAAAAACCAGAGGGCAGCAGATCATGTGAAAATATAATATTTGTGTCATTCTCAAAACTTTTGGCCATGACTGTATATAACGGAGTTATGCATCCTACCCATCTTCGATCACTTCATCGTGCCCAATTCTAACAGTGATCGGGATTTCAGGATATTTTGACTAAAAAGAGAGTTACAATCACTGGTCAATCCGGGGTGTCCATCCCTTATGAGGTACGGTTCTAACACTGGGCCCCCAACGGAACTACACCTCTAGATGATTCCACCTGAGAATCATCCCACCATCGGGGACAAACCTCAGATCCTCTTTCCAGCAACAAACACAGGAAAACCACACCAAACGGTCAGTCTGAACAGTATAACTGCCAACTTACCGTGGTTGTGGGGGGTGATCAGTCCCAATTTTCCAGTGCTTATGTCCGGTCCGAGTGTCCTTTGTCTTGTTGTACTCCGGGGGCAGAGGCGTCCCTATATGGGGGCCCCACGTTTGGCGCCATCTGTTAAGGTAGGATCTAAGTGACACTTCACGGTTGACCTAGTGATTTCCAAATTAATTAAGTGAACGTTGCTAGCAATATAAATAACCAGACACGTATTTCCGTCTGGGAGAATCTAGCAAGATTCCTATCCCATATATTACATCGTCATCTTTTATAGTATTTAGTGAGCTTGTACTTCAACCAATATTATTATTATTCATTTATATAGCGCCATTTATTCCATGGCGCTTTACATATGAAAAGGGGAAAAATATAGACAGGTACAATAAACATGTGCTGGACAAGGGACACACAAGTACAGAAGGAGAGAGGACCCTGCCAGCGAGGGCTCACAGACTGCAGGGATGGGTGAGAATACACTAGGAAAGGGTAGAGCTGGTCGTACGATGGTTCAGTACACTGAGGATCATTGCAGGTTGTAGGCTTGTCGGAACAGGTGGGTCTTCAGGTTTTTCTTGAAGGTCTCCGTTGTTGGTGAAAGTCTGATGTTTTGCGGCAGGGAGTTCCAGAGTATGGGGGAAGCCCGGGAGAAGTCTTGTATGCGGTTGTGGGAAGAAGAGATGAGGGGGGAGTCGAGAAGGAGATCTTGAGAGGATCGAAGGTTGCGTGTAGGTAGGTAGCGGGAGACCATGTCACAGATGTATGGGGGAGAAAGGTTGTGGATGGCTTTGTATGTCATGGTTAAGGTTTTGAACTGGAGCCTCTGGGCAATAGGGAGCCAGTGAAGGGCCTGGCATAGGGGGGAGGCTGGGGAATAGCGGGGAGACAGGTGGATTAGTCGTGCAGCAGAGTGTAGGATGGACTGGAGTGGTGCCAGAGTGCTAGAGGGGAGGCGACAGTAGGAGGTTGCAGTAGTCGAGGCGGGAGATGATAAGGGCATGCACTAGTGTTTTTGTGGTTTCATGGTTGAGGAATGAGCGGATCCGGGAAATATTTTGAGTTTGAGGCGGCAGGAGGTGGCGAGGGCTTGGATATGTGGTTTGAAAGAGAGGGCAGAGTCGATGATCACCCCAAGGCACCGAGCATGTGGGACTGGGGAAAGCGAGCAGCCATTGACATTGATGGATAGGTCTGGTGAAGGGGTAGAGTGAGGTGGGGGAAAGATGATGAATTCTGTTTTGTCCATGTTCAGTTTGAGAAAGCGAGCAGAAAAGAAGGCTGAGATAGCAGACAGACACTGTGGGATTTTGGTCAGTAGGGAGGTGAGGTCAGGTCCAGATAGGTAGATCTGCGTGTCATCGGCGTAGAGGTGATACTGCAAGCCGTGGGATTCTATGAGCTGTCCCAGGCCGAAGGTGTAGATGGAGAAGAGTAGGGGTCCTAGGACTGAGCCTTGAGGAACACCGACAGACAGGGGGCGAGGTGAGGAGGTGGTGTGTGAGAGGGAGACACTAAATGTTCGGTCTGTTAGGTATGATGAGATCCAGGATAGGGCCAGGTCTGTGATGCCAAGAGATGAGAGAATCTGTAGCAGGAGGGAATGGTCCACAGTGTCGAAGGCAGAAGACAGGTCCAGGAGAAGGAGGACAGAGTAGTGTCGCTTGCTCTTGGCGGTTAGCAGGTCGTTAGTGACTTTAGTTAGGGCAGTTTCAGTTGAGTGATGCGGTCGAAAGCCGGATTGTAACCGGTCAAAGAGGGAACAGGAGGAAAGGTGGGAGGACAGTTCAAGATATACATGCTGTTCCAGTAGTTTTGAGGCGTAGGGAAAAGAGATATCGGGCGATAGCTAGACGCAGAGGATGGGTCGAGGGAGGGCTTTTTGAGGATGGGTGTGATTGAAGCATGTTTGAAGGATGAAGGAAAGACACCATTTGTAAGTGAAAGGTTGAAGAGGTGTGTGAGAGTAGGGATGAAGACTGTGGCAAAGTTAGGGATGAGGTGGGACGGGAGTGGGTCAAGTGCGCAAGTGGTGAGGTGTGATCTTGACAGGAGAGTGGAGAGCTGATCTTCTGTCATGGTGGTGAAGCTGGTTTTGGAAGAACAGGGCTGAGTGGCTAAGAGGGGCATTGGAGGCTGCGGGCCAAAGCCTTCTCTGATAGTATCAATCTTTTGCTTAAAGAAGGAGGCAAAGTCTTCGGCAGAAATGAGAGGAGAGGGAGGAGGTGCTATGGGATGGAGTAGAGAATTGAAAGTGTTGAAGAGCTGTTTAGGGTTGTGAGACAGGGAGGATATGAGAGATGCGAAGTAAGTTTGTTTTGCGGCAGAGAGCGTGGACTTGAAGCTGGCGAGGGACTGCTTGTATGCGTTAAGGTGTTCGGTAGAATGGGTTCTCTTCCATCTCCGCTCGGTAACCCTGGAAGCCCGTCTCAGTTCTTTGGTCAGGCCGGTCAGCCAGGGCTGCCTGTTGATTGTAGGAGTTTTGCTCTGCGTGAGGGGGGCGGCCGAATCAAGTGTGGTTTTTATTGTGGTGTTATAAAATGTGGCAGCAGCATCTGTGTCATTAAGTGAGGCTATGTCTGTAAGAGGGAGGAGGGACTCAGAGAGCGATTGTAAATTGAGGTGTTTGAGATTTCTGCGAGGGTGGGTGAGTTTGTGGAGTGGGGGATGCGTACTAACAGAGGAGAAGGAAGAGAATGTCAGTAGGTTGTGGTCAGACAGGGGGAGTGGGGAGTTAGTATAAATAGTATATAGTATAAAACCACACCTTCAACATTTAACCAATGAAAATACAAGAAAATTAACCTCTAAGAATACAAGGAAATTAACCTATAATACAAGAAAATAGGAAACTACATATATGGTCATGTCTACGTAACATAGGACAGAACAATAACTTAAGCCCCCGTCTCACATAGCGATATCGCTAGCGAGATCGCTGCTGAGTCACTAGTTTTGTGACGCAGCAGCGAGCTCACCAGCGATATCGCTGTGTGTGACATTCAGCGACGATCAGCCCCCCTGCCGGGTATCGCTGATCGTCGCTGAAAGGCCAGGACATTTTTTTGATCGCTGGTCTCCCGCTGACAGGCACGCATCGCTGCGTGACAGGCGGGAGACCAGCGATCCGCTGGTAACCAAGGTACACAGCGGGTTTCCAGGCGCGGGGCTGTGCCTACAAACCCGCTGTGTCCCTTGGATACCAGCTCCCTGAAGCAGGGAGCTGGTAACCAAGGTACACAGCGAGTTTCCAGGCACCGCGCAGCGCCTGGAAACCCGATGTGTGGGCGCTGGTATCCAAGGTACACTGCGGGTAACTAAGCGGTTACCTGCAGTGTCGCTTGTACTGATCGCTGCCTGTTTGGCAGCTCAGCAGCAGCGATAATGTAGCGATACACCAGCGATCCTGATAGTTGTCGGGATCGCTGGTGTATCGCTATGTGAGACCCAGCCTTTACTCATTTCTCAAAGCATTCTACAGTGATAAATCCCAAGGTCTCATATCTTGTCCAAACTGGAGCAGTCTGGTTTTATCACAGCCCATAACCTTTACTCTACTTAAAATCAGAAAAAACTATTTGGCTCTTTACCAGCCAGAAACTATTGCCTAGTAACAGAATTTATCTCATAAAGACAAGATGGAGTTACAAGCACAAAATGGAACATTCAGTTTTGATCGTTCTTAATTTAGTCCTTCACAGGACCATCTGATGTATAGGGGTCCTAATGTTGGTGGCTAATAGAGGTCGCCCAAATTGACATTAGGAAATGCTGACAACCATGAGCTTTGCCAAGAGGGTTATCGCAGCTCAGAGCAGAACAAGCGGTTTTCAGTGCTACGTGATAAAGGAGACCTCCACAGATGGGGGTCCAGGCCTCACACGCAGACATCTCCCCATACAGTGTAAGATATGTACCTGCATCCAATCAGATGCTAGCTTTTAGGATGTAGGTGGAGTTACAGGATGAGTACTGGCTGCATTTATTACACGGCCCCTCCTGATGACTCCTGGTATTGGGGATTGTTGGGTTCACGTGGGCAGTGGCAGAAGCCGGGACAGGAAGGAGAAGTCACCTCCTCAGGATGCGTCACCGTGCAGCTGCACTTACAGGGAACTCCTCAGCAGGAAGGCGGCCAGTAATATTGGCTGACCCCAAAAAAACGAGAATTACTTGTCCTGAATATAAAACGTTTAACATCTGGAAAACATTCCTCCCCTTCACAATCCGTCCATTCGATGATCTGCACTTGTCCCAATGGCTTCTCCTGTCGGAAACATTTCATATTCTTCTGAACTGACGCGGTTAAGGGCCATTTTTTCTTAATGGGATGGTCCATTCCTAGGATAATCTCTTCTTGGACTAAATGCTCGGCCCCGATAAATAATCCTATACTCCCCTCCTGTGCCGGCTCCGCTCCAGCACTCGCGGTCTCGTGCGATGTTGTGACATGCGACCCTGGCGCCCAATCAGCGCTGCCGTCACTGTCTCCACCTACGTACGGACTGAACATGAAACAGCATGGCACCGGTATCCCCCCCCCCCTTACTCGCCCCCTGCGACAACTTATCCCTAAGAATGAAGAAAAACCTAAAAGGAAAGCGTTTATTGAATAAAAATGTTTTTAAAGGTAATTCTTTTTTTTTTTTTTGGGGGGGGTACTTCCTTTTTTCAGAACCATGAAAACTGTCATGGAAAGCCACATATATGCCAGTATGTAATCTCCCACCATGACGGCAGCAGCGTCCGCTATATAGAGTCCTGCACAGCAATCCTGAGAGCTAACAGGAAGGCAGCAGCTCTGAGAAGTAAGGAAACAATGGTGAGAAGAGACACCCATGTGGCATCAGTACCACCACACACACACATCTCACTTCTGATACTTTCCTACAATGTGTCCTCATCCTTCTCACAGAGGAACGAATAGACTGGAGAAAACTAACAAACCCTCAGCTGGGAGTATAAATTACGCTCTGGCTATAAATGTGTCCATTCACTGGCAGCAAGCAGAGATAGAGGCCCACAGTGAGTGATAGAATAACAAAGCTTTATTAACAGTGAGGACTGACACCTGCGAGCAGCAACGGGGCTCCTCCTATAATTGTGGGGTCATTTAGGGAGTCACTGTGTCTGATCACGAAGAGCCGCTCTGACCCCGCCTGCAGAAATAACAAAAAAAATAAGTTAAATAAGTCCAAACATGTGGATAATCCAGCCTCTAGGGGGCAGTGTGGGGGTCTTACAGGTTCAGGAGCTTCTCATTCAGAGCAATCTGCGACTGGGTGAGGTTGGCGAGATACGTGACCATCAGCAGATCCTGGAGGGAGAAAGAGGAAAGGTACAGTAATGAACACACACAATGACGGGGTGGAGACTAACCACTTAGATACCGCGCTCACAACTGGCTGCAGCACGAGGGGTTAATAGCACTACTCACATTGATGTTGCTGTTCAGCATGGCCTCAAAGTCTTCGGGGGTTATTTTCGGCACCTGGTTCACCAGGTCCATCAGGAAGCGGCCCACGTTGTTATCCGCAGAGACTTTACCCGACTGAAGAGGAAAAGATGGTGAATATAAAGAGTGAGGGGGCAGCAAAGCATTACTGCATGCCGGGGGGCCACTCACCAGAACGTCCTCTGCGTACTGAAGCACGGTGCTCAGCGAGTCCTGCAGGCGCGTGGCAGCAGAGCCCACCTGCTGGAGGTCACTCGTCAGACCGATGGAGCGGTTGGGGTTAAAGCAGGTCTTTGTGATAAGGTCAACTGCAAAGGGAAGAAAGGGCAGTCAGACCAGGCCGCAGTACCGAGAATAGCCACAGGATGGCATCGCAGCCCTATACACAAAGGATCGGACAAATACTGCTATCTGTAGCCACTCACCTCCTATCCTCTCCGTGTCATAGTATATGAACTGCACGGTGAGCGGTGTAAACATGACACCCATTGTTTTACCAGGGACACCCATGGGAGTGCTGCAAGAGAAAGGGAACACATGGGAATAGAGGAGCGATGCTCTACAGAGAGGACAGCGGTGTAATGATCTGCAGGACATATCACTATGTGTGTCAGGAGGTGGAGGAATGATGCTCTGCATAGAGGTCAGCGGTGTAATGATCTGCAGGACATATCACTATGTGTCTGTCAGGAGGTGGAGGAGCGATGTTCTGCAGAGAGGTCAGTGGTGTAATAATCTGCAGGATATATCACTATGTATCTGTCAGGAGGTGGAGGAGCGATGTTCTGCAGAGAGGTCAGTGGTGTAATAATCTGCAGGATATACAGTGCCTTGTGAAAGTATTCAGCCCCCTGGAGCTTTTCAACCTTTTGCCACATATCATGCTTCAAACAAAAGATACGTAATGTAAATTTTTGGTGAAGAATCAACAAGTGGGACACAATTGTGAAGTTGAATGAAATTTATTGGTTATTTTACATTTTTGTGAAAATACAAAAACTAAAAAGTGGGGCGTGCAATATTATTCGGCCCCTTTAACTTAATACTTTGTTGCGCCACCTTTTGCTGTGATTACAGCTGCAAGTCGCTTGCGGTAATTCTCTCTCAGTTTTGTATATCAAGAGACTGAAATTCTTGCCCATTCTTCCTTGGCAAACAGCTCGAGCTCAGTGAGGTTGGATGGAGATCGTTTGTGAACAGCAGTTTTCAGCTCTTTCCACAGATTCTCGATTGGATTCAGGTCTGGACTTTGACGTGGCCATTCTAACACCTGGATACGTTTATTTGTGAACCATTCCATTGTAGATTTTGCTTTATGTTTGGGATCATTATCTTGTTGGAAGACAAATCTCCGTCCCAGTCTCAAGTCTTTTGCAGACTCCAACAGGTTTTCTTCAAGAATGTTCCTGTATTTGGCTCCATCCATCTTCCCATCAATTTTAACCATCTTCCCTGTCCCTGCTGAAGAAAAGCAGGCCCAAACCATGATGCTGCCACCACCATGTTTGACAGTGGGGATGGTGTGTTCAGGGTGATAAGCTGTGCTGCCTTTACGCCAAACATATCGTTTGGCATTGTTGCCAAAAAGTTTGATTTTGTTTTTTATCTGACTAGAGCACCTTCTTCCACATGTTTGGTGTGTCTCCCAGGTGGCTTCTTGCAAACTTTAAATGACACTTTTTATGGAAATCTTTGAGAAATGGCTTCCTTCTTGCCACTCTTCCATAAAGGCCAGATTTGTGCAGTGTACGACTGATTGTTGTCCTATGGACAGACTGTCCCACCTCAGCTGTAGATCTCTGCAGTTCATCCAGAGTGATCATGGGCCTCTTGGCTGCATCTCTGATCAGTCTTCTCCTTGTTTGAGATGAAAGTTTAGAGGGACGGCCGGGTCTTGGTAGATTTGCAGTGGTATGATATTCCTTCCATTTCAATATGATCGCTTGCACAGTGCTCCTTGGGATGTTTAAAGTTTGGGAAATCATTTTGTATCTAAACCTGGCTTTAAACTTCTCCACAACAGTATCACGGACCTGCCTGTTGTTTTCCTTGGTCTCATGATGCTCTCTGTGCTTCAAACAGAACCCTGAGACTATCACAGAGCAGGTGCATTTATACGGAGACTTGATTACACACAGGTGGATTATATTTATCATTAGTCATTTAGGACAACATTGGATCATTCAGAGATCCACAATGAACTTCTGGAGTGAGTTTGCTGCACTGAAAGTAAAGGGGCCGAATAATATTGCACGCCCCACTTTTCAGTTTTTGTATTTCCACAAAAATTTAAAATAACCAATAAATTTCGTTCAACTTCACAATTGTGTCCCACTTGTTGTTGATTCTTCACCAAAAATTTACATTTGGTATCTTTATGTTTGAAGCATTATATGTGGGAAAAGGTTGAAAAGTTCCAGGGGGCCGAATACTTTTGCAAGGCACTGTATCACTATGTATGTCAGGAGGTGGATGAGCAATGCTCTAAAGAGAGTTCAGTGGTGTAATAATCTGCAGTATATATCACTATGTATCTGTGAGGAGGTGGAGGAGCGATGCTCTACAGAGAGGACAGCGGTGTAATGATCTGCAGGATATATCACTATATCTGTCAGGAGGTGGAGGAGCGATTTTCTGCAGAGGTCAGCGGTGTAATAATCTGCAGTATGTATCACTATGTATCTGTCAGGATGTGGAGGAGTGATGTTCTGCAGAGAGGTCAGTGGGGAATGATCTGCACAATACATCACTATGTATCTGTTAGGAGGTGGAGGAGCGATGTTCTGCAGAGGTGTAATAATCTGCAGGATATACCATCATATATCTGTCAGGAGGTGGAGGAGCGATGCTCTGCAGAGGTCAGTGGTGTAATAATCTTCAAGATATATCACTATGTATCTGTCAGGAGGTGGAGGAGTGATGTTCTGCAGAGTGGTCAGTGGTGTAATAATCTGCAGAATATATCACTATGTATCTGTCAGAAGGTGGAGGAGCGATGTTCTGCAGAGAGGTCAGTGATGTAATAACCTGCAGGATATATCACTATGTATCTGTCAGGAGGTGGAGGAGCTATGTTCTGCAGAGAGGTCAGTGGTGGAATAATCTGCAGAATAATCACTAAGTATCTGTCAGGAGGTGGGGAGCGATGTTCTGCAGAGAGGTCAGTGGTGGAATCTGCAGAATATATCACTATATCTGTCAGGAGGTGGAGGAGCGATGCTCTGCAGAGGTCAGTGGTGTAATAATCTTCAGGATATATCACTATGTATCTGTCAGGAGGTGGAGGAGTGATGTTCTGCAGAGTGGTCAGTGGTGTAATAATCTGCAGAATATATCACTATGTATGTCAGAAGGTGGAGGAGCGATGTTCTGCAGAGAGGTCAGTGATGTAATAACCTGCAGGATATATCACTATGTATCTTGTCAGGAGGTGGAGGAGTGATGTTCTGCAGAGAGGTCAGTGGTGTAATAATCTGCAGGATATATCACTATGTATCTGTCAGGAGGTGGAGGAGCGATGTTCTGCAGAGAGGTCAGTGATGTAATAATCTGCAGGATATATCACTAAGTATCTGTCACGAGGTGGAGGAGCGATGTTCTGCAGAGAGGTCAGTGGTGTAATAATCTGCAGGATATATCACTATGTATCTGTCAGGAGGTGGAGGAGCGATGTTCTGCAGAGAGGTCAGTGGTGTAATAATCTGCAGAATATATCACTATGTATCTGTCAGAAGGTGGAGAGCGATGTTCTGCAGAGAGGTCAGTGATGTAATAACCTGCAGGATATATCACTATGTATCTGTCAGGAGGTGGAGGAGCTATGTTCTGCAGAGAGGTCAGTGGTGGAATAATCTGCAGAAATAATCACTAAGTATCTGTCAGGAGGTGGAGGAGCGATGTTCTGCAGAGAGGTCAGTGGTGGAATCTGCAGAATATATCACTATATCTGTCAGGAGGTGGAGGAGCGATGCTCTGCAGAGGTCAGTGGTGTAATAATCTTCAGGATATATCACTATGTATCTGTCAGGAGGTGGAGGAGTGATGTTCTGCAGAGTGGTCAGTGGTGTAATAATCTGCAGAATATATCACTATGTATGTCAGAAGGTGGAGGAGCGATGTTCTGCAGAGAGGTCAGTGATGTAATAACCTGCAGGATATATCACTATGTATCTTGTCAGGAGGTGGAGGAGTGATGTTCTGCAGAGAGGTCAGTGTGTAATAATCTGCAGGATATATCACTATGTATCTGTCAGGAGGTGGAGGAGCAATGTTCTGCAGAGAGGTCAGTGATGTAATAATCTGCAGGATATATCACTAAGTATCTGTCACGAGGTGGAGGAGCGATGTTCTGCAGAGAGGTCAGTGGTGTAATAATCTGCAGGATATATCACTATGTATCTGTCAGGAGGTGGAGGAGCGATGTTCTGCAGAGAGGTCAGTGGTGTAATAATCTGCAGGATATATCACTATGTATGCAGGTACCTGATGTAGGCCTTGATGTTCATGCGCCCTCCCTGCAGGCCGGTGTCCACGGTCATGTGGATGGGGTTGGTGGCCTCACGGCTATAATACTCGTGGATCAGGACGGAGTGTTCGGTGATGTCATTCCCACTGGCATACCTGCAGTACACAATATGGTCAGTGGGGGACGGAGGCAGCGCTGAGTGATTGTACCCAGTAGTCCACTCACCAGCCCAGGATCTGCTCCGTGGATGAAACCTTCTTGTGAAGCTCGTACATATTCTTAGCGAACTCCATGTCCACCGCCACCTGGAAGACAACGGGCGTCAGTACCCGAAACCAGGAGGCACCCCCGATACCCGTACGGCAGGCACCTCCCCCACCCTCTGCCTGGGCACCTCTCCTCCTCCAATCAACCCCGGACAGCAGGCACTTTCTTCAACCGCCCCCCGCGACAGTGGACACCTTCTTCCCACTCCCCCTGCAGGCACACCCCCCCAGTCGGTGGGCACCTTCCTCTCCCCAGATGGTGTGCATATCTTCTCTCCCTCCCCTTCTCTCATGGCGGGCATCTCCCCCCCACCAGACAGCAGGCACCTTCCTCTCAAGGCGGGCACATCTTGCCTCTCCTCTCAAGATGGCTGACGCCACTCCTCCCCCCCTAGGTGGCGGACGCCACTCCTCCCCCCCTCAGACGGCAGATGCCTCTCCTCGAACAAACCCACAACCACCCCCCAAAACGGAAGGCGCCTCTCATCAACAAACCCCTCCAAACGGCGGGCGCCTCTCCTCGAACTACCCCCCCCAGATGGCGGGCACCTCTCTTCGAACTCCCCCCCCCCCCCAGGCGGCGGGCGCCTCACCTCGAAAACTCCTACCCCCCCCAGACTGCGGGCACTTCTCCTCGAACCCCCTCGCCCCAGACAGCAGGCACCTCTCCTCAAAACCCGCCACAGACGGCGAGTACCCCTCTCCCCCCCCACAGACGGCAGGCACCCCTCTCCCCCTACAGACGGCGGACACCCCCTCACCCCCTACAGACGGACACCCCCTCCCCCACAGACGGCGGACTCCCCTACAGCGCTCCCTCTCCCCCCCCAACCACACCCCCCAGACGGCGGGACACCCCCTCTCCCCCCTACAGACGGCGGACACCCCCTCTCCCCCCCTACAGACGGCGGGCACCTCTCCCCCTCAGACGCGGTACCCCTTCCCCCCCAGACGCGGCACCTCTCCTCAAACCCCCACCCAGACGGCAAGCACCTCTCCTCGAAACCCCCCACAGACGGCAGGCACCCCTCTCCCCCCTCCAGACGGCAGGCACCCCCCTCCCCTCCCCAGATGGCGGGCACCCCTCTCCCCCCAGACGGCGGGCACCCCTCTCCCCCCCAGACGGTGGGCACCCCCTCCCCACCAGACGGCGGGACACCCCTCTCCCCCCCACAGACGGCGGCACCCCTCTCCCCCCCTACAGACGGCGGGACCCCTTTCCCCCCCAGACGGCGGGCACCTCTCCTCAAACCCCCCAACCCCAGACGGCAAGCACCTCTCCTCGAAACCCCCCACAGACGGCAGGCACCCCTCTCCCCCCTCCAGACGGCAGGCACCCCCTCCCTCCCCAGATGGCGGGCACCCCTCCCCCAGACGGCGGCACCCTCTCCGCCACCAGACTGCGGGCACCCCTCTCCCCTCCCCCAGACGGCGGGCACCCCTCTCCCCCACACACTGCGGGCACACCCTCCCCACCAGACTGCGGGCACCCCCCTCCCAGACGGCGGCACCCCTCTCCCCACCACTGGGGCACCCCTCTCCCTCCCCAGACGGCGGGCACCCCTCTCCCCACCACACTGCGGGCACCCCTCCCCCACCAGACTGCGGGCCCTCTCCCTCCCCAGGCGGCGGGCACCCCTCTCCCCCACCACACTGCGGGCACCCCTCTCCCCTCCCCAGACGGCGGGCACCCCTCTTCTCCCCCCCCGGTACCTCGTCCTCGGACTCGTTGTGCGGCACAGAGAAGCAGTTCGTCACCTCCACTGAGTGTTTGTCCACAGAACCTGAGGGAAGAAACACAGCTCACAATGTGCGGCCACACGGGGGCGCTGCTCCTCTATCAGCCACATCCACTGTACGGGCCGCTATACACCCGGTACCACACGTGAGACACAGCGCCGCCTCTCACCCAGAAGGGTCCCGATCACCCGGGCCGCCCCCTCGTTCCTGCGCTCGTAGCTGTCCACAATGGAGGCCAGGACCACGGGATGAACCTTCACCACCGGCCCGTGCAGAGCGCCCGGCGCCACAGCAGGAGCCGCCATCACCGCGGTAGAGAGAAAGGAGGGGCCGACGCCACTGCTCACATTCACCGCTCATTGGCCGCTGAACATGCCGCGCCCTGATTGGCTGCGGTGATCATTACGCGTTAGCTGTATCTATACCGCCCTTCAGTTGCTAAGAGACGCCGGTGTACACACACTGGAGACAAGAGCATCATGGCCGCCGCCTACAGCGCCAACCAGGTACCGACCCCGACTCAGAGCAGTACATAGAAATCATGGGGCCCCATAGCAGAAGCTCTAATTACCACACCCCTCCCCCCCAAAGCGAAAACGTAACATTCTGCGTGGTTACGGCAGAGCAGCTCTCACAGCTTTTTAGCCCTGCAAAGTAATTTTCCTCCTATTAAAAAATGAAGATTTCCCTCTCCTTGCCCCCATAAAGTAAGATGACATCAAAAGTGTCCCCCGAAATAGTATGAAACCCCCACTGTGATTACTTCACACACACAGTATGATGCCACAAAGCTCTCCGTGGAGTATAATGGCCTCACATAGCACTCCATACGGTATAATGGCCCCACATAGCGCTCCATACGGTATAATGGCCCCACATAGCGCTCCATACGGTATAATGGCCCCACATAGCGCTCCATACGGTATAATGGCCCCACATAGCGCTCCATACGGTATAATGGCCCCACATAGCGCTCCATACGGTATAATGGCCCCACATAGCGCTCCATACGGTATAATGGCCCCACATAGCGCTCCATACGGTATAATGGCCCCACATAGCGCTCCATACGGTATAATGGCCCCACATAGCGCTCCATACGGTATAATGGCCCCACATAGCGCTCCATACGGTATAATGGCCCCACATAGCGCTCTATACGGTATAATGGCCCCACATAGCGCTCCATACGGTATAATGGCCCCACAAGCGCTCCATACGGTATAATGCCACATAGCGCTCCCGATCCACATAGCGCTCCATACGGTATAATGGCCCCACATAGCACTCCATACGGTATAATGGCCCCACATAGCGCTCCATACGGTATAATGGCCCACACTAGCGCTCCATACGGTATAATGGCCTCACATAGCGCTCCATACGGTATAATGGCCCACAAGCGCTCCATACGGTATAATGGCCCTACATAGCGTCCATACGATATAATGGCCCCACATAGTACTCCATACGGTATAATGGCTCCACATAGCGCTCCATACGGTATAATGGCCCCACATAGCGCTCCATACGGTATAATGGCCCCACATAGCGCTCCATATGGTATAATGCCCAACACAGCGCTCCATACGGTATAATGGCCCAATAGTACTCCATACGGTATAATGGCCCCACATAGCACTCCATACGGGTCATTCCACATCAAGTGGACCAGTTTTAAAAATCGTCCCCACTCGACCTTCTCCGATTTTGTTGAAAATTTATAAGGATGTACATGTATGTTTGAAAAGAGGTTCTGTAAATTTTTAGGGCCAGATCTCAAATACATTGGGCACTGTTGACCTTTCACTGGAGGTTCCACCAAGCCTGCGGCTTCAGCTAAGAGGATTTTGCAAACTTTGGCACATAGCCATTAGAGTTCTATACTGGCTATGATGCTGAAATTTGGCATACTAGCTCAACTTTTGCTGCTAAACACGATAAAATTATTACCGGCTATGACAAAACAATATTTCGGCCGCAATTTTGTGTCAAAGTAGCTTGTAAAACGCGTCGCATAAAATTTATGCCAAACTTTGCCCATATATAACTCAAGACCAAAAACCAATATTAACTGGTGCTTTGCCCTGTACACCAAACATCTACATGACTTTGCATTGCTGCAATATCATGGTCAAACCATATGTATTTGTGGAAATATTCACACCACATATGATGAAAAACTTAAAAAAAAACAAATTTTACCTATTTTTAGGTCAAATTTCTCAAAAAGGGTACCCCTAAAATATATTAATTCTGATATCATTAGAAAGAGCACATTTTTCTCTACAAGGATCATTGTTGTTTTTTTTGGAGTCTCTCAGTTTAAGAAAAGAAAAATGCCACTGAACATGGTATTATTTATGCGCGTAATGCATTGATTTTGTGTTTGATTTTCAGATTCTTATTACATGTTACAGAGTTGTATTGTTGCTAGCAATGTCTATTATAATCAAAAACCTATAAACCTTTTTGTTTATGAAAAGTTATTGACTATTATTACATTTTAATGCATATATTATTTATTTTTTTGCGATGGAGAATGAAATTGATGAAGAATCGGCCCAGTGCTCTATCGGCCTTGCGAACAATTCGAAGTGCCACCTTAAGACATTCACCCATAGCAAGGATGAGTTGAAATTGTTTACAAGCTTTGGATTGGATGAATAGAAATTGCTGCGTCGACGAGTGGGACTAAATTTTGACGAACAATCACAAATCTGTTTACACCATGAAGCTTCATTCTTGACCAAATATGAGCATTTGCAAAAATCGTGTTGCAATCCTTTTGGGAAGAAAGGTCATAACACCAAAAAGAATTTGCGAGCTATCAATTTGTTAGCAGCTGACCAGTTGAACGAATTTACAAAGAATGATGTGAAGCCTGGCCAGAAGATGTGTGCATCATGTCGAAAAGAATTTGCTAACAGGAAAAAATCAGCTGATCCAGTTTCCTCTGAATCAGATCCAGATGGAATGGAATGTTCTCCTGAAAGTCTAAATTCAAGCTTAACATCCATTGGCATCTCTCCTCTGAAATATCCACGGGTAAGCCAGCGGGATTCATTCGGATATGCAAGGAGAAAGATAAGCCAGGTACAAAATGCATTTTCTAGCAAGATTGTTTCAATTGGAGGGCTTGAGCCGAAAGACATTGAGTAAACAAAAACAGCACAGTGCAAAATGTGTCTGGATTACAATCACCTTTTGGCAGATTTGAAGCAAAAGCTGCAGGTGTCCAGTCGGGCAGAAAAGGTCCAAATCTTGACATTGGCAACTAAAAGTTGGTCCATTAAGGCTATATCAGACAAATTCGGTGTCTCTGAACGAATGGTCAAACAAGCTCGAAAGCTTAAATGTGAACATGGGATCATAGCCTTACCTAGAATCAAGTGTGGCAAGAAAGTTTCTGAGGAAGTGAAGAAAAGGTGCAGGCATTTTTTGAGCATGATGAATTCAGTCGAATGTGCCCTGGTAAAAAAAACTATGTATCAGTGCGAATAGCAGGAGAAAAAAAGCAGATGCAAAAGCGACTATTACTGAGCAATATGAGGGAAATGTTTGTTGCCTATCGGGATCGGAATGGCCCTAAAATTGGATTTTCCAAGTTTTGTGAGCTTCGGCCAAAGTGGTGCGTAACCGTTGGATCTGCTGGATTCCGTTTGTGTGTGTACCATTCACCAAAATGTCAAACTAATGCTTGCAGCATGCCCAATCAATGATGACTACAAAGAGCTCATATGCAAAATGGTCTGTGGAATTGAATCCAAGGATTGTATCCTTGGCCATTGTGATAAATGCCCGGGTCCTGAAGTTTTAAAAGAATTTCTAGTCAATGTGTTTGTCAACAGTGACCCTGAAGATATTATTGAGTTCAAACAATGGATTCACACTGATCGAGACACGCTTGATACCAAACAACTGACTATAGAAGATTTCATTGAAGAATTGGTTTTGAAAATTTCTAAACTTTGTAGCCATCACTACATCGCCAAGCATCAAAGTAGCTATTTGAAATCGTGGAAGGAAAATCTGAGACCTGGAGAGCTTGTGATCCTTATGGACTTTGCTGAAAATTACTCATTTATTGTTCAAGATGCCATTCAAGGTTTCCACTGGGAAAATAGTCAAGCTACAGTACACCCATTTGTAATTTACTTCAAGGAGTTTAAATGGTGAAGCTGCGCAGAACATCAGCTTGTGCATAATCAGTGATTGCTCAGGACATGACACAGTTGCAGTCCACACTTTCTTAACAGTAATTGTGGAGTATCTCAAGACTCTCATCTATGAGATTCGTCATATCCACTACTTCAGCGATGGATCTGCAGCCCAGTACAAAAATTTCTAAAATTTTCTCAACTTGTGCCACCACAATGCTGATTTCAATATCAGCGCTGAATGGAATTTTTTTGGTACAAGTCATGGAAAGTCGCCCTGTGATGGGATTGGAGGGACAGTAAAGAGGTTGACAGCTCTTGCCAGTCTTCAGCGCCCAACTAAAAACCAAATACTGACCCCGGTGGATTTATTCAACTTTTGCAACGAGCAACTGCATGGAATCAAATTTTTTTGTTCCAAAAGAAAAAATTTACGAAATACGGGTAGTTCAAGAGGAAAGGTTCAAAGATGGACATACAATTGCTGGAACAAGAGAAAATCACCAGTTTGTGCCAATTGATGACAAAAAGATTCGCATTTCAAGGGTGTCAAATGACCCATCATCTTTCATTGCCCATGTACAGTCATGGCCAAAAGTTTTGAGAATGACACAAATATTAATTTTTACAAAGTCTACTGCTTCACTTTTTCTAACGGCAATTTGCATATACTCCAGAATGTTATAAAGAGTGATCAGCTTAACAGCAATTACTTGCAAAGTCAATATTTGGCTAGAAAATGAACTTTATCCCCCAAAACACATTTCAACATCATTGCAGCCCTGCCTTAAAAGGAACAGCTAACCTCTTTTCAGTGATTGCTCCATTAACACAGGTGTGGGTGTTGATGAGGACATGGCTGGAGATCAATCTGTCATGATTAAGTAAGAATGACACCACTGGACACTTTAAAAGGAGGCTGGTGCTTTAGCATCATTGTTTCTCTTCTGTTAACCATGGTTATCTCTAAAGAAACACGTGCAGTCATCATTGCAAAGCACAAAAATGGCCTAACAGGGAAGAGTATCGCAGCTAGAAAGATTGCACCTCAGTCAACAATCTATCACATCATCAAGAACTTCAAGGAGAGAGGTTCCATTGTTGCCAAAAAGGCTTCATGGCGCCCAAGGAAGACCAGCAAGCGCCAGGACCGTCTCTTAAAAGTGTTTCAGCTGCGGGATCGGGCTACCAGCAGTGCAGAGCTTGCTCAGGAATGGCAGCAGGCAGGTGTGAGTGCATCTGCACGCACTGTGAGGCGGAGACTCTTGGAGCAAGGCCTGGTCTCAAGGAGGGCAGCAAAGAAGCCACTTTTCTCCAGAAAAAACATCATGGACAGACTGATATTCTGCAAAAGGTACAGGCAGTGGACTGCTGAGGACTGGGGTAAAGTTATTTTCTCTGATGAATCCCCTTTTCGATTGTTTGGGACATCAGGAAAACGCCTCATTCGGAGAAGACAAGGTGAGCGCTACCACCAGTCTTGTCTCATGCCAACTGTTAAGCATCCTGAAACCATTCATGTGTGGGGTT
>JARQOD010000001.1:493798368-493871847 GCA_033576555.1 Oophaga sylvatica | reverse complement strand
TCTACTGGATTGCAGTACCCTGACTAACCACCACAACTAAAGGCAGCCGTGGAGCGTTCCTACGTTGGTCCTAGACGCCTCGTCACAGCCTGAGAGGTTAACTACACCTAAAGATAGAAAGAGGAAAGCTATCTGCCCCGGAGCAGATCCCCAAAGAACATAGGAAGCCCCCAAACATGTAATGGCGGTTAGACAAGAGGAAATACAGACACAGACAGAAAATATTATGAGCAAACGCTGGGGCCCAATCTGCCTAGACAGAAAAAGGATAGGAAGGATACTTACTGCAATCCAAAAAAAAAATTCCTTAAAAAAAACCAACGCTACTAATTGCAAAAACACCTGAGATCACACGACCTCTACCACCTAAATTAGTTCTCTGGTGTAACAAAACTAAGCCGCAGCCACTGAAAAAACTGGAAAAGGCAAATGAACAAATAACAGTGGCTCCAGAGGAACTGAGAGGAGCCCAAGCCCCCCGAGGAGGGGGACCTGGCTAACTTCACAGAAATGCAGAGAAAAATGCAAATGGTAAGCACAAAAACAAAAAACAGAAAATATCTTATCTGAGAGCAGGAGAAGAGGCAAGACTCAGCAAGCTTCCAAGTGAACCAGGAAACAACGTTGAGACAAGAACAATTGATCACCGGCAACCATGATGGGAGGGAACCTCCCTTATATAAGACCAGTCTGTGATTCCTGATTGCCAATCCTCATTGAATGGTTCAGTACTGTTTTTAACCACCAGAGGGAGCTTCTGCTCAGAATTCATTTCCAAAACATTCACAACAGGCAGTATTATAGTATTTATATTCTTGCACATGGGGGCAGTATTATAGTGGTTATATTCTTGTACGTAGGGGGCAGTATTATAGAAGTTATATTCTTGTACATAGGGGGCAGTATTATAGAAGTTATATTCTTGTACATAGGGGCAGTATTATAGTAGTTATATTCTTGTACATTGGGGCAGTATTATAGTAGTTTTATTCTTGTATATAGGGGCAGTATTATAGTAGTTATATTCTTGTACATAGGGGGCAGTATTAGTTATATTCTTGTACATAGGGGCAGTATTATAGTATTTATATTCTTGCGCATGGGGCAGTATTATAGTGGTTATATTCTTGTACGTAGGGGGCAGTATTATAGAAGTTATATTCTTGTACATAGGGGGCAGTATTATAGAAGTTATATTCTTGTACATAGGGGGCAGTATTATAGTAGTTATATTCTTGTACATAGGGGCAGTATTATAGTAGTTTTATTCTTGTATATAGGGGCAGTATTATAGTAGTTATATTCTTGTATATAGGGCAGTATTATCGTAGTTATATTCTTGTACATATGAGCAGTATTATAGTAGTTATATTCTTGTACATAGGGGACAGTATTATAGTAGTTATATTCTTGTACATAGGCGCAGTATTATAGTAGCTATATTCTTGTACATAGGGGGCAGTATTAGTTATATTCTTGTACATAGGGGCAGTATTATAGTATTTATATTCTTGCACATGGGGGCAGTATTATAGTGGTTATATTCTTGTACATAGGGGACAGTATTATAGTAGTTATATTCTTGTACGTAGGGGACAGTATTTTAGTAGTTATATTCTTGTACATAGGCGCAGTATTATAGTAGCTATATTCTTGTACATAGGGGGCAGTATTATAGTGGTTATATTCTTGTACATAGCAGTATTATAGTAGCTATATTCTTGTACATAGGGGCAGTATTATAGTGGTTATATTCTTGTACCTAGGGGCAGTATTATAGTAGTTATATTCTTGTACGTAGGGGCAGTATTATAGTAGTTATATTCTTATACTTTCGGGTAGTATTATAGCAGTTATATTCTTGTACATAGGGGCAGTATTATAATATCTATATTCTTGTACATAGGGGCAGTATTAGTTATATTCTTGTACATAGGGGCAGTTGTTATGTTTTGGTAGCTGAGGAGAGCAGGCAAAAACGGCAATACACCACAGAGGTTGGAATCTACTGGATTGCAGTACCCTGACTAACCACCACAACTAAAGGCAGCCGTGGAGCGTTCCTACGTTGGTCCTAGACGCCTCGTCACAGCCTGAGAGGTTAACTACACCTAAAGATAGAAAGAGGAAAGCTATCTGCCCCGGAGCAGATCCCCAAAGAACATAGGAAGCCCCCAAACATGTAATGGCGGTTAGACAAGAGGAAATACAGACACAGACAGAAAATATTATGAGCAAACGCTGGGGCCCAATCTGCCTAGACAGAAAAAGGATAGGAAGGATACTTACTGCAATCCAAAAAAAAAATTCCTTAAAAAAAAACAACGCTACTAATTGCAAAAACACCTGAGATCACACGACCTCTACCACCTAAATTAGTTCTCTGGTGTAACAAAACTAAGCCGCAGCCACTGAAAAAACTGGAAAAGGCAAATGAACAAATAACAGTGGCTCCAGAGGAACTGAGAGGAGCCCAAGCCCCCCGAGGAGGGGGACCTGGCTAACTTCACAGAAATGCAGAGAAAAATGCAAATGGTAAGCACAAAAACAAAAAACAGAAAATATCTTATCTGAGAGCAGGAGAAGAGGCAAGACTCAGCAAGCTTCCAAGTGAACCAGGAAACAACGTTGAGACAAGAACAATTGATCACCGGCAACCATGATGGGAGGGAACCTCCCTTATATAAGACCAGTCTGTGATTCCTGATTGCCAATCCTCATTGAATGGTTCAGTACTGTTTTTAACCACCAGAGGGAGCTTCTGCTCAGAATTCATTTCCAAAACATTCACAACAGGCAGTATTATAGTATTTATATTCTTGCACATGGGGGCAGTATTATAGTGGTTATATTCTTGTACGTAGGGGGCAGTATTATAGAAGTTATATTCTTGTACATAGGGGGCAGTATTATAGAAGTTATATTCTTGTACATAGGGGGCAGTATTATAGTAGTTATATTCTTGTACATTGGGGCAGTATTATAGTAGTTTTATTCTTGTATATAGGGGCAGTATTATAGTAGTTATATTCTTGTACATAGGGGGCAGTATTAGTTATATTCTTGTACATAGGGGCAGTATTATAGTATTTATATTCTTGCGCATGGGGCAGTATTATAGTGGTTATATTCTTGTACGTAGGAGGCAGTATTATAGAAGTTATATTCTTGTACATAGGGGGCAGTATTATAGAAGTTATATTCTTGTACATAGGGGGCAGTATTATAGTAGTTATATTCTTGTACATAGGGGCAGTATTATAGTAGTTTTATTCTTGTATATAGGGGCAGTATTATAGTAGTTATATTCTTGTATATAGGGGCAGTATTATCGTAGTTATATTCTTGTACATATGAGCAGTATTATAGTAGTTATATTCTTGTACATAGGGGACAGTATTATAGTAGTTATATTCTTGTACATAGGCGCAGTATTATAGTAGCTATATTCTTGTACATAGGGGCAGTATTATAGTGGTTATATTCTTGTACATAGGGGACAGTATTATAGTAGTTATATTCTTGTATGTAGGGGACAGTATTATAGTAGTTATATTCTTGTACATAGGCGCAGTATTATAGTAGCTATATTCTTGTACATAGGGGGCAGTATTATAGTGGTTATAATCTTGTACATAGCAGTATTATAGTAGCTATATTCTTGTACATAGGGGGCAGTATTATAGTGGTTATATTCTTGCACCTAGGGGCAGTATTATAGTAGTTATATTTTTGTACATAGGAGGCAGTATTATAGTAGTTATATTCTTATACATAGGGTCAGTATTATAGTAGTTATATTCTTGTACATAAGGAGCAGCATTATAGTAGTTATATTCTTGTACTTAAGGGGCAGTTAAATAGTAGTTATATTCTTGTACATAGGCACAGTATTATAGTAGTTATATTCTTGTACGTAGGGGACAGGATTATAGTAGTTCTATATTCAAGTACACGCTTATAGTACATAGTCCGTTCCTCCTCTATGATTCATTACACATTTGGATGTAGGCTGTAATACTTATCTCCTAGTTTTTTGTCCTGTATGGTGTTGCTGATATCTCAGTGCAGGGTGTGATGACTTATGCCTTGACCTCCCTGTTGCTGAATATGGCTGACTCTTGCAGTGGTCATCCTACAGACAGTGACTTTATAGCGTACATTGGATTGTCAGCTCCGTGGTCGGCGCTGTCTGTTATCTGTATATCTTTATACTCCCTTATGATAAACCTTCTTTTATTTTTGATGACCAGTGTCCCCAGCCTGCAATCTGCTCCTCTCCAGGAGACCCTCTAGATTGCAGTTTATGAAGTGTTTACCTCCTTATCTTGTCTGTGCTGCTTTCCCCACCGTGTTATATCAGATGTAGCCCCCGTTTATCATGCGCTGCTGCTCTCGGGGTGCAGTAACTTCGTGCCTTGCTTTCCACAGCTCGCTGATATAGTGATAGACAGCCTGTGTCGGGGGGTGTTCGCCGGTGACAGTCGCCAACTCAGCCTACGCTCCTGCTTTCCCTTCCTACATGAAGCTGAACGTCGCAAGAGATCTGTGGTACTGGGGATGGCCACCACCGGAGGTAAGGGCTCTCATCGCAGAGGCACCGAGCACATCCAACCCTCAGCTTTGCTGCTCATCATGGTCTCTATATCGTTGGGACAGATAAGAACCCGCCGCTGGACTCGCCACTCATTCATAGGTCGAGGAAGGAGAAGTGGAGCCAGTGGTCGCTCCGAGGGGGCATGCAGACCCTCTCCGACACCCTCGAGGGCTACATTAAGGATAGAGGTGTGCAGATACAGAAGAACACCCCAGTGGAGGCATTGCAGTGGCAGGCGGATGGTGGCTGGCAGGTATTGGGGTGAGGGTGACATCCTGATTCGCCCCCGAAGCCTCTGTCCCCCACATCATCTGTAATGTTTCCTTCTAGATCAAGGTTCCTGGCGGCAGTGTGTCAGCCGATCATGTGATCAGCGCAGTCCCTGCAGCAGGTACCACTCCTCACCATGTTCAGGCAAGGGGGTCCTTGTATCGCAGATCACATGACTGACCGTCTCCACATTATGTCTCCTCAGTACTGAGCAAAGTGCTGCCACTCAATGCTGAGCCCATGACGAACACCCTGCGTGAGATGAGCGCCGCCACTGTGGCTGTGGTAAACCTGGAGTATGACGGAGATGTGCTGCCTGTATCGGTGAGTGACCCAAAAATGACAGGCTCTGTGCCCCCGAGTGTCATTGTTCTTCACCCCGAGTGTCATAGTCCTTTATTCTCCATACTCCCTCCCCATTGTCCTTAAATGTCAGAGTTGTTATCCTGTACCCTGAGTGTCAGGATGACAGAGGCAGGGTGAGACCGCTCACTCATTTCAGCAATGCCAGTTCTCACTAGGATATGGATCCTTTTGCTTTACTCCCAAGTCTGTGTCCTTATGTCCTACCCTCAAAGACCCGGGTTCCTTCTCCCATAGCTCCAAAGACTCAGTTCCTTCTCCTGTACACCAGGGGCCTGGGTCCTTCTCTCGTACCAAGGAGGTCCTCCTCTCGTTTCTCTGAGGGTCCTGGTCCTTCTATCTTACTCCCGAGGATCCGGAACCTTCTTATGTACCACCCTGAGCGGCCACGTCTTTCTCTCTTAGCCCTGAGAGCCCAGATCCTTCTCCTGTAACCAAGAGGTACGGGTCCTTCTCTCGTAGCCCCTCCCAGGGTCCAGGTACTTCTGTTTTACCCCCCACTCCTCTGGGAGCCGGATCCTTCTCCCTTAGCCCCTCTTCCCCTCCTAAGGGTCCGTATCCTTTTCCTGTAGCTCCCTAGTGGCAAAGTCCTTCTCCCATACCCATGAGGGTCCGGGTCCTTCTCTCATAGTTCTGAAGATCCATGTCCTTGTTCCATACCCAAGAGGGTCCGGGTCCTTCTCTCATAGTTCTGAGGATCCATGTCCTTCTTCCGTACCCAAGAGGGTCCGGGTCCTTCTCTCATAGTTTTGAGGGTCTGGAACCTTTTTCCGTACCTGGCATCAGCAATACCGCGGAATCGTGACTGCGTTCGCACTGCAGGATGTGATATAGGGTGCCTGCAGACTTTGCTCTCAAACCTGAACACAACCCCTTTAACCCTCTGCCTTTCTCGAGTACATTGATTAACCCTTAAGTCTGAATATTGGTGTTCACCTACTTTCTCTCCCCTCCAGGGTTTCGGACATCTCATTCCCTCCTTTGAGGGCGACGCTACGTTGGGGATCGTATACGATTCTCTCGCTTTCCCGGAACACAACAGACGAGGCGGCAGCTCCACCAGACTGACGGTAATGGCGGCCAATCTCAGGGGGATGTTGACAGTGCGGAGGACTGTACCCTGAGACTGACAGTCTAATTACAGCAGTGATATAGCATGGCAGGAAATCGGAGCCATTACATTAGGACCTGACATCTTGTGGGAAGGGGAAAGGTGATAACAGACAGAGAAGGGCTGGCGCTGAGTGTATGTCACAGTACCTGTCTTCTTCCCTGCAGGTGATGCTTGGAGGCGCCTGGTTTGAGAGCAGCCTGGGTGACCCAGACGCTGTATCAAAGGAGGTGCTATTGAGCCTGGCGTCCACGGCGGCTGCCACCCAGCTGGGAGTGAAGGAGACGCCTTACCGCACCATTGTGACCCTGAACAAGGTAAGGGCCCCATTAGATCCTGTCTACACTAAACCTGCACTGCCCCCTACTTCTCACAGCAGAGCTGTATCGGCTGTGTTGCGACCACTAGGGGGCAGAGCTCCTTTTATGTCTATCGCCTTGTTTCTTCACAGAGCTGCATCCCCAGTACACGCTGGGACACTGGAAACGGATCGGTAAGGAGTCAAAACTCCCATGTACCCCAATACACCAGTGGGAGGGGTTGTCCTGCTGTCCATTCATTGACCTGTGTCTTCTCTCCCCGCAGATCATCTCTTCTCTTACATCCACCAGCACTCTCTGCCCCTCAGCCTCATCGGCGCTTCCTATGAAGGCGTATCGGTTAACGACTGCATCTACAACGCCAGGAAATCCGTCAAGCGCCTGCTGGGATGCTAGCGGACTACAACTCTCAGCGTGCGCAGACCCTGTGTGTGTAAATGAAGGTTCTCTTTCCTATACGTTTTCTAAAATAAAAATAAAATAATGTATAAAGTTTCCAAAACTTTATGAAAGTTTCTGAAAACGTTTTAAATGTGTAATCAGTGGAAATGGTGATTAACCTGGAGCTCTGAAAGTGCAGTGACACTACAAGTCCCAGCATGCTCTGACATGCCCTTAACCCGTGTATGACAATAGGGAGAAACTGGGCTAAAATAAAAAAAAAAATCTATATTTAAGTTTTTGATACATTGAAAACTTTTAAAACATTTTTTAATTGAGAATGCCAGGCTTATTTTCCTTCTAATTCCCGACTCTTTTTGGCTTTGCTCAGAAAACGCCTACACACTGGAGAAAGCATATACCGTATATACTCATGTATAGGCCGACCCGTGTATAAGCCGACCCCCTAATTTTGCCACAAAAAACTGGGAAAACTTATTGACTCGCGTATAAGCCTAGGGTGAAAAATGATTATGACCCCATATGCTCCATAGATTAGGCCCCCATAAACTGCACAGATTATGCCCCCGTATGATCCACAGATTATGCCACCATATGCTGCACATATTATGCCCAATATGCTGCACAGATTATGCCCCCATATGCTCCACAGATTATGCCCCCATATGTTCCACAGATTAGGCCCCCATATGCTGCACAGATTATGCCCAATATGCTCCACAGATTAGGCCCCCATATGCTCCACAGATTATGCCCCCATATGTTCCACAGATTAGGCCCCCATTTGCTGCACAGATTATGCCCAATATGTTCCACAGATTAGGCCCCCATATGCTCCACAGATTATGCCCCCATGTTCCACAGATTAGGCCCCCATATGCTCCTCAGATTATGCCCCCATATGTTCCACAGATTAGGCCCCCATTTGCTCCTCAGATTAGGCCCCCATATGTTCCACAGATTAGGCCTCCATATGCTCCACAGATTATGCCCCCATATGTTCCACAGATTAGGCCCCCATATGCTCCACAGATTATGCCCCCATATGCTCCACAGATTATGCCCCCATATGTTCCACAGATTATGCCCCCATATGCTCCACAGATTATGCCCCCATATGCTCCACAGATTATGCCCCATATGTTCCACAGATTAGGCCCCCATATGCTCCAGATTATGCCCCATATGCTCCACAGATTATGCCCCCATATGCTCCACAGATTATGCCCCCATATGTTCCACAAATTAGGCCCCATATGCTCCAGATTATGCCCCATATGCTCCACAGATTATGCCCCCATATGCTCCTCAGATTATGCCCCCATATGTTCCACAGATTAGGCCCCCATATGCTCCTCAGATTATGCCCCATATGTTCCACAGATTAGGCCCCATATGCTCCTCAGATTATGCCCCCATATGCTCCACAGATTATGCCCCATAGTATACGTCCCTTATGCTGCCGCGCTGCTGCAAAAAAATGACATACCTCTCGTCGCTGGCTCAAGACCCCGGCACCTGAGATATTTACCTGTCACCGGACCGCTCCACCGCTGCGCTGCTCCCTCTTCCGGGTCCTCGGCAGTGAATGATCAGGCAGAGGGCGCGGCGCGCACTAACGACGTCATCGCGCCCTCTGCCTGAACATTCAGAGTCGGACGAGGAGGTCGGAGCAGCGCGCAGCGGTGGAACGGGACAGGTGAATATCTCTATACTCACCCCTCCGCCGGCGCATCTCTCTCTGCAGAGTCTCCTCTTCTCCCAGCGGTCTCCGCAGCTCTTCCTTCCTACAGCGGTCACACCGCTCATTAAAGTCATGAATATGTGCATATTCATGACTTTAATGAGCGGTACCATGTGACCGCTGCAGGAAGGAGCCAGAGATCCTGGGAGAAGCAGGGGGGCTGCAGAGACTGCGCCGGCGGAGGGGTGAGTAAGATCCGACACCCCCGCTCCCCCTCCCCCGCCGACCCCCCGTATATGACCCGCGTATAAGCCGAGAGGGGGACTTTCAGCCCTAAAAAATGGGCTGAAATCTCGGCTTATACACGAGTATATACGGTAAGTCAAAAGATTAAGGTTTGCACCATAACTTACCAAGAATGATTACTCTAGAGCAGCGGTTCTCAACCTGTGGGTCGCGACCCCCGTGGGGGTCGAACGACCAAAACACAGGGGTCGCTTAAAGGAGCCGGCGGCTGCAGCACTGTAGTGACAGCTGCAGCCGCCGGCTTCATTAGACATCCATACTTACCCTCCTCGCTCCGTCGCTGCAGGTCCCTGCATCCCTGTCGCGGCGTCAGCTTCCTCCTGGCAGTGCGGTGATGTAGTACCGCTCATTAAGGTAATGAATATGGACGTGACGCCACTCCCATAGGCGTGGCGTCCATATTCATGTCCTTAATGAGCGGTATTACGTCACCGCTGCGCACAGGAGGAAGCTGACGCCGCCGACAGGGATGCAGGGACCTGCAACGACGGAGCGAGGAGGGTAAGTATGATGGGGGGAGGACGGGGGAGCGGAGCCATGTATACAGGATGGGAGGGTGGGAGCGGAGCCATATATACAGGATGGGAGGGTGGGAGTGGAGCCATATATACAGGATGGGAGGGGGAGCGGAGCCATATATACAGGATGGGAGGGTGGAAGCGGAGCCATATATACAGGATGGGAGCGGAGCCATGTATATAGGATGGGAGGGGGAGCGGAGCCATGTATACAGGATAGGAGGGGGAGCGGAGCCATGTATACAGGATGGGAGCGGAGCCATGTATACAGGATGGGAGGGGGAGCGGAGCCATGTATACAGGATAGGAGGGGGGAGCGGAGCCATGTATATAGGATGGGAGGGTGGGAGCGGAGCCATATAGACAGGATGGGAGGATGGGAGCGGAGCCATGTATATAGGATGGAGGATGGGAGCGGAGCCATTATACAGATGGGAGGGGAGCAGAGCCATATACAGGATGGGAGATGGAGCGGAGCCATATATACAGGATGGGAGGATGGAGCGGAGCATATATACAGGATGGGAGGTGGAGCGAGCATATATACAGGATGGGAGGATGGGAGCGGAGCCATGTATATAGGATGGGAGGGTGGGAGCGGAGCCATATAGACAGGATGGGAGCGGAGCCATATATACAGGATGGGAGGGGGGAGCGGGCCATTATACAGGATGGGAGGGGGGAGCGGAGCCATATACAGGATGGGAGGATGGAGCGGAGCCATGTATATAGGATGGGAGGGTGGGAGCGGAGCCATATAGACAGGATGGGAGGGGGGAGCGGAGCCATATTATACAGGATGGGAGGATGGGAGCGGAGCCATGTATATAGGATGGGAGGGTGGGAGCGGAGCCATATAGACAGGATGGGGAGCGGAGCCATGTATACAGGATGGGAGGGGGAGCTGAGCCATATATACAAGATGGAAGGGGGGAGCGGAGCCATGTATACAGGATGGGAGGGAGCGGAGCCATGTATACAGGATGGGAGGGGGAGCGGAGCCATGTATATAGGATGGAGGGTGGGAGCGGAGCCATATATACAGGATGGGAGGATGGGAGCGGAGCCATATATACAGGATGGGAGGGGGGTAGCGGAGCCATGTATATAGGATGGGAGGGTGGGAGTGGAGCCATAGTATACAGGATGGGAGGGTGGGAGTGGAGCCATGTATACAGGATGGGAGGTGGGAGCGGAGCCATTATACAGGATGGGAGGGTGGGAGGGAGCCATTATACAGGATGGGAGGGGGAGCGGAGCCATGTATACAGGATGGGAGGGGGAGCGGAGCCATATATACAGGATGGAAGGATGGGAGCGGAGCCATATATACAGGATGGGGGGAGCGGAGCCATTATACAGGATGGGAGGGGAGCGGAGCCATATATACAGGATGGGGGAGCGGAGCCATATATACAGGATGGGGAGGTATGGGAGCGGAGCCATGTATACAGGATGGGAGGGGGAGCGGAGCCATGTATACAGGATGGGAGGGGGAGGCGGAGCCATATATACAGGATGGGAGGATGGGAGCGGAGCCATGTATACAGGATGGGAGGGGGAGCGGAGCCATATATACAGGATGGGGAGGATGGGAGCGGAGCCATATATACAGCATATTTCCGATGGCTTTAGCCCAGTGGCGTAGCAGGGGCGTAGCGTGGGCGGGCGCGGGCGTAGCGTGGGCGGGCGGGGGCGGTCCGCCCCAGGCAGCACGTGTGTGGGGCGGCGTGGCAGCAGCAGCAATTCCTCCTCCCACGGAGTCACAGTGCAGAGGCCCGGGACCCTCCGGAGCTGAGCGGCGGGTCAGTGAGTCCACTGTGCGGGGAGAGGGGGGACCCGGCCTGAGCAGGCTGTATGTGTGATGGTGATGGGGGGAGGCAGTGATGGTGGTGAGGAGGCAACGATGATGATGGGGAGCCAATGATGATGGGCTGGCAAAGATGATGATGATGATGATGGGGAGGCGATGATGATGGGCAGGCAATGATGATGGGGATGATGGGGAGGCGATGATGATGGGGAGCCAATGATGATGAGCAGGCAATGATCATGATGATGGGGAGCCAATGATGATGGGCAGGCAATGATGATGATCGGGAGGCGATGATGATGGGGAGCCAATGATGATGGGCAGGCAATGATGATGATGATGGGGAGACAATGATGATGGGCAGACAATGATGATGATGATGGGGAGGCAATGATAATGATGATGGGGAGGAATGATGATGGGGAGGCGATGATGATGATAGGGAGGCAATGATGATGATAATGGGGAGTCTTTCCACAGTGCCCTTTCCTGAGCCGTAACAGTGCAGAACGCAGCACAGTGCAGAGGAGAGCTCCATATTTTGTATGGAGCATTATATGGGGACCAGTATTCTTTATGGAGCATTATATTTGGCCCATAATACTGTATGGAGGACTATGTGGTGCCCATAATATTGTATGGAGGACTGTGATTATTTTTTGGTTTGGGGGTCACCGCAACATGAGGAACTGTATTGCAGGGTCACGGCATTAGAAAGGTTGAGAACCACTGCTCTAGAGCATAGGAATTGCATTGCTGCCATAGAAAATGGGAGAAAAAAATTGAAAAAAGCGCTATATGGTGTATATATGAAATATGTATCTGCAAAAATTGCTATGAAAAAAGCGCATAGATTGGCCAATATATGTGTGCCCAATTGCCACGTTAAGGCGTCGTTCGTAAATTGGATCCCTGTCCTGTAATGTCACCTCTCTTGGGCAAAAAAGCCTACAATTTATGGGGCAGGAATGGACCAGCTAATCTGCTTAAAATCACCTGTGGCTATTGGGAGTGAGTGCACATGTCCAAAAGGTTTTGATACAAATAGACAAAAAGAAGGACCAGCACATCTAAGCTAGTGTGAATAGGCGCCAACCGAAGAAAGCATACAAGTCAAAAAGATTAAGGTTTGCATCATAACTTACCAAGAATGATTACTCTAGAGCATAGGAATTGCATTGCTGCCATAGAAAAGGGGAGAAAAGGAAAAAAAAATAAAAATCGAAAAAAGGACAGAAAGAAGGACCAGCACACCTAAGCTTAGTGTGAATAGGCGGCAACCAAAGCTTAGATGTGCTGGTCCTTCTTTCTGAAGGACCAGCACATCTGGCCGCTGACCACGGCGCTGACGTCAGAAATGGTGAAGTGAGTTCATTGACTGTGAACTTGCAAGACCTGTCAGACGGCCCACACGCACTGTACTAATTGTATTTTTCACTGACTTCTTTATATCTACTTCTTCTATTTATATTTACTGTATTTAACCCCTTAACTTAGCTTTTTTCGATTATTCGTTTTCCGCTCCCCTTCTTTCCAGAGCTATAACTTTTTTATTTTTTCAGTCAATATGGCCATATGAGGGCTTATTTTTTGCGGGACAAGTTGTACTTTTGAACGACACCATTGGTTTTACCATGTCGTGTACGCGAAAACGGGAAAAAAATTCCAAGTGCGGTTAAATTGCAAAAAAAGTGCAATCCCACACTTGTTTTTTGCTTGGCGTTTTTGCTAGGTTCACTAAATGCTAAAACTGACCTGCCACTATAATTCTCCAGGTCATTACGAGTTCATAGACACCAAACATGTCTAGGTTCTCCTTTATCTAAGTGGTGAAAAAAAATTCCAAAGTTTGCTAAAAAAAAAATAAATTGCGCCATGTTCCGAGACCCGTAGCGTCTCCATTTTTCGTGATCTGGGGTAAGGTGACATTTTTAATGATACCACTTTTGTGCAAATACGTTCTTTTGATCGCCCGTTATTGTATCTTAATGCAGTGTCGCGCCGACCAAAAAAAAACTTAATTCTGGCGTTTAATTTTTTTCTCGCTACGCCGTTTAGCGGTCAGGTTAATCCTTTTTTTTATTGATAGATCTATAGATAGGGTGATTCTGAACGCGGCGATACCTAATATTTTTCCGCTCCTCGCACCCATAGGCTTGTATTGGTAAGTCTCGGTGACAATCGCATACTGTGATTTCTCCTTCGTCTCATTGGGGGACACAGGACTGTGTGACTGTGGGTGTATGCTTCTGCCGCTAGGAGGCTGACACTAAGTAGATATTTAAAAAAAGGTTAGCTCCTCCTCCGCCGTATACACCTTGACACTGGCTGCAGGCGAACCCAGTTCATGCTTAGTGTCTGATGGAGGCACACGTCTGGTTTCATCCAGACCATTTTTTTATTTTTTTCCCATGGAGACGAGATAGTGGCGACGGACCCTTTTGAAAGGGTCCGATCTCCCCAAGCTATCAACGGGCGAGCACGTGGAGTGTCGCCTGTTATGAATGTGCTAGAGATGGTTTCTGAGCAGAGGCTCCCTCTGGTGGTTACAGACAGTACTGAACCTTTCAGTGAGGAGTGGCAATCTGGAATCACGGACTGGTCTGATATAAGGGAGGTTCCCTCCCATGATGGTTGCCGGTGATCAATTGTTCTTGTCTCAATTGTGGTTCCTGGTTCATTTTGAAGTTTGCTGGAGTCCTGCCTGCATCTCCTGCTTTCAGATAAGATATTTTTTGCTTTTCTTTTGTGCTTGCTTTTTGCATTGTTTTCTGCACTTTTGTGGAGGTCAGCCAGGTCCCCTCCTGGGGCCTGAGCTCTTCACAGTTTTTCTGCAGCCATTGTTATTTGCTCATTTGCTTTTTCCTGTTTTTTTCAGTGGCTGCGGCTTGGTTTTTGTTCACACTGAGATCTGATTTAGCGGGTGGCGAGATCGTGTGATCTCAGTATTTTTGTAATCAGAATTGTTGGATTTTTGTAGGGTTTTCTGGGTTGCAGAAAGTAATCTCTCCTGTCCTATCCTATTTAGTCAGCTTGTGGCCCCAGCTTTTGCTCAGTCTATTTTCTGCCTATGTTTGTATTTTCATCTTGTCTAACCGCCATTATATGTTTGGGGGCTTCCTATTTTCTTTGGGGATCTGCTCCGGGGCAGATAGCTTTCTTCTTTCTGCCTTTAGGTGTAGTTATCTCTCAGGCTGTGACGAGGCGTCTAGGATCAACATAGGAACGCTCCACGGCTACCTCTAGTTGTGTCGTTAGTTTAGGAATCTGCAACCCATCAGTTACCAACATCTCAGGTGTTCGGCTGCCCTGCTGTTGTTCCTGTCCTCCTAAGCTCCCGAAACATAACAGTTGCCCCCACGTATCCTCTCCCGCAACGTGGGACACTTATGCCGGACTCAGCCCTGACCACCCTAGGGTATTAAAACCCTAGGCTGTACATAGGCAGAGGTAGTCCGTGCGCCCCACTGCTCCACCAATGCTGGACTGCGGTGCTGCAGGGGGGCGGACGTCCCTCTCCTCATCCCCTGAAGGGATGACGGAGTTAGGGTTCCTGCACCGTCCTAATGTCCACTTTTTTTTATTTTTATTGGTATAGCCCTCCTCTAACCTGGATTGGGGGGGCTGGGAGGCTCCTGTGGCGGTCTTTCACGCGGAGCGGAGAGTGGTGAGTCCGGCCTGGGCGTCACTCCCCTTGGAGGGGCGCAGGGAGGTTCGGACGGCTGGGGGGGCTCTGTGACCAGGCCTTTGTCGGCACTGATCTGGGCGCGCGGGAAGCCAAGCCACGGCCCAGGCCCTCCCCCAGCAGTAGCGCAGTCTTCCGGCGGGCCCGCCCCCGACTCTCAGGCGGGCACCGCCAGAAATCTGGTCCCCAGATTCAGCTGGAAACTAGGCCGCAGCCTGGTCCCTTTCCCAGGCGCGGTCTTCCGGCGGGCCCGCCCCCGACTTCCGGGTGGGCACCACCAAAAATCTAGCCCCCGGCTTCGGCCGGAAAACTAGGCCGCGGCCTGGCTTCCCCCAGCTGCGCTGTCTTCCGGCGGGCCCGCCCCCAACTTCCGGGCGGACACCGCCAATAATCTAGTTCCCGGCTTCGGCTGGAAACTAGGCCGCGGCCTGGGGCCTTTCCCCTAACTGCGCGGTCTTCCGGCGGGCCCGCCCCCCGACTTCCGCGCAGCGGGCACCGCCAATAATCTAGTCCCCGGCTTCGGCCGGAAACTAGGCCGCGGCCTGGGGCCTTTCCCCTAACTGCGCGGTCTTCCGGCGGGCCCGCCCACTGACTTCCGGGCAGGCACCGCCAATAATCTAGTCCCCGGCTTCGGCCGGAAACTAGGCCGCGGCCTGGATCTCCGGGCCTAGCAGCAGATTTTAGTGGCCGAGTCCAGCAACTCCTCCCCAAAGTTCACAACCGCTCCCAGCACATGACAGAGGGGGCAGGGATCCGCAGGCCCTATTTCAGAAACGCCCACACTGGACGGGGCGCGCTTTTTGAAGTTTTCAAGACTGCAGCAGATAGCAGCAGCCTCCGTGGACTTCTCGGCGCCCATTCTTGTTCAAGGACGTCTGGGGACACAGGACTGGGGTAGGTGCTTTATAGCTACGCCACACTACACTCCGCTCCGCTGCACCCTATTTTTGTGCTACCTCAAATTATAACAGCACTGGTACAGCATGTCTAGAAGGGCTAAGACTCACACGGTGCTGTATACCGCATGCATTGCCTGTAGGTCCCCTTTTCCGCACGCCCAGACTAATCGGGTCTGCGAAGCCTGTGACTCCGAACGTGCCCAGGAGCCCTCCCCTATAACTGAGCCCAGTGTGTCAGGTCCCCCGGAATGGGCCCTGTCTCTGTCACAATCAATGGCGTCATTGACGAGAGCAATCGAGTCCCTTCAAGCTCCCGATAGGGGCAGGGACAGTGGTTCACCCATCTTGGCCATTTCTCAGGAACCTCCGGCTTGCAGGGGCTGCGCTCTCACCAGGCTGACGCGGGGGAAGCGAACCCACACAGCGTCGCCTGTGCCGTCCCTGGCCTCGGCATCTATCAGTTCCATTTCTCGTTCTCCCTCACCAGCGGAGGCGAGTGAACAAGGTTCGGACTCTGACTCCGAAGGGTCCCTCAATCTAGAGGCACCTAATTGTCAAGAGACAATTGACAGTCTCATTGAGGCAATCAATCAAACCCTTGGGGTAGATGATGAATCCACCTCGGCTTCTGGCCATAAGGTGTCCTTCAAACGGGCCAGGCAAACTCATAAGGTTTTTGGCGCTCACCCTGAATTTGAGGACCTAGTGCAGCGCCACCGGGAAAAGCCGGACAAGCGCTTTTCAGGACAAAAAGCTCTCCATACCAGATATCCTTTTGCCCCTGAGCTCCTTAAGAAATGGGCGGAATCTCCTGGTGTCGACCCTCCGGTGTCACGTTTAGCGTCTTAGACGCTCTTCTCCCTTCCCAACGGTTCCTCGATCAGAGATCCAACGGACCGTCTAGTGGAAATCTTGGCTTACTCAGTGTTTGAGGCGTCAAGCTCTGCTCTCTCTCCCTCTTTTGCAGCGACTTGGGTAGCTAAGGCCATGATATCCTGGTCGGAGTCTCTAAATAGAGCCCTCCACGGTACGGACGTGCTGTCAGAGGTAATTGAGATCTCCAATCAGATCGCTCTTGCAGGAGATTTTTTGATTAATGCTTCCATGGATGCTGCAAATTGTGCAGCACTAGCTGCCGCCAACGCGATTGCTATTAGGAGAGCCTTGTGGTTGAGGACATGGTGGGCGGACTCAACCTCAAAAAATTCACTTACGTCCTTACCTTATCAGGGTGGCCGATTATTTGGCGAGAGACTGGATCAGCTCATATCTGATTCTACAGGAGGGAAAAGCAGTTTCCTTCCTCAGCAAAAAAGTAGGTATCCCTTTCGCCGCCAGCTTCAACCTCGGTTCAGGGCATTTCGCAACCCGGGTTGGGCCACGGCAGCGAGCTCCGGCGCCTCAGGTCGACCCAATCAGCCCAGAGATCGTCAGGTCTCTTACAAGACCAATCCGTTGGGAAGAATGCGAGCCCACCAGCCAAAATCTAGAGGATCCAGGTCCTACAGATTTTCGGCCAAATGACTGGAGGCAGGATCCGGTCAATTCATCCAGAGTGGGCAGCTGCCTACTCTGGTTTCGCCCCACCTGGCTACCGGTCACTCACAAGTGGGTCAGGGAGCTAGTCTCCTCTGGGTACAAGACAGAGTTTATCACCCATCCCCCAAATCGTTTTTTTCCCTCGCGCCTTCCCAAAGTGGAAACCCGGGTTCGCGCCTTATTCAAGGCGGTCGAATCACTTCAGCGCAGCGGGGTTATCATTCCAGTATTGGAGGTCGAGAGAGGTCAGGGGTTCTACTCCAATCTGTTCATAGTACCCAAGAAGGACGGCACTGTAAGGCCCATTCTGGACCTAAAGCATCTGAACAGGTTTGTCAGAGTTCGGCATTTCCGAATGGAGTCCTCCGTTCGGTCATTGCAGCTATAGAAAAGGGGGAATTTCTAGCGTCAATAGACATCCAGGATGCCTATCTTCACATCCCCATATTCCCCCCTCATCAGAGATTTCTACGGTTTGCCATCAGCAACCTTCACTTTCAATTCGCAGCCTTGCCCTTCAGGCTAGCCACAGCCCCAGGGTGTTCACAAAAGTCATGGCTGCCGTGGTGTCCATTCTGCACTCTCCGGGATAGTCGTCTTGCCATATTTAGACGATCTCCTCATCAAGGGTCCGTCTTTTCAGGCCTGCGAGGAAAGTGTCAGCATTACGCTAGAAAAATATTTAGACTTTAGTCCTCAGTGGTTGATACCTTTTAATGGCTAACTGAAAAGATGGTAACAAATTGCAAGCTTTCGAGACTACTCAGGTCTCTTCATCAGGCAAAGACTAATACAACATCTGAAGAATCACATATTTATACACAACACAGCACAGAAATAATGCAATAAGATAAGACAAGTGACGTGAAGCAGAACTGTCATTATGGCAGAGGGATGAACATAAATATTGGAACAGTTCATAGATAAGGAGTGTGAAAGTTTTATTGCCCTCTGATTGGAGTCTGCTATTGTGTTTTGATGCCCCTAGAAGGTCAGAGAAGCAGATTCCTTAATTTATGTAGAAGGACATGAAACCTTGGGATATATTCATTCCAGCACTAAGAGTGTCAAAGGTCATCATGAGCTTATATTCCCAAACCTTTCTATCTCTCTCAGATTTAAAGTTAGATTTTAATACAAGTAATTTCATGTCCATCATGCTATGACCAGGCATACAAAAGTGTTTTGCCACAGGTAGATCCATTCATTTTTCTCTTATTTTGTGGCGATGGGAATAATAAGAGAAAAAAGAATGGATCTACCTGTGGCAAAACACTTTTGTATGCCCGGTCATAGCATGATGGACATGAAATTACTTGTATTAAAATCTAACTTTAAATCTGAGAGAGATAGAAAGGTTTGGGAATATAAGCTCATGATGACCTTTGACACTCTTAGTGCTGGAATGAATATATCCCAAGGTTTCATGTCCTTCTACATAAATTAAGGAATCTGCTTCTCTGACCTTCTAGGGGCATCAAAACACAATAGCAGACTCCAATCAGAGGGCAATAAAACTTTCACACTCCTTATCTATGAACTGTTCCAATATTTATGTTCATCCCTCTGCCATAATGACAGTTCTGCTTCACGTCACTTGTCTTATCTTATTGCATTATTTCTGTGCTGTGTTGTGAATAAATATGTGATTCTTCAGATGTTGTATTAGTCTTTGCCTGATGAAGAGACCTGAGTAGTCTCGAAAGCTTGCAATTTGTTACCATCTTTTCAGTTAGCCATTAAAAGGTATCAACCACTGAGGACTCTCAAGTCTAAATATTTTTCTATCTACTGGCTAACACGGTACGAAGGTACACATCTTTCCTATATCAGCATTACGCTAGACACTCTGGTTCGCCTGGGGTGGTTGGTGAATTTGAAAAAATCATCTCCCGTGCCACCTCGGAAGATCACCTTTTTGGGGATGATCTTCGACACCGCTCGAGGTTTGATAATCCTCCCTCGGGACAAGGCCCTAGTTCTCCGTCAGGAGGTACGAATCCTTCTCCAGCCGATTCCTCACACCATCCGGTTTTGCATGAGGGTCTTAAGGGTATGCCACACTAAGCGAGATCGCTAGCGAGATTGCTAACGAGATCGCACCTGCGTCACCATTTATGACGCAGTAGCGATTAGCTGTGTGATTCCAAACACATCTCATCAGCGATCTGTGATTCCAAACACATCTCATCAGCGATCTGTATAACGACCTCTGCGGTCGTTGGGAAAACCTAGTCCCACCTGCGATGCTGGTGAAGTCGTTCATAAAGGGTGTCACACAGCGATTCAGGCTCACCAGCAGGACACCAACGACCAAAAAACAGCTCAGAACGTTCAAGAGCTATCAACGACATCGCAGCAGGGGCCACATCGCTGCTACATGTCACACACAGCTAAAGTCGCTAACGAGATCGCTACTGCGTCATAAATGGTGACGCAGGTGCGATCTCGTTAGCGATCTCGCTTAGTGTGGCATACCCTTTAGGAAGGATGGTGGCAGCAATCGAGGCCATTCCTTTTGCACAATTTCATCTCCTCCCCCTTCAGCATGCCCCTTTGGCAGCGTGGGACGGGAACCCTTACTCTCTCAATCTCCGGTGCCGTCTGTCGGCTCGGGTCAGACAGACACTTACGTGGTGGACAATGAGCACCTTTCTTCAGCAGGGGCGATGTTTTCCCCCAGTCCATTGGCTGATAGTCACAACGGACGCCAGCCTTCTCGGATGGGGAGCAGTGTTTCGCCACTACACAGCCCAGGGATCTTGGTCTATGCAGGAATCAACCCTCCCGATCAATATACTAGAGATTCGGGCCGTTCGGCTGGCTCTGAGGCTTTTTCACCATCATCTGGCTGGCCGCCCTGTCCGTATACAATCGGACAACGCCACGGCCGTGGCATACATAAATCATCAGGGAGGTACCCGCAGCAGGGCGGCCATGCACGAGGTAAAACATATTCTTGCCTGGGCAGAGAGAAATCACTCTGTGATATCGGCGTTCAACATTCCGGGCAAGGAGAACTGGGCAGCGGACTTCCTCAGCCGTCAGGGTATAGCGTCAGGGGAATGGTCACTCCATCCCGACATATTTCAGCAGATATGCCTACGATGGGGAACTCCGGACATGGACTTATAGAATCATAGAATGGTAGAGTTGGAAGGGACCTCCTGGGTCATCTGGTCCAACCCCCTGTTCAAAGCAGGATTCACTAAATCATCCCAGACGGATGTCTGTCCAGCCTCTGTTTGAAGACTTCTATTGAATGAGAACTCACCACCTCTCGTGGCAGCCTGTTCCACTCATTGATCACTCTAACTGTCAAAAAGTTTTTTCTAATATCTAATCTGTGTCTCCTCCCATTCAGTTTCATCCCATTGCTTCTAGTCTTTCCTTGTGCAAATGAGAATAAACATAATCCTTCTACAATGTGACAGCCCTTGAGATATTTGTAGACAGCTATTAAGTCTCCTCTCAGTCTTCTTTTTTGTAAGCTAAACATTCCCAAATCCTGTAACCGTTCCTCATAGGACATGGTTTGCAGACCGACACCATTCTGGTCGCTCTTCTCTGAACTTGCTCTAGTTTGTTGATGTCTTTTTTAAAATGTGGTGCCCAAAACTGGACACAGTATTCCAGATGAGGTCTGACCAAAGAGGAGTAGAGGGCAATAATGACTTCACGTGATCTAGACTGTATGCTTCTGTTAATACATCCAAGAATTGTATTTGCCTTTTTTGCTGCTGCATCACACTGTTGACTCATGTTCAGTCTGTGATCTATTAGTATACCCAAGTGTTATGAATGTTTTAGAAATGAATTCTGAGCAGAAGCTCCCTCTGGTGGTTACAAACAGTACTGAACCATTCAATGAGGATTGGCAATCAGGAATTACAGACTGGCTGGATATAAGGGAGGTTTCCCCCCATCATGGTTGCCGGTGATCAATTGTTCTTGTCTCAACGTTGTTTCCTGGTTCACTTGGAAGCTTGCTGAGTCTTGCCTCTTCTCCTGCTCTCAGATAAGATATTTTCTGTTTTTTGTTTTTGTGCTTGCCATTTGCATTTTTCTCTGCATTTCTGTGAGGTTGGCCAGGTTCCCCTCCCCGGGGGGCTTGGGCTCCTCTCGGTTCCCTTGGAGCCACTGTTGTTTCTTCATTTGCCTTTTCCAGTTTTTTCTGTGGCTGCGGCTTAGTTTTGTTACACCAGAGAACTAATTTAGGTGGTAGAGGTCGTGTGATCTCAGGTGTTTTTGCAATTAGTAGGTTGGCTTTTTTTAGGGTTTTTTGGAATTGCAGTAAGTATCCTTCCTATCCTTTTCTGTCTAGGCAGATTGGGCCCCAGCGTTTGCTCATACTATTTTCTGTCTGTGTCTGTATTTCCTCTTGTCTAACCGCCATTACATGTTTGGGGGCTTCCTATGTTCTTTGGGGATCTGCTCCGGGGCAGATAGCTTTCCTCTTTCTATCTTTAGGTGTAGTTAGCCTCTCAGGCTGTGACGAGGCGTCTAGGACCAACGTAGGAACGCTCCACGGCTGCCTTTAGTTGTGGTGGTTAGTCAGGGTACTGCAATCCAGTAGATTCCAACCTCTCTGGTGTATTGCCGTTTTTGCCTGCTCTCCTCAGCTACCAAAACATAACACCAAAGTCTTTTTCACATGTGCTGTTGCTTAGCCCTATTCCTCCCATTCTGTGTACGCTTTTTTCATTTTTATTTCCCAGATGCAGTACTTTGCATTTTTCCCTGTAAAAAAACATTCTGTTAGTTGCTGCCCACTGCTCCAGTTTATTTATATCTTTTTGAATCCTCTCTCTCTCTCTTCTCTAGTATTAGCTATCCCTCCTAGCTTTGTGTCATCAGCAAATTTAATCAGTTTACCCTCAATTCCTTTATCTAAATCAATGATAAAGATGTTGAACAATACAGGGCCCAAGACAGAGCCCTGTGGTACCCCACTTGATACATTCTTCCAACTGGATGTACATCCATTTACTACCACTCTTTGGGTCCTATCACTAAGCCAGTTTTGAATCCACCTAACAGTTGCCTTGTCCATTCCATACTTAGTCATTTTTTCAATAAGGATTGTGTGAGATACTTTGTCAAATGCTTTGCTGAAGTCAAGATATAATATATCTACAGCATTTCCCTGATCCACACAGTCAGTGATTCTGTCATAGAAGGAAATCAAATTAGTCTGACATGACTTATTAGTTACAAACCCATGCTGACTCTGGTTAAACATTTCATTTTTGTCCAGGTACTTACATACATGTTGTTTAATAATTTGTTCCAAGATCTTTCCTGGTATAGATGTCAGACTCACCGGCCTATAGTTCCCTGGGTCCACCTTCGTCCCCTTTTTGAAGACAGGAACAACATTTGCTCTTCTCCAGTCTTCTGGGACATCTCCTGTACTCTAAGAATTTTCAAAGATTATGGAGAGGTTCAAAAATTTCTTCTGCTATCTCCTTCAGTACTCTGGGGTATAATTCATCTGGACCTGGAGACTTGAATTCATTTATGTTAGCTAAGTGTTTCGTCACTATTTTTCTGTGTATAAAAATCCTGGATTCTTCTATTCCCTTAACCCCTTAATGTCCACTGACGTGCAGAGTCCGTCATGGCAAGGTGTCAGTTTTGGCACCTTGACGGACTCTGCACGTCATGGCTTTGATCTACCACTGCGTGTAAACACGCAGTGGTAGATCAGTGCCGACAGCTGTCACAGACAGCTGACAGGCACGGCAAGCGGTGCGGGGACCTTTGCCGTCGGTCCCCGCACCTACAGCGCTGTGCTTGCTCAGTCAATCTGACTGACCAAACACAGCAACGATCGTGCAGGAGAAGCTGAAATTTCAGCTTCCCCAGCGCGATCAGTGCAGGAGCCGGCGCTGCAGTGGCCAGGCTTCCTGCACTGACAGCCAGGAGCGGAGCCCCCACCGCCCCTGGCTGTTAACCCCCTGACTGCTGCGATCCAGCGCGATCGCAGAGCTCAGGGGGGAGGCAGAGGGTCGGGAGCTCCCTCTGCCTCAGATCGGCGCCCTGCAGGGCCCGATCTCTGCCTTGATGACCCGGGGGTTGTCATGACAACCTCCGGGTCATCTAGCTACGGAAAGCTGCTGTGATCATTGTCACAGCAGCTTCCACTATAGTTGCAATGCATTGCAATGCCAGAGCATTGCAATGCATTGTAACTGCAATAAAAAGTAAAAAAAGTGAAAGTCCCATAAAGGGACAAGTTAAAAAAAAATCATTTTTTTTAAAAAATTAAAAAAAAAAATATTAAAAAATAATTTTAAAAAAATCCCCTTAAAAATACACATTTTTATGTAATAAAAAAAATAAAAAACAAAAAACATACACATGTTTGGTATCGCCACGTCCGTAAAAATCCCATCTATAAAAGCGTAACCCTAGTTAACCCCTTCAGTGAAAGCCGTAAAAAAAAACACAAAAAAGTAGTAAATTATACTTTTTCCAAGCGGTATCATTATACCGCTTGGAAAAAGTGCAATAACACGCGATCAAAAAGTCAGATATAAATAATCATGGTACCGCTGAAAACGTCATCTTGTCCCGCAAAAAACAAGCCGCTATACAGCATCATCAGCGAAAAAATAAAAAAGTTATAGCTCGCGGAATAAACTGATGCAAAAATAATTATTTTTTCTATAAAATTTTTTATTGTGTAAAAAACGCCAAAACATAAAAAAAAATATATAAATGAGGAATCGCCGTAACCGTAGTGACCCGAAGAATAAAGCTGCTTTATCAATTTTACCACACACGGAACGGAGGAAAAAAAAAAAAAAAAAACAATTCCTGAATTGCTGTTTTTTGTTCATTCTGATTCCACAAAAATCGGAATAGGAAACGATCAAAAAACGTTATGTGCCTGATATGGTACCAATAAAAACGTCAGCTCGTCCCGCAAAAAATAAGCCCATAGATAACTCTGTCGGCCGAAATATGGAAAAATTATAGCTCTCAAAATACGGCGATGCAAAAATTTCTTACAAAAAATTATTCCAAAAAAAAGCATCTTTTAGTGTGTGACAGAAGCTAAACATGAAAAAAGGATGTAAATCTGGTATCGCTGTAATCGCACCGATCCGAGGAATAAAGTCGCCTAATCACTAATACCGCACGAGGAACGGCGCAAAAAAGAAAACCAATTCTTCACCTTTTGTGGATTTGTTCATTGTGCCTCCCAAAGATCGCAGTAAGGCGATCACAGTGGTTCCCCCCCACATATGGGGTATCAGCTTACTCAGGACAAAATGCACAATAGCTTTTGGGGTCCTATTTCTCCTGTTACCCTTAGAAAAATAAAAATTTGGGGCAAAAAGATTATTTTTGTGGAAAAAAATGATATTTTTATTTTCACGGCTCTACGTTATAAACTTCTGTGAAGCACTTGGGGGTATAATTTTATATACACTATTTTGTTATAATAATTTTCTTTAATTTTATGTTTATCTAATTTAATAAAAATATTTTATTTGATTATCCATAGTGTGTCACTATTGATTTTTGTGTCACTGTCCTGTCACTTGGTGTCCTCTCTCCATTCTTGGATATTTTACATATTTCCGGGTGGTCTGCCATCCACACTTTTGGTGGTATTGTCACTACTAATATTCACGTTATTTATTATTTATTTTTCTTGGATGATTAAAATTCTGCAATTATTATTGTGACAATCACATCAATTTCTCTTGTGTTTTTCTGTGTATTGCACAGTATCTCTTCACCAGGATATGGATTTTAAGACCAGAGAGGCCTCCTGGCAGGGACAGGTTAACGATGTCTTTGGTAACACTAGCATCACCAATCCTATTGTTGATGGGACTAAATTTGACTCCATTCTCAAGTCAATTAAGGGGTTACTATTCAAACGCACACGCATTTGGTGAACAAGGGCTTTTTTAGAGAACTACATACAGAAGCAACTTATACCGAGAGGTTTAAGAGTGAGAGTCACTCCAGCATTTATTGTAGAGGATAATGAATTTATCGCTGAATGGGAGAAAATTTGTAATGATACATCTTGGAAACTAATGGGCTTATTAATAGGACTTAACACCAAATCCATTGCTGAAGTAGACAGATTGTTGGAAGAACATTATACCACAGCTAAGAATAATTTATCTGCTGAACAAATAAACTCTCTGAACGAATCCCTGGATAAAGAATTGGATACATTGGTCAAAGGTATCCAAAAGACTCACACGAACAAATTATCGAGGGACCAAAATGATTTAATGTTGGGCAGAATTTATAGATGGAAAAAACAATCCACCAATCATAGAGTACGCTCATCTTCCCATACATCACATCCATCCGTGAGTGATGTATATGTCGCCTCTTCTTCCGTCTCTGTGTCCTCTACCATCACACCAAAAAGAAAGAGAAATTTACGTTTCCTTCCAAACAAGAGAGAACATTCTCCTGAGACCCACATGAGCCAAATGAAGGTAATCAACTTGAGTAAACATTGTTTTTCTGATATTGAAATTGATCTCTTACTCAAAGGTTTAATGTTTTGCCCCACTGCGCATTTTGATCATTTTTCTGCGGTGAAAGATTTAAATCTATTTGCCAGAAAGGCATTGTTTAAACGTATGTTTCACAATGAGAACACATTTTTGTCTTTCCCCACAGAGACGGAACAAGAGGCGTTAAACAATCTGGAGCAATTAGCTAGGGAGCATAATCATCATGAAGGTGAGGTTCCTGATATTATAAAAAGACCTTCTAGGAAATTTCCTCCCTTATCGTCTTGTTCTGCTATTGACGTGTTTGTTCAGACGGTTAGCAATGAGCTTAATAACATCCCTGTTTATCCCCACACTACCAATTTGAGTCATGAGGAAAAGATGGTTTTAAAAAAACTATCAGACATTAATGATGTAGTATACAAACCTGCAGATAAGGGTGGGAACATTGTGGTTTGGCCTAAAGACATTTACGAAACTGAGGTTTTTAGACAATTGGATGATGTGAGATGCTATAAAAAGTTAACGTTTAACCCATCATCCAAATTTCAATCATTACTCAAGACATTTCTATTAGAAGCAAGAGATGAAGGCATCATCACCAATGAATTGTACATGTCACTTCAGGTCGACGAACCCACTGTTCCCACCCTATATCTTTTACCGAAGATACACAAAAATTCAGTGGTTCCCCCCGGAAGACCTATTGTATCAGGCAGAGGCAATTATCTGGAGAATGTAAACAAGTATATAGATTCCATTCTTCAGCCTTTTGTTACATCACTCCCTTCATATACTAAAGACACGAACGATTTTCTCAAAAAAATTGATGGCATGTACATTGAATCCAATTCTTTATTGGTAACTTGTGACGTTGAGTCACTATATACTAGCATACGCCATGATGATGGATTAGCAGCGGTTTCATATTTTTTGCAGCATTCCTCTTTTTCCTGGGCCTTTATTGTTTTTTTCATTAACCTTTTGGAATTTACTTTATCTCACAATTTTTTCATTTTTAAGGGGTCCTTCTTCCTCCAAATCCAAGGAACAGCGATGGGAGCTGCTTTCGCTCCATCATACGCCAACCTGTTCCTTGGATTTTGGGAGAGGGACCTCTTTACTTCTGACAATACATATCCTATGGAGCGTGTCCTTTTTTGGACACGCTACATAGACGATGTCTTTCTTATATGGCAAGAATCTGTCGAATCCCTATTTGATTTTATTCGTTCTCTTAACAATAATTCCGCCAATATACGCCTTACTTTTTGTCATCATGCTAATGCCATTGATTTTTTAGACGTTCGTGTAAACAGGGATCAGGATAATTGCCTCCAAACTGATCTATTTAGAAAAGAAACGGCCGTTAATGCCCTAGTCCATGCCACATCTTCGCATCCAAGAGCACTCATCAATTCTATTCCATTTGGACAATTCTTGCGCCTCAAACGCGTTTGTTCCACTGAGAACAATTTTGAAAAACAATCCAAATTGATGAGTGCCAGATTCCTTGAACGTGGCTACAGCCGTAGATCTGTGAAGCGAGCATATAATAGGGTTAAACACATCACGAGACACGATGCTCTCTATGGAAACAATACCAAACCTCAAAAGAACAATGTCATTCGCTTCATTACTCAATTCAATGGCCATAGTGATTTATTAAGGAATCTCCTTACGAAACATTGGCCTATTTTGAGATCAGATCCCATCGTTTCCAAATATGTGGGTGATAAACCTTCCATTGCATTTAGAAGATCTAGGAACTTAGGTGATCAGCTGGTTAAGAGTTTGTATACTGGCATATCTGCGTCTGGTACCCAAGACCATTTTCTGTCATCCGTTGGACATTCACATGGTTGCAAACCATGTGGATCTTGTATAGCATGTCCAAATGTCAAAAAAGCACATAGCTTCCTTAACTCTGACAAATCTCGGTCTTTTGACATAAAACATCATATCACTTGCACGACATCTGCTGTCATCTATTATGCCACTTGTCCCTGCCAACTTATTTATGTCGGCTTAACCACCAGCAGGGTGGATTGATTTAAATCACGCCGATTTAAATCAGCGATTTAAATCATGATTTAAATCAAATGATTTTTTTCTATTTAAATCAGATCGATTTAAATCGTGATTTTAATCATGATTTAAATCACTGATTTAAATCAAAGGATTTTTTTAATATAAATCACGATTAAAATCTAAAACTTTCAATCATTGTTCAATTAACTCCACACTTCTAGCTTGGTTTCACTTTCTGTAGCTTGGTTCAGTTTATTTTTCCATTCAGTTGACATGCCCAAACTTGTTGGATAGTCAGTCAGCAGTACTTGGCTGTAGTAACAATCAAACTTCAGAAGTGATCTGCGTGAGCCATGGCAGGTGTAAGAGAGACCCTATTTGGGTTCATTTTGTTGAGATGCCAGCAGAGCTTGGAAAGAAAGGTGGGAGAGCAAAGTGCAAATACTGTCAAAAGGATATCCAAGGACTTGTTTGCCGTTTGAAATCACATTATGAAAACTGCAACCAGAAGGGAAATGAAGATGTTGATAGTGATACAACTAATGTCAATGAACCCCCACAGCTTCTTATGCACCAGGACCCTAGCACTAGTGGTAAGTCTGGCAATTACAACCTATTTTAACAGACGTTTTACTGGGATGGTTAAAGTCTATGAAAAGAAAAATTTCTAGCACTAGTTCTGGAGTATAGAATTTAAATTTATGTTAAGGCAATATTTCACAGAAGATTAACGTTAAGTAAAAATAAAAGAGTGTCTACTCAGCTACTGACTGCATCGGCTTCATCGGCAGGAGTAGAGAGATTGTTTTCTTCATTTGGTTTTGTGCACACAACAGTCCGAAACCGCTTAGGAACTGCTAAAGCAGGACAACTAGTTTTCCTATTAAAAGTCCTAAATAAACAGTAGGCTTAAAGGACTGATGTATTCACTGAAGATGTTTGCTTACTTCAAACGTTAGAGATAGGCTATTGTTAAAAAGTACTTACTCTCTGTAGTTCAATTCTGATTGTTTAATAGTGCAAATAAAAATTATTAGGTTTCATAATCATCAACTGTTTTAATATTTTTATTTGTGTAAAATAATTTGATTTGCAAAAAGACAAAGTTTTGCTTGTGTACAACTTGATTAAAAAATCCTATTTAAATCAAAAAAATCCGATTTAAATCAAAAAAATCCGATTTAAATAAAAAAAATCCGATTTTTTTGATTTTTTTTAAAAAAATCATGATTTTTATCCACCCTGACCACCAGGCAATTGAAGATCAGGGTAAGGGAACATGTCTTGGGTATAAAAGCAGCTAAAGAAGTGACTGATGTCACTTCTCTCAAAACCTTGCCCAGGCATTTCAAATTGTATCACAACTGTGATCCTAACCTATTGAAAATTTCAGGTATTGACGTGTTGGATGGTGGGGTCCGTGGTGGCATGATCAGTAAACGTCTTGCCCAGTTGGAAACTAAGTGGATATGGACATTGCAAACTGTTTCCCCCCTTGGTTTGAATGAGAATCTTTCTTTTGTCCCATTTTTATAATCTTAACATACGTGTATATAATAATTTTTACATATGTTTTTACTATCATGTTTTACTCATTATAATAATTTTTTATTTATTTCCAGCAATTTCTGAATTATAACTACATGAGACGTTTTACTATATACTGAATATTCCACATCTGGATTTCTCTTCTTTTTCATCGATGATACTTACGTTTGTCGCCTATGAATATCTATGAATATCATGACTGCACTCCATGAATTATGTATTTATATATGTGATGATTCCATATATACAGTATATGTACACATATAGCATGTTAACTTTCAATGCAGTAGTTTTTTGCTCATAGGAATTTTGTCACACTAGTTGTCCCTTCATAGTAATGATTTACAATTAAGGGTTACAACATACATTTACATTTATATTGTCTCATCTGTAGACGATTAGGTGGTGCGCATGCGCGAGGTCTTCATACCGTGATTGGCATGGCGACGGCGTCTTCAGTGTGCAGCACGCCCCGGGATTACCCGGAAGTGATGCTGCACATGACGCGGGCCGCAATGTCCAGTTCCGGGTGTGCGACTCGCGCATGCGCCACATACAACACAACTAATCTGCTCCATTACTATATATAGCCATTACTTGCTGGGGTTTTAATGTATCCCCCTGACGAAGGAAAACAGTTTCCGAAACGCGCGTCGGGGCGCGTTCTTTTCCAGCTTTAGCCCGTAATTCTGCTCCCAGGTATTTGCTTTGAATTTTGGCGGCATTTTTCACCTTTCAGTCTTTTCACATCAGTGCACGGTGTAGGTCATTACATGTTCATGGTGACCGTTCACCATTTATGCGGCACATGGTGATTTCATTTATAAATTGTATGCACAATATATGTTTATTGTTTTTTCACCAGTATTGCCCATATGGGTTTTTTCACCAGCATTTTTTATGTATAGTTTTTTATGCAATGGATATTGCTGATATTTATACACGCTTTATGTGATTTGTATATATTTATTTATTTGAGGTTCACTATGTTCATTATTTTGTATATACATATCACATGCTGCCTATTCTATATTTATACATCTATCCATTACCTGGGTGCTGTTTGAGCACATACATTTTTCTATATGTGCACACATCGATATATTAATTAGTTCAGGTGTACACTATTAAGCACATAATCTCACATGGTGATGTGCTCATTCCATATTAGACATTAGATTATCCGGGCTATCGTCTGTTGTACACTATTTATTATTTATTAGGGTATAATTTTATATACACTATTTTGTTATAATAATTTTCTTTAATTTTATGTTTATCTAATTTAATAAAAATATTTTATTTGATTATCCATAGTGTGTCACTATTGATTTTTGTGTCACTGTCCTGTCACTTGGTGTCCTCTCTCCATTCTTGGATATTTTACATATTTCCGGGTGGTCTGCCATCCACACTTTTGGTGGTATTGTCACTACTAATATTCACGTTATTTATTATTGTGGGGGGTTTCTACTGTTTAGGCACATCAGGGCTTTCCAAACGTGACATGACACCCGCAGACCATTCCATCAAAATCTGCATTTAAAAACGGTGCTCCTTCCCTTCCGAGCTCTGCCATGCGTCAAAATAGTGGTTCCCCCCCACATATGGGATATCAGCGTACTCAGGACAAATTGCACAATAGCTTTTGGGGTCCTATTTCTCCTGTTACCCTTATAAAAATAAAAATTTGGGGGCAAAAAGATTATTTTTGTGGAAAAAAATATATTTTTATTTTCACGGCTCTACGTTATAAACTTCTGTGAAGCACTTGGGGTTCAAAGTGCTCACCACACATCTAGATAAGTTCCTTGGGGGGTCTAGTTTCCAAAATGGAGTCACTTGTGGGGGTTTCTACTGTTTAGGCACATCAGGGGCTTTCCAAACGTGACATGACACCCGCAGACCATTCCATCAAAATCTGCATTTAAAAACGGTGCTCCTTCCCTTCCGAGCTCTGCCATGCGTCAAAATAGTGGTTCCCCCCCACATATGGGATATCAGCGTACTCAGGACAAATTGCACAATAGCTTTTGGGTCCTATTTCTCCTGTTACCCTTATAAAAATAAAAATTTGGGGCAAAAAGATTATTTTTGTGGAAAAAAATATGATATTTTTATTTTCACGGCTCTACGTTATAAACTTCTGTGAAGCACTTGGGGTTCAAAGTGCTCACCACACATCTAGATAAGTTCCTTGGGGGTCTAGTTTCCAAAATGGAGTCACTTGTGGGGGGTTTCTACTGTTTAGGCACATCAGGGGCTTTCCAAACGTGACATGACACCCGCAGACCATTCCATCAAAATCTGCATTTGAAAAAGGCGCTCCTTCCCTTTCCAGCTCTGCCATGCGTCAAAATAGGTTTACCCCCACATATGGGGTATCAGCGTACTCAGGACAAATTGCACAATAACTTTTGGGTCCTGTTACCCTTTGGAAAATAACAATTGGGGGTGGAAAGATCATTTTTGTGGAAAAAATATGATTTTTTAATTTTACGGCTCTACGTTATAACCTTCTGTGAAGCCCTTGGGGGTTCAAAGCTCTCACTACACATTTAGATAAGTTACTTGGGGGGTCTAGTTTCCAAAATGGGGTCACTTTGGGGGGGTTTCCACTGTTTAGGCACACAGGGACTCTTCAAATGCGACATGGCGTCCAATCTCAATTCCAGCCAAAAAAGTCAAATGGCGCTGCTTCCCTTCCGAGCTCTGCCATGCGCCCAAATAGTGGTTTACCCCCACATATGGGGTATCAGCGTACTCAGGACTAATTGCACAATAACTTTTGGGGTCCTTTTATCCTTTGGAAAATAAAAATTGGGATGAAAAGATCATTTTTGTGGAAAAAATATGATTTTTTAATTTTACGGCTCTACGTTATAACCTTCTGTGAAGCCCTTGGGGTTCAAAGCTCTCACTACACATTTAGATAAGTTACTTGGGGGGTCTAGTTTCCAAAATGGGGTCACTTGTGGGGGGGTTTCCACTGTTTAGGCATACAGGGACTCTTCAAATGCGACATGGCGTCCAATCTCAATTCCAGCCAAAAAAGTCAAATGGCGCTGCTTCCCTTCCGAGCTCTGCCATGCGCCCAAATAGTGGTTTACCCCCACACATGGGGTATCGCTGTACTCAGGAGAAATTGTACAACAAATATTGTGGTTCATTTTCTACTGATACCCTTGACAAAATGTAAAAAAATTGTGTCGAAAGAAAAATTTTGGGAAAAAAAGTTAAATGTTCATTTTTTTCCTTCCACATTGCTTCAATTCTTGTGAAGTACCTAAAGGGTTAATAAACTTCTTGAATGTGGCTTTGAACACGTTGAGGGTGCAGTTTTTAGAATGGTGTCACTTTTGGGTATTTTCTGTCATATTGACCCCTCAAATTCACTTCAAATGTGAGGTGGCCCCTAAAAAAAATGATTTTGTAAATTTTGTTGGAAAAATGAGAAATTGCTGGTCAACTTTTAACACTTATAATTTCCTAAAAAAAAAAATTTTGGTTCCAAAATTGTGCTGATGTAAAGTAGACATGTGGGAAATGTTATTTATTAACTAATTTTTGTGACATATCTCTCTGATTTAATGGCATAAAAATTAAAAGTTTGAAAATTGCAAAATTTTCAAAATTTTTGCCATATTTCCGTTTTTTTCATAAATAAATGCAAGTTATATTGAAGAAATTTTACCACTATCATGAAGTACAATATGTCTCGAGAAAACAATCTCAGAATCGCCAAGATCCGTTGAAGCGTTCCAGAGTTATAACCTCATAAAGAGACAGTGGTCAGAATTGTAAAAATAGGCCTGGTCTTTAACCTACAAAATGGCTTGGTCGTTAAGGGGTTAATAGGACAGTGAGGATCAGTTGATGTTACATTTCCATTCTGAGAGAAAACAGATGCAAAATAGGAATTTAAAAGTTCGGCCTTCTCAACATCCTTTCTTACCATTTCATGATTTTCATCCTGTAAAAATCCTATAGCATCTTTGACTTTTCTTTTACTTTTGACATATCCCCAAAATCCTTTTTTATTGCTTTTGACTTCTCTTGCAAGCCTTAATTCATTGTCAGCTTTAGCTAATCTGATTCTTGCCCTGCAGGTTCTGCAGACATCATTATATTCTTCTTTAGATATGCCTCCCTCTTTCCATTTGATAAACATTTCTTTCTTCCTTTTTAGCATGTGTTTAAGTTCTTTGTTCATCCATCCTGGTTTCCTTAAATGCTTCCTATTCTTCCCTCTTTTTGGAATTGTTAATGATTGTGCTTTGAGAATCTCATTTTTCAAGATTTCCCATCCTTCCTGGACATTTTTGTCCTTAAGGATATCCAGCCATTGGATCCCTCCGATTCTCTTTCTGAGTCCCTTAAAATCTGCCTTTCTGAAATCTAACCTTGACGTCTGAGTCTTCACAGGTCTTCCTCCTCTAGTTATCAAAAATTCTAAAATAGCATGGTTGCTACCTCCTAAGGTCCCAGTCATTCTTACCTCATCAACCATTTCCTCCCTGTTTATAAGGATTAGATCCAAGGTAGCAGATCCCCTTGTTTTCTCCCCTACCTTTTGGAAGATAAAGTTGTCAGCAAGAGAGGATAAGAATTTCCTGGACCTGTTAGTTTTGCCTGAGAGAGATTCCCAACAAATGTCTGGATAGTTGAAATCTCCCATGACCACTATGTCATATTTTTTGGAGAACTTGGCCATTTGATGCATAAAGAGTTCATCCATATCTTCAGCTTGCATAGGTGGCCTGTAGTATATGCCTACAATGGTGTCCTTTCCATTGTTCTGTCCTTGTATTCTTACCCAAACAGTTTCCACAGAACTCCCAGTCTCTGAAGCGTCAATCTCTGTGCAGATATACACTTTTCTAACATACAATGCCACACCTCCTCCTCGTTTATCAAGTCTGTTTCTTGCAAACAAGTTGTATCCTTCTAGCCTTGTATTCCAATCATGTGTATCGTCCCACCAAGTTTCAGTGATTCCAATGACATCATACGTCTTCTCCTGCGTTAGTAGTTCCAATTCTCCTTGTTTGTTGCCCATGCTTTGTGCATTTGTATAAAAACATTTTAGTTTGTGATTGGTTTCTCTTCCTCCAATATTTTTATTATTTAGATTGTTTTGTCTTTGTTCTTCCTTTCCACTTCTAATAGCCGAGTTCTTAATAGCATTTGTCAGGTGCGTGGATTTTTCTGACCTTTTGCTTCCCTTCCCACAGTGTTCTAGTTTAAAGCTCTCCTGATGAGTATAGCAAGGCGACTTCCAAATACATGTTTTCCAGTCTTCGTAAGGTGTAGTCCATCGTATAGGTAATTCACTCCGTGATCGAAAAATCCAAATCCTTGCTGACGGCACCATTGACGTAGCCAGTTATTCACCTGCAGAATATTATTCCACCTCCTTGTTCCATGTCCATCCACTGGAAGGATGAAAGAGAAGACCACCTGCGCACCCAGTTCTTTCACTTTCTTGCCTAAGTTTTCAAAGTCACTGTAGATGGTTTCCAGGTCACTTCTTGTGGTGTCATTTGTCCCTATTCTGTCCTCATGCACGTTAGCAGGGTGTGCGATGAGACATGTAGCTAAACCCCCTGTCTTCTTTAAGAAAAAGAGGCTGTAAAATTGTAACCTTCTTTTATTGATTGCAGATGTGACAGGAAAGGGTAAAACTATAGAATGCAATAATAAGAGCATTTCAGAATATATAACTGCACAGAGCATGAAACACAAATAGTTTACAATATACAGAATACACAAACTGATTATTACCTACTTAGTACAACAAGCGTACTGATAAACACAGGATTATAACACCTAGGTAGTGCTTACCGACTATGCTTAGAGCAGGCTGTTTAAGAAACATGAAGAACACGAGTGATGTAGTTTCTCTTAAGGCACATGGAGAATAAATGGCTGCTGTTCTCCTTCACAGTGTGAAACAAGACCATAATGTAACAGGAACAATCCCACAATGCTCTTGGAACTTCCCACAAGACATTACAAATTAAACTAGAATCTATGCATCAAACAGCCAGCAGGTGGCGCTGTTACCTTACAACATAAAATGTATGAAAGACCAATACATTCAAAAAATTTCAATGTCTATAACAATTGGAGACATAAAAAAATGACTAGACTTTCTAGACAGCAATTATATGGCTGGACAGAGCAGTCCCCACATGTATTAGCAGGAATGGGTAGTCATCTTTAGGTCTGAAGAGTCCTGATATCCTGTCAGACACATCTTTAATTTTTGCACCTGGAAGACAGCACATTTCTCTTGAGGTTATATCCGGTCTGCAGATAGCGGCCTCTGTTCCTCTCAACAGGGAATCCCCCATGACCACAACTCTCCGTTTCTTCTTCACAACAGTTTTCTTTCTCCATTCAGGAGGACTCTGAGGGCGTACAAGGTTGTTCTTTGTGGGCAAAGTCTTATCCTGATGTATTTCTTCATCGTTCTCCTGTGTGAGAGCCTGGTACTGGTTCCTGAGCAGTGTGGGTGCTGACTGCCTCTCGATCCTCCTGCTTCTCTGGGTCACATGCTTCCATTCCTCTGGTTCTTCAGGTGCACTTCTTTCTGTAACATGAAGAGATAATTCTGCTCTGTCTAAGAACTCTTCATCTTCCTTAATGATCTTCAATGTAGCTAACCTTTCTTCTACAGTCATGGCCAAAAGTTTTGAGAATGACACAAATATTATATTTTCACATGATCTGCTGCCCTCTGGTTTTTATGTGTGTTTGACAGATGTTTTTATCACAGACAGAAATATAATTGCAAACATATGAGTAACAAAAGCTTATATTGACAGAATGAGTTAATGCAGCAAGTCAATATTTGCAGTGTTGACCCTTCTTCTTCAGGACCTCTGCAATTCTCCCTGGCATGCTCTCAATCAGCTTCTGGACCAAATCCTGACTGATAGCAGTCCATTCTTGCACAATCAATGCTTTCATTTTGTCAGAATTTTTAGGTTTTTGTTTGTCCACCCGTCTCTTGGTGATTGACCACAAGTTCTCAATGGGATTAAGATCTGGGGAGTTTCCAGGCCATGGACCCAAAATCTCTATGTTTTGTTCCCTGAGCCATTTAGTTATCACCTTTGCTTTATGGCAAGGTGCTCCATCATGCTGGAAAAGGCATTGTTGATCGCCAGACTGCTCTTGGAGGGTTGGGAGAAGTTGCTCTTGGGGGACATTCTGGTACCATTCTTTATTCATGGCTGTGTTTTTAGGCAAGACTGTGAGAGAGCCGATTCCCTTGGCTGAGAAGCAACCCCACACATGAATGGTTTCAGGATGCTTAACAGTTGGCATGAGACAAGACTGGTGGTAGCGCTCACCTTGTCTTCTCCGAAGGAGGCGTTTTCCTGATGTCCCAAATAATCGAAAAGGGGATTCATCAGAGAAAATAACTTTACCCCAGTCCTCAGCAGTCCACTGCCTGTACCTTTTGCAGAATATCAGTCTGTCCATGATGTTTTTTCTGGAGAGAAGTGGCTTCTTTGCTGCCCTCCTTGAGACCAGGCCTTGCTCCAAGAGTCTCCGCCTCACAGTGCGTGCAGATGCACTCACACCTGCCTGCTGCCATTCCTGAGCAAGCTCTGCACTGCTGGTAGCCCGATTCTGCAGCTGAAACACTTTTAAGAGACGGTCCTCGCGCTTGCTGGTCTTTCTTGGCGCCCTGGAGCCTTTTTGGCAACAATGGAACTTCTCTCCTTGAAGTTCTTGATGATGCGATAGATTGTTGACTGATGTGCAATCTTTCTAGCTGCGATACTCTTCCCTGTTAGGCCATTTTTGTGCATTGCAATGATGACTGCACGTGTTTCTTTAGAGATAACCATGGTTAACAGAAGAGAAACAATGATGCCAAGCACCAGCCTCCTTTTAAAGTGTCCAGTGGTGTCATTCCTACTTAATCATGACAGATTGATCTCCAGCCACGTCCTCATCAACACCCACACTTGTGTTAATGGAGCAATCACTGAAAAAAGGTTAGCTGGTCCTTTTAAGGCAGGGCTGCAATGATGTTGAAATGTGTTTTGGGGGATAAAGTTCATTTTCTAGCCAAATATTTACTTTGCAAGTAATTGATGTTAAGCTGATCACTCTTTATAACATTTTGGAGTATATGCAAATTGCCATTAGAAAAAGTGAAGCAGTAGACTTTGTAAAAATTAATATTTGTGTCATTCTCAAAACTTTTGTCCATGACTGTAGATTTCACAACTTTTCCTCCAACAGGGACACAAGCTTGCATTTCTGGAATGTGAAGTTTGGTTTTTCCACTGGTAAATCTGTGAACATGTAGCAAGAAATGCCTCTTCCATGCTCTTATTGTTAAAGAAATATCAAACCGGTGAAAAACGTACAAAAATTTTTACCGATGTCCTCCTTTCAGCTGCAACGGCCAAAACCCAGTGTTCTTGGAGCTCGCGGAGACTCTTCACTTATCCCAGAATGAACTGGGAATATGCAAATGATCTCCTCAGGACTCCTCCCCTGGTTTACCGATGTCCTCCTTTCAGCTGCAACGGCCAAAACCCAGTGTTCTTGAAGCTCGCGGAGACTCTTCACTTATCCTAGAAGGAACTGGGAATATGCAAATGATCTTCTCAGGACTCCTCCCCTGGACTTGATGGCCTCCAGGATAAACGCCAAGGTACCCAACTTCGTCTCCTGATACCGGGATCCAGAGGCAATGGCGGTGGACGCCCTGGTTCTACTGTGGAGTCAGTTTCACCTCCCGTACTTGTTCCCACCGTTGGCTCTGCTTCCAAGGGTAATCAGAAAGATCAAGATAGAGAGGGTCCCAGCGATATCAGTCGCTCCAGATTGGCCTCGTCGCTCATGGTACGCAGAGCTGGTACAGCTGCTCGCCGAGGCTCCGTGGCGTCTGCCAGAACGCGCGGACTGTTGTGAATGTGTTAGAAATGAATTCTGAGCAGAAGCTCCCTCTGGTGGTTACAAACAGTACTGAACCATTCAATGAGGATTGGCAATCAGGAGTTACAGACTGGTCTTGTATAAGGGAGGTTCCCTCCCATCATGGTTGCCGGTGATCAATTGTTCTTGTCTCAACTGTGGTTCCTGGTTCACTTGGAAGCTTGCTGAGTCTTGCCTCTTCTCCTGCTCTCAGATAAGATATTTTCTGTTTTTTGTTTTTGTGCTTACCATTTGCATATTTCCCTGCATTTCTGTGAGGTTAGCCAGGTTTCCCCCCCCCCCCGGGGGCTTGGGCTCCTCTCAGTTCTTCTGGAGCCACTGTTATTTGTTCATTTGCCTTTTCCAGTTTTTTCAGTGGCTGCGGCTTAGTTTTGTTATACCAGAGAACTAATTTAGGTGGTAAGGTCGTGTGATCTCAGGTGTTTTTGCAATTAGTAGCGTTGGTATTTTTTAGGGTTTTTTGGATTGCAGTAAGTGTCCTTCCTATCCTTTTCTGTCTAGGCAGATTGGGCCCCAACGTTTGCTCATACTATTTTCTGTCTGTGTCTGTATTTCCTCTTGTCTAACCGCCATTACATGTTTGGGGGCTTCCTATGTTCTTTGGGGATCTGCTCCGGGGCAGATAGCTTTCCTCTTTCTATCTTTAGGTGTAGTTAACCTCTCAGTCTGTGACGAGGCGTCTAGGACCAACGTAGGAACGCTCCACGGTTGCCTTTAGTTGTGGTGGTTAGTCAGGGTACTGCAGTCCAGTAGATTCCAACCTCTCTGGTGTATTGCCATTTTTGCCTGCTCTCCTCAGCTACCAAATCATAACAGTATCACCGACCCAAACTGAAAATTTTATGGTACTCAACAGACGGGAAAAATAGTAAAAGAGAAAAGGAAGTTGTCAGAAATTTTTTTTTTTTTTTTTTTCCTCTGTTTGTTGCATTTTTTCCCTCTTTTTCTCTGGGTGCTGAGGAGGATTTTTTTTCTCTCAATGGAGTTTGCACAGTTGTCTGGCCGTGTGGATCAGCTTGCCACTGAAGTTCGGAGTATTGCTACATATCTTGCAGGGTTGCCGGTTGTGGAACCTAGGATCCCCATGCCAGATTTATTTTTGGGGGATCGAGCTGAATTTCAAAAATAACTGTAAGTTTTTTGCCTTAAAACCGAAGTCCTCAGGGAATGCAGCACAGCAGGTTCAAATTGTCATCTCTCTCCTGCGCGGCGATCCTCAGGATTGGGCTTTTTCCCTGACACCTGGGGACCCTGTTTTGAGTAATGTTGATGCATTTTTTCTGGCTCTGGGGTTATTGTATGATGAACCTAATGTCACTGATCAAGCTGAAAAAACCTTGTTGGCATTAAATCAGGGGCTTGAGGACGCTGAGTTGTACTGTCAGAAATTCCGAAAGTGGGCAGTCCTGACCAAATGGAATGACGATGCTTTGGCAGCCCTTTTTCGGAAGGGTCTGTCAGAGAATGTAAAAGATGTTATGGTGGGTTTCCCTGCTCCCTCTGGTCTCAATGATTCTATGTCATTAGCGATTCAAATTGACAGACGTTTGCGTGAGTGTAGAGGTATGCGTGGATTAGTGTTGCCTTGTGAACCAGCTTCTGAACCCATGCAGTGTGATAGAGTGGCTTCTGGGGCACAGCGTCATGAGTTTCGAAAACGCAATGGGTTATGTTTCTACTGTGGTGACGCCTCTCATGCTATTTCAGTCTGCCCTAAGCGGGGAAGACGTTTTGCACGCTCAGTTGTCTTGGGTAGTGTTCAGACTAAATTTCTGTTGACTGTTACCCTGATTTGCTCCCTGTCCACATTTTCTGCTCAGGCTTTTGTTGATTCGGGAGCAGCTATTAACCTGATGGATTTTGATTTTGCTAAACGTTGTGGGTTTCTCTTGATACCCCTACGGAAGTCTATTCCCCTACTGGGGATTGATTCTACCCCTTTGGCTGAGAATAAACCCCAGTTCTCTACTCAGGTGATAATGAGGGTTGAACCTGATCATCAGGAGAGTTGCAAATTTTTGGTGCTATATAATCTGCATGACATTATTGTACTAGGTTTCCCTTGGTTACAGTCTCATAATCCTGTTTTGGATTGGAAATCTGTGTCTGTAACCAGTTGGGGCTGCCAATGTGTTAATGCCAACACTCCTGTTTTTTCTGCCTCTCCCCAGGCTCAGGATGTTCCTGACTTTTTGACTGATTTTTCTGATGTGTTTAGCGAAAGTAAATCTGCATCCTTGCCCCCCATAGGAGCTATGACTGCGCTATTGAATTAGTGCCTGGTAGTAAATTCCCTAAAGGTCGCCTTTTTAACTTGTCTGTACCTGAACATGACGCTATGCGGTCTTATATCAAGGAGTCATTGGAGAAGGGTCATATCAGACCATCCACTTCACCCTTGGGTGCCGGTTTTTTCTTTGTGGCCAAAAAGGATGGTTCATTAAGGCCGTGTATTGATTATCGTCTCTTGAACAATATCACTGTGAAATATCAATATCCGTTACCCTTGATTTCTGACCTGTTTTCCAGGGTGAAAAGTGCTACTTGGTTTACCAAGCTTGACCTCAGGGGGGCGTATAACCTTATTCGCATTAAGCACGGGGATGAATGGAAGACGGCGTTTAATACCCCAGAGGGGCATTTTGAGTACCTAGTGATGCCCTTTGGGCTCACTAATGCTCCTTCCGTCTTCCAGTCCTTCATGAATGACATTTTCAGGGATTTTGTGGATAAATTTCTGATTGTTTATTTGGATGATATCTTGATTTTTTTCCAATGACTGGGACTCTCATGTGAAACATGTTCGGACTGTGTTCCAGATTTTGAGAGAGAATGCTCTGTATGTGAAGGGATCAAAGTGTCTTTTTGACATACAGAGGATCTCATTTCTGGGATTCATTTTGTCCCCATTTGTTATTGAAATGGACCTGGTCAAGGTTCAGGCCATCTGTGATTGGGTCCAACCTACTTCATTAAAGGCTCTTCAGAGATTCTTGGGTTTTGCCAATTTTTATCGTAAATTTATTGGTAATTTCTCTGTTATTGTTAAACCATTGACTGATTTGACCAAAAAGGGTTCTGATGTGGTGAATTGGCCTCCTGAGGCAGTCTCTGCGTTTCAGGAACTTAAGCAGAGATTCACTTCTGCTCCTGTTCTACGGCAGCCTGATGTTTCTCTGCCATTTCAGGTGGAGGTTGATGCCTCTGAAATTGGGGCAGGTGCCGTTTTGTCCCAAAGAGATCCAGAGACCTCTAAAAGTAACCCTTGTGCCTTTTTCTCTCTAAAATTTTCTCCAACTGAACGTAATTATGACGTGGGTAATCGGGAGTTATTGGCCATGAAGTGGGCTTTTGAAGAGTGGAGACATTGGCTGGAGGGAGCCAAACATCAGGTGGTGGTCCTCACGGACCATAAGAATCGGGTTTATCTGGAATCAGCCAAGCGACTTAATCCTAGACAGGCCAGGTGGGCCTTGTTTTTCACACGTTTTAATTTTGTGGTTTTCTTTCTTCCTGGCACTAAGAATGTTAAGGCGGATGCCCTCTCGAGGAGTTTCCTTGCGGACTCTCCTGAGTTATCTGATCCTGCTGTTATTTTGAAAGAGGGTGTAGTTCTTTCCGCCATCTCGCCCAATTTGAGACTGGCTCTGGAAGGGGGTCAGGAGGATAAACCCGAGCGCTGCCCTGTTGGGAAATTGTTTGTCCCAGACCGGTGGAAAAAGAGTGTGATGTCTGAGATTCATTGTTCCGCGTTGGCTGGTCATCCCGAAATTTTTGGTACCAGAGACTTGGTTAGTCGGTCCTTTTGGTGGCCTACTTTGTCTCGTGACGTCAGGGAATTTGTGCAGTCCTGCGGGACTTGCTCTCGCTCCAAGCCTTGCTCTCGCTCTAGTGGTTTGTTGATGCCATTGCCTGTGCCCAAGAGACCATGGACCCATATCTCTATGGATTTCATTTCCGACCTCCCTGTTTCTCAGAGAATGATCGTTATCTGGGTGATTTGTGATAGGTTTTCCAAAATTATACATCTTGTGCCATTACCTAAGTTGCCTTCCTCCTCCGAATTGGTGCCTTTGTTCCCTCAGCACGTGGTTCGGTTACACGGCATTCCTGAGAACATTGTGTCTGACAGAGGAGTCCAGTTTGTTTCCAGATTTTGGAGGACTTTTTGTTCTAAACTTGGTGTTCAATTGTCTTTCTCCTCTGCTTTTCATCCTCAGACCATTGGACAAACTGAGAGAACAAACCAGACATTGCAGACTTATCTGAGATGCTTTGTGTCTGCTGATCAAGATGACTGGGTCTCTTTTTTGCCTTTGGCTGAGTTTGCTCTTAATAATAGGGCTAGCTCTGCCACTTTGATGTCTCCATTTTTCTGCAATTTTGGGTTTCACCCTCGATTTTCTTTGGGATAGACGGAGGCTTCTGTCTGTCCAGGTATTGACTCTGTTGTGGAGCGTATGCAGCAGATTTGGGACCGGGTAGTGGAGAGGTTGTCCCTCTCTCAGGAGAAGGCCCAGCGGTTTGCCAACCGGCATAGGACTGATGGTCCTCGGTTTGAAGTGGGGGACTTGGTCTGGTTGTCCTCAAGAAATATCCCTATGAGAGTTGCATCTCCTAAGTTTAAGCCTAGGTTCATTGGACCTTATAAGATCATGGAGATTCTTAATCCTGTTTCCTTTCGTTTACTTCTTCCAGGGACATTTAAGATCCATAACGTGTTCCACAAGTCCTTATTGAAGAGGTTTGTCGAGCCAGTGGTTCCTATGGCTGCGCCTCCTGACCCTGTTTTGGTTGAGGGCAATCTGGAGTATGTGGTTGAGAAAATATTGGATTCTCGTTTTTCTAGACGGAAACTCCAGTATTTGGTTAAGTGGAGAGGTTATGGTCAGGAGGACAATTCTTGGGTGTTTGCTTCGGACATCCATGCTAGGAGACTGATCCGTGCGTATCACAGAGCTCATCCTGACCGACCTGGTTGCCCAAATGAGGGTTCGGTGACCCCTTCTCAAGGGGGGGGTACTGTTGTGAATGTGTTAGAAATTAATTCTGAGCAGAAGCTCCCTCTGGTGGTTACAAACAGTACTGAACCATTCAATGAGGATTGGCAATCAGGAGTTACAGACTGGTCTTATATAAGGGAGGTTCCCTCCCATCATGGTTGCCAGGGATCAATTGTTCTTGTCTCAACTGTGGTTCCTGGTTCACTTGGAAGCTTGCTGAGTCTTGCCTCTTCTCCTGCTCTCCGATAAGATATTTTCTGTTTTTTGTTTTTGTGCTTACCATTTGCATATTTCTCTGCATTTCTGTGAGGTTAGCCAGGTTTTCCCCCCTTCCCGGGGGGCTTGGGCTCCTCTCAGTTCTTCTGGAGCCACTGTTATTTGTTCATTTGCCTTTTCCAGTTTTTTCAGTGGCTGCGGCTTAGTTTTGTTACACCAGAGAACTAATTTAGGTGGTAGAGGTCGTGTGATCTCAGGTGTTTTTGCAATTAGTAGCGTTGGTATTTTTTAGGGTTTTTTGGATTGCAGTAAGTGTCCTTCCTATCCTTTTCTGTCTAGGCAGATTGGGCCTCAACGTTTGCTCATACTATTTTCTGTCTGTGTCTGTATTTCCTCTTGTCTAACCGCCATTACATGTTTGGGTGCTTCCTATGTTCTTTGGGGATCTGCTCCGGGGCAGATAGCTTTCCTCTTTCTATCTTTAGGTGTAGTTAACCTCTCAGGCTGTGACGAGACGTCTAGGACCAACGTAGGAACGCTCCACGGCTGCCTTTAGTTGTGGTGGTTAGTCAGGGTACTGCAATCCAGTAGATTCCAACCTCTCTGGTGTATTGCCGTTTTTGCCTGCTCTCCTCAGCTACCAAATCATAACAGCGGACCTTCTCTCCCAGGGCCCAGTTTACCACCAGAACTCAGCGGTCCTGTGTTTGACGGCCTGGCCGTTGAATCTTGGATTCTGACCCGGGCCGGATTCTCCCAGAAGGTTGCTGCCACAATGGCTAGCGCCCGAAAACCCGCCTTGGAACGTATCTACCACCATACTTGGAAGGTCTTCTTTACATGGTGCAGGGAACACGGTTATTCCCCACTGCAATTTTCAATTCCCAACATTTTGGCATTTCTCCAAGCTGGCCTAGATTCAGGCCTAGCACCAAACACTCTTAGAAGACAGATATCAGCCTTGTCTGTTCTTTTTCAGCGTAGAATTGCCACTAATTTACAAGTTAAAACCTTTATTCAGGGAGTCGTCCATGTAGTACCCCCGTACAGGGCTCCCTTAGATGTCTGGGATCTCAACCTTGTTCTGGGAGTTCTGCAGGAGTCTCCATTTGAGCCTCTCCAGGAGGTTTCTTTGACATACCTTTCTTGGAAGGTTATGTTTCTAGTAGCCATAACATCCATAAGGCGGGTCTCGGAGCTGGCGGCACTATCTTGCCGAGCTCCGTACTTACTTTTTCATCATGATAAGGTGGTGCTCAGGTCAACACCGCCTTTTTTGCCAAAGGTTGTGTCCTCATTCCATATTAATGAAGACATTATTTTGCCCTCATTTTGCCCAGCGCCGACGCACCGAGTGGAGAAAGCTCTCCATACTCTGGATCTGGTAAGAGCACTCAGGAGGTATGTATCACTAACGGCATCCTTTCGGCAGACGGACACGCTGTTCATCCTCCCCGAGGGTCGCAGGAAGGGACTCGCTGCCTCAAGATCAACTTTGGCCAGATGGTTACGGTTAACCATTCAGGAGGCCTACCGCATCAGAGGCGCTGTGGTTCCCGCAGGAATCAGAGCTCACTCCACGAGGGCGGTGGGTGCTTCATGGCTCTTCGGCATCAGGCTTCGGCGGAACAGGTTTGTAAAGCGGCAACCTGGTCTAGTCTGCATACTTTCTCTAAACATTATAACATTCATACTCAGGCTTCAGCGAATGCAAGTCTGGGTAGAAGGATTCTTCAGGCAGCTGTAGCGCACCTATAGGCAATGCCTGATCACGGCTTACACTGTGGAGTCGGTTTCCCACCCAAGGGACTGCTTTGGGACGTCCCACAGTCCTGTGTCCCCCAATGAGACGAAGGAGAAATACGGATTTTTGTGTTACTCACCGTAAAATCCTTTTCTCCGAGACGCTCATTGGGGGACACAGCACCCACCCCGATAGCCAGATGGCTTCGTTTTTTTTATTTAATTCTATTTTTGTCTGTTCCGGTGGGTTTATTTCTGGATATATTGTACCTGTGTTAACGCTGATTTAATTTTTGTCCTCCTGCTGCTTTTTGCACTAAACTGGGTTCGCCTGCGGCCAGTGTCAAGGTGTATACGGCGGAGGAGGAGCTAACCTTTTTTTATATATCTACTTAGTGTCAGTCTCCTAGTGGCAGAAGCATACACCCACAGTCACACAGTTCTGTGTCCCCCAATGAGCGTCTCGGAGAAAAGGATTTTACGGTGAGTAACACAAAAATCCATATTTCACTCGCACGTTGAATACGCCTGAGAAAAAAAACAGTGATGTGATCTGCCCCATATAGTAACACTGGGCCAAGTGCTATGCGATGTTTTCTCGCATAGCACTCTGCCGTATTCTATGGTAGTGTGACTCCGGCTTTAGGACAGGCTTGAACCTGCAATGATTTGATGCTTTTTTTTTCTCTGCAGCACAGTGGCTCAGTGGTTAATGCTTGCTATATTACAGTACTGGGGTCTAGTGTTCTTGTCCCACTAGGAAGTTATTTCTTAAAACACAGTATTTGACTTTTGACACGCCGGTTGTTTCATCACTTGTTTATATATAAAGAAATAACATACACCTCACTGAGCAACATGTTCACTCAGTGGTTAGTAGTGATGGTTGGGAAAATTGAGGTCCTGGGTTCAAGTCCAACTGAGGACAGAAACTTTAAAAAAAAAGTGCAGTTCTTTCTTTAGCATTATATACAAGAAATGAAGAGCACCTACGTAAGGTGGCTCAGTGGTTAGCACTGTTGCTTTGCAGTTTTTCAATCCTGAGTTCAAATCCCACCAAGGACGACAACTGCCAGGAGTTTGTATGTTCTCTCCAGGGACTTCAAAGTCATACACAGTTTATAAAAAACCAGAGTTAATAAAACAACTAATGCTCATACACGCAAAAGGGTATACTCCAAAAATAGATTATATGCAAGGAGAAAAAAGGAGCAATATGACCCATATAAGGTAAAAATTATATATATTTATTAATTAATGCTCAATAAATTACCATTCATATATATGGCTGCACGACTTGACTGTTCTCTGGACATACTTGGGTGAGACTCATATGAATACTGGTTGTTGTTGTGATCCACTTTTTGGACACTGATCTTGTGAGTGGCATAACATATATAGGACATTACAATTACCTAGTGCTATGATATTTTTGCATACATATGTGGTACTTTATACTTTGATGGTGTATGTTTTTTGAGTCGGTAACTCCCGGTCCAATTAATAGTTAACAGTCTGTTTTTATTGCTTGTTTGTGACCTTCACAGCAATTGTTATGTATATGTAAAAATGTCTGATTTTTATAGATGAATGGTTATTTATTGAGCAGTAATTAATAAATATATACAGTTTTTACCTTATATGGGTCATATTGCTCCTTTTTTCTCCTTGCATATAAAAGACATACACAGGTAGAGAGAGAGGGACCCATTTGTCATCCTGGGATCGTCTCCCAGGAGCCAATGGTTAAGTTTAAATGCTGCTGTCTCTTTTGGACAGTCTCATCTCACCAGCTAGATAGTGATCACATCAGGGTTTTCCCTCCTTAAGAATCTGATGGATTTCAGCTTCTGGTTGAGAACAAGTATAGAGTAAAGGCCCCGTTTCACATAGCGACGCACCAGCGATCCCGACAACGATATGAACTTGTCAGGATAGCTGGTGTGTCGCTACATGATCGCTGGTGAGCTGCCAAACAGCAGCTCAGGCAGCGATCAGCACAGCGACACTGCGGGTAACGTCGCTTAGTTACCCGCAGTGTACGTTGGATACCAGCGCCCTGATGCAGGGAGCTGGTAACCAAGGTACACATCGGGTTTCCAGGTGCTGCGCGGTGCCTGAAAACCCAATGTGTACCTTTGTTACCAGCTCCCCTGCAGCAGCGCGCTGGTATCCAACGTACACTGCGGGTTTCCAGGCACAGCCCCGCACCTGGAAACCCGATGTGTACCTTGGTTACCAGCTGATCGCTGGTCTCCTGCCTGCCACACGCAGCGATGCGTGCCTGGCCAGCGGAGAGACCAGCATTAAAAAAAAAAATCCAGGCATTTCTGACACGACCAGCGATTCACAGCAGGGGCCTGATCGCTGGTACGTGTCAGACATAGCGAGATGGGGCCCTAAGTTATGTGCAAAACAATAGCAGTCTAACATCACAAACAGGTTTAATAACTGTTTTAGAATGATACAATATTGGGGAAAAAATGCATGACTGGGTGTAATGGGCGAGTAATGGGCAACCACCTGAATCTACAGTCAGGACATGGACGCTGCTAATTGGGTGTAACTGACTCCTCTAATGAAGGGGCTGCTCTAATTAATAACAGTCCGGAGCTCAATTACTGAGGTCGTTCATTCTGTGAAGAAACAGATGTCAATTATGGCCCTTATCTGCAGAAGGACAATGTAGATGCTGGTTCTAGCTCTTGTTCGGTGAGTAAAATGAGGCTTTCAGACATTGTACCGAAGGAGAAAGAACTTTCATCAAGAAGTTGATTGTAGGGGGAAAACATATAAAGAAATGCAGAAGATAATTGGCTGCTCAGCTGGTAAGATTTCCAGTGCTTTAACCCCTTTCTGCCATCGGACGTACTATCCCGTCCATGTGACCTGGGCCCTTATGACCATGGACGGGATAGTATGTCACATGCGATCGGGCGCGCGTCAGCTGATTATCACAGCTGACACCCGGCACATTAACCCCTGGCACACTGCGATCAAACATGATCGCAGTGTACCGTGCATAGAGGGGGCTGTTCCACGCTGTTCTGAGGGCTTCCTCCCTGCAGGACCCCGGATCCAAGATGGCCACGGGGTCCTTCAGGGTCTTGCAGGGAGGTGGCTTCCTCAGTGCTTGCTGAGAGCAGGCGCTGAGAAAGCCTGCAGCACTGCCTGTCACATCGCCTATCTGACAGAGTGCTGTGCAGTGCACAGTGTCAGCTCGGCGATCTGACCTTATACAGTGATGTCCCACCCTGGGACACAGTAAAAAAGTTAAAAAAATAAAAATCACATGTGTAAAAAAAATTACCAAATAAAGAGAAAAAAAATATTCCCCAATAAATTCATTTCTTCATGTAAATAAAAAAAAACAATAAAAGTACACATATTTAGTATCGCCGCGTCCGTCACGACCCGCCTTATAAACATGTCATTAGTTAACCCTTTTAGTAGCCCCTTAAAATAAAAACAAAACAAACAACAATGCTTTATCATCATACTGCCGAACAAAGTGGAATAACACGCGATCAAAAAGACGAATATAAATAAACATGGCACCGCTGAAAACGTCATCTTGTTCCGCAAAAAACGAGCCACCATACAGCATCATCAGCGAAAAAATAAAAAAGTTATAGCTCGCAGGATAAAGCGATGCAAAAATAATAATTTTTTATATAAAATTCTTTGTATTGTATAAAAGCGCCAAGACATAAAAAAATTATATATATGAAGTATCGCTGTAATCGTACTAACCCGAAGAATAAAACTGCTTTATCAATTTTACCACACGCGGAACGGTATAAACGCCCCCCCCCTAAAAAAATTAATGAATTGCTGATTTTTGTTCATTCTAACCTCCCAAAAATCGTAATAAAAAGCAATCAAAAAATGTCATGTGCCCGAAAATGGTACCAATAAAAACGTCAACTTGTCCCGCAAAAAATAAGACCTCACATGACTCTGTGGGCCAAAATATGCAAAGATTATAGCTCTCAAAATGTGGTGATGCAAAAACTTTTTTTTAGCAATAAAAAGCGTCTTTTAGCGTGTGACAGCTGCCAAACATAAAAACCCGCTATAAATAGTAAATCAAACCCCCCTTTATCACCCCCTTAGTTAGGGAAAAATAAGAAAATTAAAAAAATGTATTTATTTCCATTTTTTCCATTAGGGTTAGAGTTGGGGCTCAAGTTAGAATTTGGGGTGTGTTAGGGTTAGGTTTGTGGTTAGGGTTATGATTAGGGTTGGGATTAGGGTGGGTTGGGGTTGGAGTTAGAATTGGGGGATTTCCACTGTTTAGGCACATCAGGGGATCTTCAAATGTGATATGGCGTCTAATTTCAATTCCAGCCAATTCTGCGTTGAAAAAGTCAAACGGTGCTCCTTCCCTTCTGAGCTCTGCCATGCACCCAAACAGTAGTTTACCCCCACATATGGGGTATCAGCGTACTCAGGACAAATTGCACAATAACTCTTGGTGTCTAATTTATTCTGTTACCTTTGGGAAAATAAAAAATTGGGGGCGAAAATATTTTTGTGGAAAAAAATTGATTTTTTTTATGGCTCTATGTTATAAACTTCTGTTCAGTTCAAAGTTCTCCCCACACATCTAGATAAGTTCCTTGGGTGGTCTAGTTTCCAAAATGGGGTTACTTGTGGGGGGTTTCCACTGTTTAGGCACATCAGGGGCTCTCCAAATGCAACATGACACCCGCAGACCATTCCATCAAAGTCTGCAATCCAAAACGTCACTACTTCCCTTCCGAGCCCCAACGTGTGCCTATACAGTAGTTTATTCGAAGCCCATGACAGCACCCAACGAGAGAGGGGATCCGCCCTTCAGGAACAGGAAACCTACAGATACAAAAGGGCGGCACCTCTCCCACGCATCAGTTGGTTTCCTGTTCCTGGAGGACAGGATTCCTACAGATGGATTCCTCGTTGGAATGGACCCAGGCCGGCCGATCGAAGCAGGTAGCGGGCAGTCCCCTACCTCGATCAGGCACGGGGACCCTGGAGGCGCCACGGTGGGCCCGGAGAGGGCTCCACGACTGTGTGCGGAGCAGAGAGGGAGCGGTGTCCAGTGATCCCATCTCCTCAGCCGGCGCCGGTCTGTAAGTATATCCCCTCCCCTGGGTCGGTTTGTGTTTTCCCCCATGCTTGCCTCTCCTCTTGTGCTCGTCACATGCGTCTCTCCAGTGGGGGCCGGGGGTGGCAGAGTCCGGGCCGGGCGGCAGCCGGTCCCGGGGCGGTGGCTCCTGGGGGTGGTGACGGCGTCCGGTCCCGGCGGGGATGGTAGCGGCGGCGCCCGCTCCGGTGCGGTGCCTCCGGGCCGTCCTCCCCGCGCGTCTCCTGCTCTTCCGGTGAGAGGCGGAGATGACGCGGTGCGGGGGCGGGGCTTGAGGCGCCGGGCCGGAAGTCGGGTGCCGGCTGTCTCTCCTCCTCTCTGCTTCCCGGCGTCTGCAGTGGGAGGGCTGGGTGTGGATAGAGCGGGGGGAGGGGTAGCAGAAAAGGGGGAGAACCGTTTTTTGACCCGCGATAGGAGGAGTCTACCCCCTGGCCATAGCCTGCTCGCCCGGATATCCGGGGGTGGGCCTTTAAAAGGGGGCTACACACACTACAGGGGTGCTTCAGTCAGAATGGAAGCACCTGAAGCTGTGGTGGAGCTGCAGGAGATGCTGGCAGCTGAAAAGGACCAGAGAGAGCAGGGTCCAAGCAAGCTGCACATTAAGCCCCAGCTGAAATCCAGAGGACGGACAAGCGGCCAGTCCAGCCGAAAAGGTTCGTCCAAGGCAGTGGAGGCATCCTCATCAGCTGCGCCCCCCCGTGATCCGGTATCTATATCTGCGGATGGGTAAGAGGACTTCGTGAAAGTACACCCTGTGACGCAGTTTTTTCCCCCCTTATGTTTTTCTATCCAGCAGGGCAAGAAGTGTTTGGAAAAATCAAGGCATAGAGAATGTGCCCTCTGTAATCAGCCCCTGCCCGACGCCTACCCTAAAAAGTTGTGTCTGTCCTGTGTACAACAGACGGTAGGGGAAGGGGGAAAAGGGTCAACAGTCCAGGTCATGTTAGACAGTACCTTACATTTCCCTGCCCTCCCTACAGGTAGCGGAAGCAACTCCTGATTTCACATCGACCCTAAGGGACCTAATTAGGACTGAGTTGAGATCACATACCCCAGATAAGTCATCTAGAAGGCACGGGACAAGAGTGTCAGACTCGGATTCCCTGGCTAGGCCTGGGAGGGACGAAGATTCGCCAGAGTCCACTGTCTCTTCATCCTCTTCTGGGTCATCCTCTGAGGAGGATTCTACCCGGTTTTGCTTTCCCCTGGACCAGGTGGGGGCTTATGTCATAAAAAGGTCCTGGTGGAGGTGCCGGAAATAGAGAGGGGTAGAGGCTTCTACTCACCTCTATTTCTTGTCCGAAAACCGGACGGTTCCTTCAGAACAATAATTAACCTGAAGGCTCTAAATAAATTTCTGGTCGTGCGACAGTTTAAAATGGAAACCATTAGATCCACAATAAAACTGCTATTTGAAAACTGCTTCATGATGGTGTTAGATTTGAAGGATGCGTATTATCATGTCCCTATTCACGCGGATCATCAGCGATTTCTGAGAGTGGCAGTTTTGTTGGAAGGCTCTATCCGACATTTCCAGTATAGAGCCCTTCCATTCGGGTTGGCAGTGGCCCCTCGGGTCTTCACAAAAATTGTTTCAGAGGTCATGGCTCACCTGCGAGAGTTCCAAATCCAAATAATACCCTACCTCGACGACTTTCTCATTATAGGAAGAACTGAGGACCATTGCCGGGAACAGCTACATAAAGCGATATCTGCCCTAGAACAATTAGGATGGCTACTGAACATCACTAAGTCTCGGTTACAACCTACGAGGATACAACAGTTCCTAGGCCTAACCTTAGATTCGGAAAAACAGGAGTGCCGTCTGCCACACGACAAATTAATACGCATACGTTACCAGATTATTAATGCTTCCAACAACCCTACTATGTCCCTTAGGAAGGCCGTGTCCTTGTTGGGCTCTCTATCTTCCTGCATCCCTGCGGTACAATGGGCACAGTGGCATACTAGAGCCCTTCAGAGCGAGGTTTTACACCATGATAGAATTCTTAACGGTCGCCTTGAGGGTCAACTCACTCTCTCTAGTCCCACAATTAAAAACCTTCAATGGTGGCTGGATGAGGGTAACCTATCTAGGGGGGTTGCCTGGGAGTATAATATATCCCGGGTAATTACCACAGACGCAAGCCTCACGGGGTGGGGGGCCCATATGGGTGATTGTATGATACAGGGACTGTGGAATCAACATCAGGTGGACATGTCCTCTAACCTAAAAGAATTGTCAGCAGTGGAACAGGCAGTTAAAACACTCCTTATGTATCTACAGGGCAGGGCCGGCGTCAGCACCCGGCACACCCGGGCAAGTGCCGGGGCCCTGGCGAGACAGGGGGGCCCACTCACGCTCACTCACGGCAGCAGACACGCTTCTATTGGACTTTGGACCAGCCAATCAGACTGAGTCCAGACACTCCAGACAGTCAGGATTGGTGGAGTCTAGTAGAGCTCCCCCCCTTTCTCTTCTCACGTGTGCCGCAGCCAGGGAGGAAGTGCCGAGGGAGACATGAAGAGGCGAGCGGCAGAGCCTGAGGACAGAAGCAAGTTTGTGTGCAGGCTGCAGACAGCGTTGAGAAAGCGAAATGGTTCCGACTCCCATCACTGCAGTCTGCACAGATTCCCAGTACTCGCTGAGGTTCCTGACCTGAGTCCTGCGGCAGTGACAGTGAGTGAGTACAGACGTGTCGTTCCTGAAGGAGCTGATTAATGCTTTCCTCCTGTGTTATTCCAGGGGAAAGGTTGCCTGCACTACTAGTGTACGTAACCTTTCCCCTGGAATAACACAGGAGGAAAGCATTAATCAGCTCCTTCAGGAATGTAACACTACAGTATATTAGCTGCTGGCGGGGGTCACAAGCAGTGGGTCTGGTCTTTGCAGGATGAAATCTAAGAACTGCTGTAAAATCTACAAAAAGCTGCTCCTCTAAGTGTTGACCACATATGATGAGTTTATGGGTGGAATTAACAGTGGAAACCTGATCCGTTTATAGGGTGCACAATTAGTAATGTAAATAATGTCATGCTTCATCACCGGGTCATCAGTTTACATGACAGATTATCTTCTTTAGGCCGGCGTCACACTAGCGAGTTTGATGCGAATAAGTCGCACGACTTACTCGCATCAACACCCGGCACGGCCGCCCGCTCTCGGACCAGAGTGCGCGGCGGCATAGAAATACATGCAGCCTTACACTCTGGTCCGAGAGCGGGCAGCCGTGCCGGGTGTTGATGCGAGTAAGTCGTGCGACTTATTCGCATCAAACTCGCTAGTGTGACGCCGGCCTTATCGGGTGTCTCAGCCAATTAATGTGACTGCAGGTCTATAGCTTGTGCAGCTGCTCACTGATTAGCAGAAACCTTCACCAATTGATAGCATGAAAGATCTGAGGAGCACTACAGCGCTTTCTGAAGACTCACAGCGCAGTGCTATGGCCGAGCAGGAGCTGTGCCGTAGGCCCACACTGCCAATTGCTCCCATTTGGCATCTCCACTTTTGTGGTTATGGATCCCCTGCAGACATAGTATGTGTTAAAAGGGGGGCGGGGGGCCCACTGAGACTCTTTCGCCCGGGGCCCTCAAAAACCTGGAGCCGGCCCTGCTACAGGGTCATCATGTGAGGATTCTATCCGATAATGAGGTTGCAGTGTCATATATATACCACCAGGGTGGCACTCGGTCCAGACCCCTCATGCAAGCATCAGAGCGCCTGTTCCTCATGGCAGAAAGACATTGTCTATCTTTAACAGCACTGCATATAAGGGGAAAGGAAAACGTCACTGCCGACTACCTAAGCCACATCCTTCTGAGACAAGGAGAGTGGTCTCTAAAGAAGGTTATCTTCGACCAAATCGTGAAGAAATGGGGTCAGCCAGATGTGGATCTCTTTGCCACCAGAAAGAACAGAAAGGTGGAAAAATTCTGGTCCCTAAATCCCAGGGAGGGTCCACTAGTGGTAGACACTTTTCTGATAAAATGGGACTTTGCGCTAGCTTATGCCTTTCCTCCTCTGGCCATGATTCCCCTAGTGATCAGGAAAGACAAGGCAAAGATAATACTAATTGCTCCCTTTTGGCCCAGGAGGACTTGGTTTTCGAGTCTCAGAGCCATGTCAATGTCCGATCCGTGGGTCCTTCCAGACATTCCGGATCTCCTATCCCAGGGCCCAGTATACCATCCTCAGGTGACTGGTCTACATCTAACGGCATGGATTTTGAGCGGTCACTACTAAAGATAAGGGATTTTCTCCAGGTTTGATAAATACCCTTCTTAAAAGCAGAAAGGAGATCACAACAAAAATCTATGCCAGAACCTGGAAGAAATTCTTACAGAGTCCGACAGTTATAGTCCGAGATTCAGTTCCAATAGCTCAAATCCTAGAATTCCTACAGAAAGGTCTAGATATGGGTCTTTCCACTAGTACCCTTAAGGTCCAGGTTGCCGCCCTGGGAGCTCTTTTTAATTGTGAGATTGCCAGAAACTACTGGGTTAGTAGGTTTATTAAAGCAGTGGCTAGATCTAGACCTATAGTTAGAAATAGGTTTATGCCCTGGGACTTAAACCTAGTTCTTACGGCCATGACGGAACCCCCTTTTGAGCCCATTACGGATGCCTCAATAAAGACTCTCTCCATTAAAGTAGCCTTCTTGGTAGCCTTAACATCAGCGCGAAGGGTCGGAGACATTCAGGCACTATCCAGGATACCTCCTTATACACAGTTCCGGGAAGATAGGGTAATACTCAGAGCCGATCCAGCATATTTACCCAAGGTAGCTTCCACATTTCATAGAACTCAGGAGATAGTTCTTCCCTCATTTCTGCCCAATCCAACCAACCAGAAAGAACAGAAACTCCATACACTGGATGTAAGGAGATGTCTCTTAGAGTATTTGACGGTTACTAACTCCTGGAAAAAGGAGGACGCCTTATTTGTCTCCTTCCAAGGCCCTAGAAAGGGCTATAGAGTATCCAAAGCCACACTAGCTAGATGGATAAGGGAAGCCATTTCTTTAGCATACTCCTCAAAAGGAAAGCCGGCACCGGAGAAGCTGAGGGCACATTCCACCCGGGCCGTAGCAACCTCGTTGGCGGAAAGGTCGGAGGTTTCCATCGACCAGATATGTAAGGCCGCCACTTGGTCCTCTCCAAGCACATTCTTTAATCATTATAGATTAGACTTGGGTGCTTCCTCTGATCTCTCCTTTGGTGTAAGGGTGCTGCAAGCTGTAGTCCCTCCCTGAGTAGTTATTACTCGAATAAAGTCTTAGTTACCGTTAACGGTATTTTTCGAAGACCATGACAGCACCCCTGGTATTCCCTCCCTTTAATCTCAGCGGCGCGCACTTCTTCTTCTTCTAAGTTTTCACTTAGAATGAGATAATTAACGCAGTTGTGTTGCATAAAAATTTTGCCGTGTTATTAACCTCGGTGGTCCTCTGTGCTCTGTAAACCAACTGATGCGTGGGAGAGGTGCCGCCCTTTTGTATCTGTAGGTTTCCTGTTCCTGAAGGGCGGATCCCCTCTCTCGTTGGGTGCTGTCATGGTCTTCAAAAAATACTTTTCTCCCACATATAGGGTATCAGCGTACTCAGTACAAATTGGACAACAACTTTTGGGGTCCAATTTCTCCTGTTACCCTTGGGAAAATAAAAAATTGGGGCGAAAATATCATTTTTGTGGAAAAAAATAGATTTTTTTATTTTTATGGCTCTACGGTATAAACTTCTGTGAAGCACTTGGGGGTTCAAAGTTCTCCCCACACATCTAGATAAGTTCCTTGAGGGGTCTAGTTTCCAAAATGGTGTCATTTGTGGGGGGGGTTTCCACTGTTTAGGCACATCAGGGGCTCTCCAAACACGACATGGCATCCAGCCAATTCTGCTTTGAAAAAGTCAAACGGCGCTCCTTCCCTTCGGAGCTCTGCCATGCACCCAAACAGTGGTTTAACCCCACATATGGGGTATCAGTGTACTCAGGACAAATTGCATATTAACTTTTGGGATCTTGTTACCCTTGGGAAAATAAAAATTGGGGTGAAAAGATAATTTTTGTGGAAAAAATATGATTTTTTAATTTTATGGCTTTACGTTATAAACTTTTGTGAAACACTTGGGAGTTCAAAGTGCTCACAACACATCTAGCCAAGTTCCATAGGGGGTCTAGTTTCCAAAATGGTGTCACTTGTGGGGGTTTGCACTGTTTAGGCGCATCAGGGGCTCTCCAAACGCGACATGGCGTCCAATCTCAATTCCAGCCAATTTTGGTTTGAAAAAGTCAAACGGCGCTCCTTCCCTTACGAGCTCTGCGTGCGCCCAAACAGTGGTTTTCCCCCACATATGGGGTATTGGCATACTCAGGAGAAATTGTACGACTACTTTATATGTCCATTTTCTCCTTTTACCCTTGTGAAAATAAAAAAAATGTTTGTAAAATCATTTTTGTGACTAAAAAGTTTAAATGTTCATTTTTTCTTTCCACGTTGCTTCAGCTCCTGTGAAGCACCTGAAGGGTTAATAAACTTATTGAATGTGGTTTTGAGTACCTTGAGGGTGCAGTTTTTAAGAATGGTTCACTTTTGGGTATTTTCTGCCATATAGACCCCTCAAAGTGACTTCAAATGTGAGGTGGTCCCTAAAAAAAAATGGCTTTGTAAATTTTGTTGTAAAAATGAGAAATTGCTGGTCAACCCTTAGGCTAAGTTCACACGTTGCGGAATTGCCGCGGAAATTTCCGCGGCAATCCCGCACTTCTCCCGCAGGAAATACGCACGTTTTTTGTATGCTGATTCCCGCCAGAATAATAGCGTTTTGCAAGCGTAATTAGCTTGCAGAATGCTAGCGTTTTCCTAGCGATCTGTAGCATCGCTTGGAAAACTGATTGACAGGTTGGTCACACGAGTCACACATAGTGTTTGACACGTGTGACCAACTTTTTACTATTGATGCCGCCTATGCCGCATCAATAGTAAAAAGATCTAATGTAAAAATAATAAAAAAAATAATAAATAATGATATTCTCACCTTCCGGCGGCCCCCGCAGCTTTCCCGCCTCTCAGCGACGCTCCCGGCAACTCGCGGTCCCAAGGATGCATTGCGACAAATCACACCGATGACGTAGCATCTCGCGAGACCGCTGTGCCATCTGGGTGATTCTCGCAAAGGACTCTTGGGACGGAAGTTGCCGGGAGCGTCGCTGAATGCGGGAAAGCTGCGTGGGACGCCGGAAGGTGAGAAATATCATTATTTTTTATTTTAATTATTGTTTTACCAGGGATATGGTACCCAGGGCCTGGAGGAGAGTCTCCTCTGCTCCAGACCCTGGGTACCATCCGCACATGAACCGCTTACATTGCGCATAGTGGGCATAGCCACATGCGGAAAGTAAGCGGTTCAATGCATTCCTATGGCGGCGGAATCACCGCGGTTACGCTAAATTAATGAACATGTTGCTAGATTTTCCGCTAAGCGTTTTTTTTTGCTGAAAATACCGCAACATGTGTACAAAACATGCGCAATCAATTAACAAGTATAGAATGCTTAATGCTTGCGTTTTTTTCGCGGTTTAACCGCGGAAAATCGCGGAAAAACCGCGAAAAAAACGCAATTATTCCTGATCGTGTGCACTTAGCCTAATAATTTGCTAACAAAAAAAAATTTTGGTTCCAAAATTGTGCTGATGTAAAGTAGACATGTGGGAAATGTTATTTCTTAACTATTTTGTGTGACATATTTCTCTGTTTTAAGGGAATAAAAATTCAAAGTTTGAAAATTGCAAAATTTTCGCCATATTTGCGTTTTTTTCAAAAAGAAACGCAAGTTATAGCGAAGAAATTTTACCACTAACATGAAGTACAATATGTCACGAGAAAATCTCAGAATCGCGAAGATCCGTTGAAGCGTTCCAGAGTTATAACCTCATAAAGAGACAGTGGTCAGAATTGTAAAAATTGGCTCGGTCATTAACGTGCAAACCACCCTTGGGGGTAAAGGGGTTAAAATGGCAAAAGCATATATAGTGTAATGTGAGCTGCTGTGAAATTATACAAACTTACAAGAAACGGTCTAGCTACTCGAAGGAAATCAGAGCAAATAAAGCAGGTTTACAGATGAGAAAGTGGAGATATACGGTAGTTTTATATGCAAGGATGGGAATTTACATATACTCATGATCCTCTTCTCATGCACAGAAGACGTAGTAGATGTAAGCTGATTATTATAGCACCATTTATTCCATGGCGCTTTACATGTGAGAAGGGGTATACATAATAAATACAAGTACAGTAATCTTGAATACAAGTCACGACTCACAACGGTGTCACAATGTACAAGGGATGGGCGAGGGTACAGCTGGTCGTGCAGCAGTTTGGTCAGTCAGTGGTTACTGCAGGTGTAGGCTTGTCGGAAGAGGTAGGTCTTCAGGTTCATTTTGAAGATTCCCATGGTAGACGAGAATCTGATATGTTGAGGTAGAGAGTTCCAGAGTAGGGGGGATGCGTTGGAGAAATCCAGTATGTGATTGTGGGAAGAGGAGATAAGAGGGGCGTAGAGAGGATGTTGGGAGGATCAGAGGTTGCGTGCAGGTAAGTACTAGGAGACGAGGTCACAGATTTTTGGAGGACACAGGTTGTGGATGGCTTTGTATACCATGGTTAAGGTTTTGAACTGGAGTCTCTGGGCAGTGGGGAGCCAGTGCAGGGATTGACAGAGGGAAGAGGCCGGGGAATAGCGGGGGGACAGGTGGATTAGTCGTGCGTCAGAGTTTAGGATAGATTGGAGGGGTGCAAGAGTTTTAGAAGGGAGGCCACAAAACGGGGTTGCAGTAGTTGAGGCGAGAGATGATGAGGGCACGCACTAGGGTTTTTGCAGATTCTTGACTATGGAATGTACAGGTCCGGGAAATATTTTTGAGTTGGAGTCGGCAGGAAGTGGAAAAGGATTGGATATGTGGTTTGAAGGAGAGATCAGAGTCCATGGTTACCCAAAAGCAGTGAGCTTGTGGTACTGGGGAGAGTGAAAACTAACTTTGATGAATAGGTCTGTTGGGGGGAGTTCAGCGAGATGGGGGAAAGATGATGAAATCATTTTTTTTCCATATTACATTTTAGAAATCTAGACGAGAAGGAGGAAACAGTGGACAGACATTGTGGGATTCTGGTTAGTAAGGAGGTGACATCGGGTCCAAAGACGTCGATCTGTGTGCCATCAGCATAGAGACGACACTGAAAGCCGTGGAACTCTATGAGCTGTCCCAGGCTGAAGGTGTAGATGGAGAAGAGCAGAGGTCCTAGAACTAAACCTTGGGGGACACTGACAGATAGGGGGTGAGATGAGGAGGTGGTGTGTGAGTGGGAGACACTGAATGTCTGGTCTGTTAGGTATGGCGAAATCCAAGATAGGGCTAAGGCTGTGATGTCAAGAGATGAGAGAATCTGCAGTAAGAGGAATGGTCCACTGTGTCAAAGGCAGAGGACATGTCCAGGAGGAGGAGAGTGTAGGGTCTTGGATTTGGCGGTTAGTAGGACATTGGTGACTTTAGTCAGGGCAGTTTCAGTGGAGTGATGCAGTCAGGAACCAGAGTGTAAGTGGTCAAAGAGGGAGCAGGAGGAGAGGTGGGAGGACAGTTCAAGATGGATGGGTTGTTCCAGTAGTTTTGAGACATAAGGGAGAAGCTAGACACAGAGGATGGGTCAAGGGAGGGCTTTTTGAGGATGGGTATGATCGAGATATTTAAAGCTTGAGGGAAAAAACACCATTTGTTAGTAATAGATTGAAGAGTTATTAGGGTTCAGGTGAAGACCGGTTTGGGATGAGGTGGGACAGGATCAAGTCAAGTGCACAAGTGGCGAGATGTGATCTGGAGAGGAGAGAGGAAAGTTGATCTTTAATGGTGGAGAAGCTGGTTTTGTAGGAGGACGGCTGACTAGTTATGAGGAAGGGTTGTGGGGATTGTAGGCCAAAAGTTATCTCTGATGTTATCGATCTTCTGCTTGAAGAATGAGGCAAAATCTTCAGGTGATAGGAGAGGGTGGCGATGCTGTGGGACAGATGAGAGAATTTAAAGTGTTAAATAGCTTTTTAGATTTGTGAGATAGGAAGGTTATGAGAGATGAGAAGTATGTTTGTTTTGCTGCAGTGAGTGTGTTCTTGGAAGTGGTGAGGTATTGTTTGAATTTGATGTAGTAGCGGTTGGAGTGAGATCTTTTCTATCTCTGCTCAGCAACCTTGGAAGCCCGCTTCAGTTCTTTAGTCAGGCTGGTGTGCCAGGGTTACCTGTTGAATGTGCAAGTTTCGGCATGTGTGAGAGGGGCAACCGATTAGAGAGATGTAGCTGTTTTGGTGTTATATAAAGCGGCAGCAACATCTGCATTGTGTAAGGAACTTATGTCTAAGAGGGTAATGGGACTCAGATTGAGTGTAGGTCAAGGTATTTTGAGATTTCTGCTAGGATGTGAAAGTTTGTGGAGTGGGGATCGTACACCTAGAGAGAAGAGAATGTGAGGAGATTGTGGTCAGACAGAGGGAGAGGTGAGTTAGAGAGGTTAGATAGGGAACCCGAGGTGGGTGAAGATGAGGTCCCGTGTGTGGCCCTCTTTGTGAGTGGCTGCAGAAGACCATTGAGCGAGGCTGAAGGAGGAAGTGAGAGAAAAAAGCTTAGAGATAGCTGAGTGGGAAGTGGCAATGGAGATGAAGTCACCCACGATGATAGTGGGAATGTCAGTGGAGAGGAGATGAAGTAGCCAGATGGTGAAGTGGTCAAAAAAGATGGTGGCTGGCCCTGAGGCTAGGGGGTAGGGGTAAATGACAGCTAGTTGGAGGGGGGGGAATGCACACAAAGTACGTTCCATAGAGCTCCTGTTAGAGGGACTGGGCGAATGGGTATAAGGTTAGAAAGTTTGCGGAAATGTGTAATCCATCATGGATGGGAGGTAGAAGTGACTGTGAGGATGTGGTGAGGACAAGGATTTGGAGAGAAATCGCCATCAATGAAGAGGAGCGGAGAAGGAGAGGGCATGAGGTGGCTGTCTGTGTTTGGAGACAGAGGATTGTATGTTGAGGAACAGTTCTGAGAAGGAGGTGAGATGGATGGGGAGGATGGAGGGAGAGATGACCTGTTCTTACTAGGTGTTTCCTGTGTATCCTGTTACCTTCAGTTCAATTCTGATCTGGATCCGCTTCTGGCAGCTCCTGTGTATTCAGTGACATCCCCGATGTAATCGCTAGGATCCTAGTCCAGACCTCCAGGTGCATGTTTAGGCCACGCGGGCTGCTCACAGTACTTTCAGCAACATTAGGCTTGTTATTAGCTAATACTAGCAACACAGAGATCTGTTCGTGACCCTGTGCTGCTCGGGGCACTTAGCTGCCTGTCATATGAGGGATGGCTGCTCCCTTTGAGTAACTGATTGAATAGGTAAGTCCATCATGTGTGAAACTGTTTGCTAAGACACATATCTAATCCTAAGAAAATATAAAGCTGCACTCTGGATTCTTTAGAATGGTACATCTAGAAAATTAGAACTGCATTACTGCCATAAAACATTGGTTAGGTGCTATATTTTGTACATGTGGAATTTTGGGAAACTGGAAATGCAAATAATAGCACCTAACCAATGTTTTATGGCAGTAATGCAGTTCCAATTTTCTAGATGTACCATTCTAAACAAGCCAGAGTGCAGCTTTATATTTTCTTAGAATTGTTATGGTAGCTGGCAACTATTCACACTGGTTGGGATGTGCTTGTCAGTTTTTTCTGTTTGTAACATATCTAATCATATCCTGCGTGACACTGTCAAGGCTCCTGCGCAACCAGAGCAAGCGACAACATAACCGGTGTACCTAAAAGACCCCAAGAGCAGCCTGTGACCCCATAATTTCTACTAGTAGTATTTATACAGAAAACATTGTGCAGTGGTGCAGAGGGAGGGGAAGGGGGGGGGGGAGTATAAACATTATTATACAGGGATGGTGAGGGGGAAGAGCACAGACCTTATTCTACAGGGATTGAGAGAGGGAAGAGCACAGACATTGTGGAGAGGGGAAGAGCACAGACATTGTGCAGGGGTGGAGAGAGGGAAGAGCACAGACATTGTGCAGGGGTGGAGACAGGGAAGAGCACAGATATTATTGTGCAGGGGGTGGAGACAGGGAAGAGCACAGACATTATTGTAAAGGGGTGGCAAAAGGGAAAGACCACAGACATTATTGTGCAGGGATGGAGACAGGGAAGAGTAAAGACATTATTGTGCAGGGGGAAGAACACAGGCATTGTGCAGAGGTGGAGATGGCGAAAGAGCACAGACATTATTGTACAGAGGTGGAGAGAGGGAAGAGCACAGACATTATTGTGCAGGGGGAAGAACACAGGCATTGTGCAGAGGTGGAGATGGCGAAAGAGCACAGACATTATTGTACAGAGGTGGAGAGAGGGAAGAGCACAGACATTATTGTGCAGGGGGAAGAACACAGGCATTGTGCAGAGGTGGAGATGGCGAAAGAGCACAGACATTATTGTACAGAGGTGGAGAGAGGGAAGAGCACAGACATTATTGTGCAGGGGGAAGAACACAGGCATTGTGCAGAGGTGGAGATGGCGAAAGAGCACAGACATTATTGTACAGAGGTGGAGAGAGGGAAGAGCACAGACATTATTGTGCAGGGGTGGCGATGAGGAAGAACACAGACATTGTACAGGGGTGGAGAGAGGGAGGAGCACAGACATTATTGTACAGTGGGGAGAGCACAGACATTATTGTACAGTGGGGGAGAGCACAGACATTATTGTACAGTGGGGGAGAGGGGGAAGAGCACAGACATTATTGTACAGAGGTGGAGAGAGGGAAGAGCACAGACATTGTGCAGGGATGGCGATGATGAAGAACACAGACATTGTACAGGGGTGGAAAGAGAAGAGCACAGACATTACAGTGCAGGGGTGGCGATGAGGTAGAACACAGACATTATACAGGGGTGGAGAGAGGGAGGAGCACAGACATTATTGTACAGTGGGGAGAGCACATACATTGTACAGTGGGGAGAGGGGGAAGAGCACAGACATTATTGTACAGTGGGGAGAGGGGGAAGAGCACAGACATGGTACTGGGGTGGAGAGAGGGAAGAGCACAGACATTGTGCAGGGATGGAGACAGGGAAGAGTAAAGACATCATTGTGCAGGGGTGGCGATGGGGAAGAACACAGGCATTGTGCATGGGTGGAGATGGTGAAGAGCACAGACATTACAGTGCAGTAGAGGAGAGAGAGAGGAGCACAGACACTATTGTGCAGGGGTGGGAGAGGGTGAAGAGGACAGTCATTGTGCAGTGGTGGGAGCAGGGAAGGAGCACAGACATTATTGTACAGGGAGTGGGAGGAAAACAGACAATATGTTTTATTACCGAGGTTGAGAGAAAGAAGAGCATAGACATTATTGTACAGGGATGGGAGAGGGGAAAGAGCACAGACACTATTGTGCAGGGAGTGGGAAGAAAACAGACAATATGTTTTATTACAAAACGAAAGATAAGACAATTACAATAAATAATCAATACTGAACTAAATACCCAAAATATAAACATAAGAAAAGATTATATTGTAAAGAAAGCCTTCCTATAGTTTGTATATCTTAATGCATTTGTCGATCCTTCATCTCAAGGGGCATTCAAGTTAAAGAAAAATCTGATAGACTAGACAAAACATTAAAATGAAAAGACCTAATAAACTATAATAAGGGAGGACACTGTCATAATGGACAGTTATAAATAAGGGAGGGCAATATATAATTAAAATTCACAAATAATGACTTACCAGCGATGTCTTATCCAATGCTCTGGAGTCACTTTCTGGCATCTCTTCTCAACATGGTCAATATTTTCCAGCCACGACTCATCTCTGTAGAGTTTACTGTGAGAATGTGGTCACCAGGACCAATCAGCCCCCTGCTCCAAAGTGTAGTGTGGGTGGGGGGCACCTAATCACGGTGATGACACCAGTGCCGAGCAGCAGAATATGGCAGAGAAAGACAACTACTGCATGGAGCCAAAGATTGAAAGGTTTACTCTAAACGAGGAGTAATGAGTACCACAGTATAGTGGGGGCATATTAAAGTTAGAAGCGAACTACAGAGTGGGGTTCAATATAGAGTAGGGGTCAGCATGGTGGGGGCACTGAAGATAGGACAGCAATGCAGGGGAACCAGTGGGGAGGAAGGAGGAGTGAAGTAGTGACATTGTGGAGTTTATCGTTCATAAGGGAGGTCAGTGTTGAGGGTATGGTTCATAAGGGTAGACAGTGTGGCGGTTACATTTTATAAGTGAGGACGCTGTAGACAATATACCATAAGTGCCATGAGGTGGAGGTCATATTTTGTGCAATGGGACCATTATGGAAAGAAGAGACCATACAAGTAACTGTCACGTAATAATTTAATGACACTGCACCCACAACAATACCAGTGTCTGGCGCCCCTGAGGGGTCACATCTCGCCACCCCGCGACTCATCCAGCGTCTCAAAGTTCATAAATAAAATAAAATATTTGCAGTGGACAATCACATGAGGCAACGAAAGTGGCGGCTGTGGCAGGCACCAGCAACACCTGGAAGAAATACTTTCACTCACAGCAATGGCGAGAGTCTGTCAGCAGCACGGAACGGTACATCCCTGGCACACATATATACAGTGGCCGTCGTCACAGTGAATCCTGATTCTCCTTGTGCAATGAGGCACTCAGTGGGGGAAGGGAATCGTAGGACGGTAGCCCCCCCAGGCAGGGGTAGACAACCACATTCTCCCGAAGGGTGGGATACACAGCATGTAGCTTCCGTCACAATGTATTCTGCACCAGTGCACCCACTGGAAATCCCTGGACGTAGCGTGTCCTGTGCACCAGGACAAAGGTGGTGCCGGCGTCTGGGCCAGTCTGAAGGGTAATGGGCCAACCTAGAGATTGGAGCTCAGAGATGAGTGGCCCTGGGGGGTCTGCTGCGTGCCGTCTGATTGTGCGGCCTCTTCTGTGCGTCGTCCTGCTCGCTAACTGTCATCTTGGTTGTGTTTTTCCGGCTCCTTGGTCGCCTCCGTTTTAGAGAGTCTGTAGCTAGGGGGTCCTCTCCCAGGGGTGCAGCAGTGGCTTTAGTCTCCCGCTCCTCCTGTCGTACCCTCCTGGAGGGGGCTGTCGGCTGGGCAGGGTGCGTTGAGGAGTTGTTGATGGAGGACTGGATGGATACAGTTAATTTTCCCCTGTTGGAGCCGCCATTGCCGTCTGCACTGCTGTTACTGTGCGTCTTCACCGGTGGTGGGGTAGGGCCCCTTGATCTCAGGGGTTTCTGGGATCTGGGGTCGACGCCAATATCCACGGTCAGGTTCGTGTACAGGGCCTCCAGCTCTCTGGACTGGAGTGTGTAGGTCAGGGAGTTCATCCCATCTTGAGTCCACATCCTCTGGGTGCGGATCAGCAGATCGAACCTGTGGGGAAAGGCGCAACGCTGACTAGACTCAATAATGGGGTACCAGCCCCTTAAGAGGAATCACATTGTACTGCAGACCAATCCAGCACACACTCCAGAGCTGAAGTCACTACACGTGTGCACCAGTCGCTTCCAAAGCTGCAGGCAATATACGCGTGCAACACTCACCTTCACAGCTGCATTCACTATGTGCATGCATGAGTTGCATCCAGAGCTGAAGTCACTATGATTGTGCACAACTCGCCTTCAGAGCTGCACTCACTATGTTATAGCCACATTAGTACATCTTATACACTCCTGTCACATCCAGAGCTAAATTCACTATGTGAATGCACCAGTTACATCCAGATCTGCAGTCACTACACTCATGCACCAGTCGCCTTGAGAGCTGCACCCACTATGCTATAGCCACATTAGTACATCTTATACACTCCTGTCACATCCAGAGCTAAATTCACTATGTGAATGCCCTAGTTGCATCTAGATCTGCAGTCATTACACTCGTGCACCAGTCGCCTTCAGAGCTGCATTCACTATGCTATAGCCAGGTTAATACATCTTCTATCCTCATGTCCCATTCACAATTCTAATCTCAGTCCTGCTGCTCCGCTGTTAGCTCTCAGGTTGCAGACCCCGGTATCTCACCTGCTGTAGTGAATTGTGGAAGGTGTAGTGCCACAGCAGTGCAATATGAGATGTCAGCAGCATTTGTCTATACACAGTGGGCCTGCGCGGCTCATATACAGGCTCCTGGCAGCGCAGGATCCCTCTGATCCGGATCATCGCTCGCTTCTTACCTTTCACTTTCTGATCTCATTAGCCTTTCCTGCTCGTTATCCCGCAGCCGGGAGCCTCCTGATAGACTTGTGCTTACATCAGATCTCTGCTTGTTGACTAACGACTCCCCTGACCTAATACTTCTCACAGCTGAAGGTTTGCTACAGTGTACTGGTGTCTGTAACACAATCAGCCCCTTTCTATCAGTGTAATGAGGGGAACTGATTCACTATTTAGAGGCGGATGATGGGTGATGTGGTCCTCACCGGTGAGGGTTCTCCTCATTCCCTCTGTCGCCCTTGTGCTTCACCATCTTGTAATGGCCCACAGACACAGGCGGGCGGCTGATCTTCATTCCTGCCAGACGGACCCTGCGCAGACAGACAGCGGGTCAGAACCGCAGAGCGAGAGTGACGCCTGCAGAAAGAGCATGGTACTGCACCTACTGGAGGGGAACGGTAAAGAGCCTGACCCTCGGAGGATTAGATACGCGGCTCATACCCCAGCACCCGCTCCTACCTGGTGGCGATGTCGTCGTCTTCGCCTCCCCATCCCCAGTACTCATTGGGGAAGCCATTCATCTTCATGTATTGATCAGGGTCAGAGCGGACACCCCCCCAAAATACTGTGGATACGGGAGGCTGTGGGGGTGAAGCAGATGATAAATACGAGGGAGAGAAGAGTCAGCGCAGGCGACAGAGGAGCGCAACTAGCCCTTTGACTATGATCTTTTTGGAGTTTCATGCAAACCCCGCCCCTGAACAGAGGCCCCACCCATGATTACATCCATACCGCCCCCGAATACATGGTGGGTATATTGTGCCTGCGTGCAGCCACCACTAGCAGGAGCTGTCTGTAGACAGATTCTAATGGGAGCTACACACCACATTCAGAGAGCGCCTCCCCCGGAGGTGGCCCATCTCCACGATCCTCACCTGTAGCTGAACTTGTTCATGGCGATGGAGGCATGCTTGGGGCTCCAGGGGTCACATACATACAAGTTGTGGTCGTTCTCCGGGATGAGATCCACATCATGGAGGAAAAGGCAGTCCCAGTCCTCATCCTTCATGGCCTCCTTCACCCCAGCGTTCAGGAGCTTAGCCCGATTGAATGTTGAGTTCCCCGACTGTAAAACATGGATGTGAGGCGCGAGGCATGCAAAAACAAAGATGGTGGTGCGTGGGAGTGAGGGCTCCTACCTGATGTATGATGTATATTCCATATTGCAGCTGCTGGCGCTGCAAGAACGGGTGTAGGTAGTAGAGCAAGTGTCGAAGGTGTGTCTCCCGATTCCGGTGAGGGATGATCACAGCGGTTTTATGTCGCGACTCACAGTTTGGCGGTTGGTACCTACCGCCCACTCTCACCAAGGGATTCTTCTCCTGTATCCGGCGGAAGCTGGGGACCCGACTGAAGGTGACTGTTATAGGGCCCACTGGAAGGGGGGGGGGTAAACACCATCATCTCATGTACATAGAGGCAGTATCATCGTAGTTATATTCCTGTACATAGGGTCAGTATTATAGTAGTTATATTACTGTACATAGGGGCAGTATTATTGTAGTTATATTCCTGTACATAGAGGGCAGTATTATACTAGTTATATTCTTGTACATAGGGAGCAGTATTATAGTAGTTATATTTTCTTGTACATAGGGGGCAGTATTTTTATAGTTATATTCTTGTATGTAGAGGGCAGTATTATAGTAGTTATATTCCTGTTCATAGGGGGCAGTATTATAGTAGTTATATTCTTGTACATAGGGAACAGTACTATATTAGTTATATTCTTGTACATAGGGGCAGTATCATAGTAGTTATATTCTTGTACATAGGGGGCAGTATTATAGTAGTTATATTCTTGTACATAGGGCAGTATTATAGTAGTTATATTCTTGTACATAGAGCAGTATTATACTAGTTATATTCCTGTACATAGGGAGCAGTATTAAAGTAGTTATATTCTTATACATTGGAGCAGTATTATAGTAGTTATATTCTTGTACATAGGGGCAGTATTATAGTAGTTATATTCTTGTACATAGGAGCAGTATTATGGTAGTTATATTCCTGTACAGAGGGGGCAGTATTATACTAGTTATATTCCTGTACACAGGGGGCAGTATTATACTAGTTATATTCTTGTACATAGGGAGCAGTATTATAGTAGTTATATTCCTGTACATAGGGGGCAGTATTTTTATAGTTATATTCTTGTATATAAAGGGCAGTATTATAGTAATGTTCTTGTGTATAGGGGGCAGTATTATAGTAGTTATATTCTTGTGTATAGGGGGCAGTATTATAGTAGTTGAACTGCATGTGTAGCTTTTCGTTACTCACACAAGTAAGGTGATTTTTCTGGGCACCATGGCAGTAGTCCTACTTGTGTTCGGGGTGTGATATGTGGACTGCAGGCGGGTGAGGTTGGTGTAAACATCATGGGTACGGGTATAATCAAAGTTTGGCTCTGAAGATCGCCCAAAGATGGATGCCAGGCTGCGCAGACCACCAAATGAGAAATACACCATGAAAGCAAACTGGAAGCCGATCAGCATGGCCAGAGTGCACGGTCGTTCCAGGACACGGCGGATCATATTTTTCTATGGGACACAGACAGCAGTTTTATTACTTGCACAGTCATTATGAAGCAGAGCAGCTAATAACATGAGTACAAAAGGTTTAGTCACACATTTATGGACTGTAAAAGTATCCGGCGGCCATATTTACTAATGGAGTACATGATTGCGTAACATCAAGAGAAGGAGCACTCTTCCACAGACTGACTAATCCTTAAGTGTGAGGACATTAACCACAAATTATTCTAAATGGGAGATAGGGAGCTGATGGCGGTATGTGAAGTCTCTGCAGCAGTTGGTGTGTGTATGAGGACCCCGCACTACACATAGAGAGCAAGGAGAGAGTGACAGACCCCACACTACACATGGAGGGCAGGTAGAGAGTGGCAGACCCCACACTACACATGGAGGACAAAGAGAGTGACAGACCCCACACTACACATGGAGGACAGGGAGAGAGTGACAGATCCCACACTACACATGGAGGGCAGGTAGAGAGTGACAGACCCCACTACACATGGAGGGCAGGTAGAGAGTGACAGACCCCACTACACATGGAGGGCAGGTAGAGAGTGACAGACCCCGCACTACACATGGAGGGCAGGTAGAGAGTGGCAGACCCCACACTACACATGGAGGACAAGGAGAGAGTGACAGACCCCACACTACACATGGAGGGCAGGTAGAGAGTGACAGACCCCACACTACACATGGAGGACAAGGAGAGAGTGACAGACCCCGCACTACACATGGAGGGCAGGTAGAGAGTGACAGACCCCACACTACACATGGAGGACAAGGAGAGAGTGACAGACCCCGCACTACACATGGAGGACAAGGAGAGAGTGACAGACCCCGCACTACACATGGAGGACAAGGAGAGAGTGACAGACCCCGCACTACACATGGATGACAAGGAGAGAGTGACAGACCCCACACTACACATGGAGGGCAGGTAGAGAGTGACAGACCCCACACTACACATGGAGGACAAGGAGAGAGTGACAGACCCCACACTACACATGGAGGACAAGGAGAGAGTGACAGACCCCGCACTACACATGGAGGGCAGGTAGAGAGTGACAGACCCTGCACTACACATGGAGGACAAGGAGAGAGTGAAAAACCCCACACTACATATGCAGGGCAGGTAGAGAGTGGCAGACCCCACACTATACATGGAGGACAAGGAGAGAGTGACAGACCCCACACTACACTTGGAGGGCTGGTAGAGAGTGACAGACCCCGCACTACACATGGAGGGCAGGTAGAGAGTGGCAGACCCCACACTACACATGGAGGACAAGGAGAGAGTGACAGACCCCACACTACACATGGAAGACAGGTAGAGAGTGACAGACCCCACACTACACATGGAGGGCAGGTAGAGAGTGGCAGACCCCACACTACACATGGAGGACAGGAGAGAGTGACAGACCCCACACTACACATGGAGGACAGGTAGAGAGTGACAGATCCCGCACTACACATGGAGGGCAGGTAGAGAGTGGCAGACCCCACACTACACATGGAGGACAAGGAGAGAGTGACAGACCCCACACTACACATGGAGGCCAGGTAGAGAGTGACAGACCCCGCACTACACATGGAGGGCAGGTAGAGAGCGACAGACCCCACACTACACATGTAGGCCAGGTAGAGAGCGACAGACTCCACACTACACATGGAGGACGGAGAGAGTGACAGACCCCGCACTACACATGGAGGGCAGGTAGAGAGTGGCAGACCCCACACTACACATGGAGGACAAGGAGAGAGTGACAGACCCCACACTACACATGGAGGCCAGGTAGAGAGTGACAGACCCCGCACTACACATGGAGGGCAGGTAGAGAGTGGCAGACCCCACACTACACATGGAGGACAAAGAGAGAGTGACAGACCCCACACTACACATGGAGGGCAGGGAGAGAGTGACAGACCCCACACTACACATGGAGGACAGGTAGAGAGTGACAGACCCCACACTACACATGGAGGCCAGGTAGAGAGTGACAGACCCCGCACTACACATGGAGGGCAGGTAGAGAGTGGCAGACCCCACACTACACATGGAGGACAAGGAGAGAGTGACAGACCCCACACTACACATGGAGGGCAGGTAGAGAGTGACAGACCCCACACTACACATGGAGGGCAGGTAGAGAGTGACAGACCCCACACTACACATGGAGGACAAAGAGAGAGTGACAGACCCCACACTACACATGGAGGGCAGGTAGAGAGTGACAGACCCCACACTACACATGGAGGGCAGGGAGAGAGTGACAGACCCCACACTACACATGGAGCTAAGCTGGGTTCTTCATAAAAACAGCATGTTTTTGTTTCACAATGTGAAGACCTCTTCAACTCAAGACATAAATGGTTGCAGTAGGTGACAGAGGCCAGATACCACCATAACGTGACACACGGGGAAATGAGGGTACAGTGTATAATGTGACACCCAGGAGACGAGGGGGACGGTATATATTGTGACACCCAGGAGATGAGGGGACGGTATATAATGTGACACCCAGGAGATGAGGGGACGGTACATAATGTGACAGCCAGGATATGAGGGGACAGAATACAATGTGATACCCAGGAGATGAGGGGACGGTATATAATGACACCCAGGAGACGAGAGGGCATTTAAATATTGTGAACCAAGAGATGAGGGGAAGGTTATAATGTGACACCCAGGAGATGAGGGGACTGTATTTTTTGGCACCCGGGATGGGGGGAATATATAAATGACCCCCGGGAGATGAGGGAGGGTATATTTGTGACACCGGAGATGGGGGACTGTAATAATGTACACCCAGGAGTAGGGAATAGTAAAATGACCCCCAGGAGATGGGGGACAGTATATATTGTGACCCCCGGGGAGATGAGGGGAATGTATATAAGTGCCCCCCAGGAGATGGGGGGGGACTGTATTAATGGACACCAGGAGATAGGGGAATGTTTTAAAAGGGACCCCCAGGAGATGGGGGGGCGGTTAAAAGTGACCCCCAGGAGTTGGGGGAAATAGTTATAATGTGACACCCAGGAGGGGGGGGGAAAGTATAAAGGGACCCCAGGGATGAGGGGAGGGTTAAAATGTGACCCCAAGGGATGGGGGGGAAAATATAAATGTACACCCAGGAGAAGGGGACTGTATAAATGTGACCCCCTGAGATTTGGGGACCATGTTAATGTGCCCGGGATTGAGGGGAGGGAAAACAATGTGACCCGGGGGGGCAAATAAACGTGATGTGATGGAGGCATATCCCGTATGTAGCTGGGCGAGAAAACCCCCTGGAGCAAAGACCCCCAAAATCAGCTCCTATTACCGCTGGCCCCAAGTCCGACCAGAACTGCTGCATTTGGAAAAAGTCAGCAAGACGGGGGTTCCACTCCCATCACAGTTGTCATGGAAACAGAGCTTTAACGCCAGCAGGGGTGGGGAAAACGGTGGTCCATTAACCTTTCTTGCTTCTAAATGGAACTAAAAAAGTAAAATATCAGAAATATCACCCCAGTGTGCAAGCCCATCCACAAAGGGGGAACAATTTGAAATAAGGGGCCACAAGCACATAAGCTAGGAAACGCAGAAAAAAGGAAAAGGAAAAAAACATGTAAAGCGACAGCAGGAAAAACAAAACCCCAAAATATGATATGAAAAAAAAAATAAATTTCAAACAAGTTACATTGCCAAAAAAAAAAATAAAAACCCCCTAAAGATGCAAATATGCAAGTAATTCCCCCGATAAAAAAAGCAAAAAAACAAAAAAGGTTAATTAGTAAAAAAAATCAAATAGATATTCCTTTTTGAAAAAAAAATATAAAAGAAAAACAAAAGTGTAAATCAAAAAAAAGTAAAAAATGTACAACCGAAAAAGAAGAAAAAATATGGAAAAAAAATAAAGTAAAAAAAAAATTAGAAAATAGCAAAGAAAAAAATAATCATATCGCGACGATCCCTTTCCCCCCCACCCGTGGGGTGTGTGGATGCTACACCCCCCCATA
>JARQOD010000001.1:493740649-493798268 GCA_033576555.1 Oophaga sylvatica | reverse complement strand
ATATGGGGGCATAATCTATGGAGCATCATATGGGGCACAATCTATGGAGCATCATATGGGGGCATAATACATGGAGCACCATATGGGGGCATAATCTATGGAGCATCATATGGGGGCATAATACATGGGGCAGCATATGGGGCACAATCTATGGAGCATCATATGGTGGCATAATACATGGAGCACCATATGGGGGGCATAATCTATGGAGCATCATATGGGGGGCATAATCTATGGAGCATCATATGGGGGCATAATACATGTGGCAGCATTTGGGGCACAATCTATGGAGCATCATATGGTGCATAATACATGGGGCAGAATATGGGGCACAATCTATGGAGCATCTTGTGGGGCATAATACATGGGCAGCATATGGGGCAAATCTATGGAGCATCATATGGGGGCATAATACATGTAGCACAATATGGGGTTATAATCTATGGAGCATCATATGGGGCATAATACATGGGGCAGCATATGGGGCACAATCTATGGAGCACAATCTATAGAGCATCTTGTGGGGCATAATACATGGGCAGCATATGGGGCATAATCTATGGAGCATCATATGGGGGCATAATACATGGGGCAGCATATGGGGCATAATCTATAGAGCATCATATGGGGGCATAATACATGGGGCAGCATATGGGGCAAATCTATGGAGCATCATATGGGGGCATTATACATGTAGCACAATATGGGGTTATAATCTATGGAGCATCATATGGGGGCATAATACATGGGGCAGCATATGGGGCACAATCTATAGAGCATCTTGTGGGGCATAATACATGGGCAGCATATGGGGCACAATCTATGGAGCATCATATGGGGGCATAATACATGGGGCAGCATATGGGGCACAATCTATGGAGCATCATATGGGGGCATAATACATGGGGCAGCATATGGGGCACAATCTATGGAGCATCATATGGGGTTATAATCTATGGAGCATCATATGGGGGCATAATACATGGGGCAGCATATGGGGCACAATCTATGGAGCACAATCTATAGAGCATCTTGTGGGGCATAATACATGGGCAGCATATGGGGCACAATCTATGGAGCATCATATGGGGGCATAATACATGGGGCAGCATATGGGGCACAATCTATGGAGCATCATATGGGGGCATAATACATGGGGCAGCATATGGGGCACAATCTATGGAGCATCATATGGGGGCATAATACATGGAGCACCATATGGGGGCATAATCTATGGAGCATCATATGGGGGCATAATACATGGGGCAGCATATGGGGCACAATCTATGGAGCATCATATGGTGGCATAATACATGGAGCACCATATGGGGGGCATAATCTTTGGAGCATCATATGGGGGCATAATACATGTGGCAGCATTTGGGGCACAATCTATGGAGCATCATATGGTGCATAATACATGGGGCATAATATGGGGCACAATCTATGGAGCATCTTGTGGGGCATAATACATGGGCAGCATATGGGGCATAATCTATAGAGCATCATATGGGGGCATAATACATGGGGCAGCATATGGGGCAAATCTATGGAGCATCATATGGGGGCATAATACATGTAGCTGTCACGCTGTCTAATGATATGTATACAATGTCAGTAAACTATTAATACAGGAACAACACTCTATACAACAACTAGTATAGCAACATCAGCATGTAAGTATAGAATAGATTTACCTGACACGATATCTGCTGAACTCAGGGTTAATCTTGAGGACTTGATGAGCTGAAACAGGAAAGAGGTGGACCGGGATCTAACCTGACCCTAAACTGGGTCCTAACTAATCCCTCACCTTGGAGGTACTGATAATGGTTCAGAGGTCCAAGTCTCCAACCTAACCCTGTCTCCTATCAGACCCTGAACCCTGTAATCAGTCCTAAGAAGGATCCTGACTACTACCAAAGGGATATGGGCTGATCTTAGCTAAATACACAGATTAGACATATAAGACAGACAGGATAACACTCGCTTGCATACACACTCAAACACCAAAGGAACATAAATGGTCTGGGAAATAAACTCTAACCAAGCTGAGCTTAGAACAACTAAGGAGCTCACAACTAAAGTCTATACAGATTCATTCCTATCTGTGGTCTGCATGAAGGTTTCACTGGCAACTCCCCAAGCAGACAACCAGGAATTTAAAGGAAACCAATCAACAAATAATCAATTGCAGCCGGGAGAAACTGCACCCAGTCCCAGCACCGAGCACAGACAGAATTAACTCCCTAGCTGCCAAACACAAAGAAACAGCAGCTCAGCTGTGAGAAGTCAAAATGTGCAACCGCGACGATCTTCGTGGCAATGCACACATGACAGTACCCCCCCTTCTACGAGGGGCCTCCGGACCCTCAGGGCCAGGCCTGCCCGGGTGAGTTCTGTGGAAGGTCCGAACCAAACGATCTGCGTTAACATCAGACGCAGGGACCCACGTCCTCTCCTCTGGACCATACCCCTTCCAATGCACCAAGTACTGAAGGGACCGGCGATTCAGACGTGAGTCAATGATCTTTGATACTTGAAATTCCAAGTTACCATTGACCAACACAGGAGGAGGAGGTAGAGGTGACGGAATGACTGGTGCCACATACCTTTTAAGTAATGACTTGTGGAACACATTATGAATTTTAAACGTAGGAGGGAGGTCCAGACGAAATGCCACAGGATTAATTATGGAACTGATCCTGTACGGCCCGATGAATCTGGGACCCAGTTTCCAGGAGGGCACTTTAAGTTTTATATTCCTGGTAGACAACCATACCAGATCGTTCACATTCAGATCTGGACCAGAAACTCTCCTCCTATCAGCCATACGTTTGTAACGGTTCCCCATCGCACTCAGATTATTCAATACACCTCTCCACACAGAAGCAAGTGACGACGAGAAACGCTCCTCCTCAGGAACCCCAGAAGGGCCCCCTCCATTGAAAGTACAAAACTGGGGATGAAAACCATATGCCCCAAAAAACGGGGACTTACCAGTGGACTCGCTCCGCCTGTTGTTAAGAGCGAACTCTGCCAGAGGCAAGAAAGAAGACCAGTCCTCTTGGTTCTCTGAGACAAAAAACCGGAGATATGTCTCTAAGCTCTGATTCAGACGCTCTGTCTGACCATTGGTCTGCGGATGAAAAGCCGAGGAAAATGACAATTGCATCCCCCGACGTAAACAAAATGCCCTCCAAAATTTGGACACAAACTGAGACCCCCTATCTGACACCACATCAGAAGGCAACCCATGAAGTCTAACGATCTCCCTAATGAACACCTGCGCCAGAGTTTTAGCATTAGGGAGTGCAGGAAGAGCAACGAAATGTGCCATCTTACTGAACCTGTCAACAACCACCAGTATGACAGTATTCCCTGACGACGGAGGAAGGTCCGTAATGAAGTCCATAGATAAATGAGTCCATGGACGCTCCGGAAGTTTCAAGGGTAAAAGGGTCCCAGACGGACGGGTATGAGGGGTTTTAGAGCGAGCACACACCCCACATGACGCGAAAAAAGTTATAACATCTTTATTAGCATTAGGCCACCAAAACCGGCGAGAAAGGAGATCTAAAGTAGCCTTACTCCCTGGATGTCCTGCTAGAGCAGAATTATGATGTGCCTCAATAACCTTCTGTCTCAACAGATTTGGGACAAACAGTCTCCCTGGAGGTCCTGCAGGGGCGTCCCCCTGAGCCGCTAACACCTCCTCCTCAAGCTCAGAAAATACAGCCGACACTACCACCCCCTCCTGAAGGATAGGACTCGGGTCATCCGTTTTCCCGGCCCCTGGGAAACTGCGAGACAAGGCATCAGCCTTTACATTCTTAGACCCCGGGCGATAAGTGACGACAAAATTAAACCTGGTAAAAAACAACGACCATCGAGCTTGTCTGGAATTCAGACGCTTAGCGGATTCCAAATACAACAGGTTCTTGTGATCAGTAATAACGGTAACCGGGTGGACTGCCCCCTCCAAAAAGTGACGCCATTCTTCAAAAGCTAACTTAATGGCCAAAAGTTCCCTATTGCCGATATCATAATTCCTTTCGGCGGACGACAATTTCTTAGAAAAGAAAGCGCACGGATGCCATTTACCAGGGGACGGACCCTGGGACAATATAGCACCCACCCCTACGTCAGACGCATCCACCTCCACAATGAACGGCTGAGATGCATCTGGTTGGATGAGAACGGGTGCCGAAGCAAAACATTTTTTCAAAGAGGAAAAGGCTTGGCAAGCTTTGTCCGACCATTTAGAAAAATCCGTCCCTTTTCTTGTCATGTCAGTGAGAGGTTTGACGACAGATGAGAAATTACAAATAAATTTCCGGTAGTAGTTAGCAAACCCCAAAAAACGCTGCAGAGCCTTAAGATCCCCTGGCTGATCCCATTCAAGCACTGCTCTCACCTTTTCAGGGTCCATACGTAAACCGGAAGCTGACACCAAAAAACCCAAAAACTGAAGTTCCTGTACGGCAAATACACACTTCTCCAGTTTGGCGTATAATTTATTGTCTCGCAAGATCTGCAACACCTGTCTCACATGCTCCTGATGAGACACAAGATCTGGCGAGTAAATTAAAATGTCGTCCAAATATACAACCACAAACAGCCCCACAAGGTGACGAAAAATGTCATTAACAAAATGTTGGAATACTGCTGGTGCAGTAGTCAGACCAAAAGGCATGACTAGGTTCTCATAATGTCCCTCCGGCGTGTTAAACGCCGTTTTCCACTCATCCCCCTCTTTTATCCTAATCAGATTATACGCCCCCCTGAGATCCAATTTAGAAAACCATTTGGCGCCAACAATTTGATTGAAGAGATCAGGAATAAGAGGGAGTGGATACGGATCTCGAACAGTAATCCGATTAAGTTCGCGGAAATCCAAGCAAGGGCGTAGGCCTCCATCTTTCTTCTTCACAAAGAAGAACCCCGCGGCTACTGGGGAAGATGAAGGTCTAATATGCCCTTTGGCCAGACTTTCAGAAATATAATCTTTCATAGCCTGCCTCTCAGGACCAGAAAGATTATACAACCTAGCTTTAGGCAACTTAGCATCAGGAAGGAGATTAATAGAGCAGTCATACACGCGATGAGGAGGCAACTCCTGACACCCCTCCTCAGAGAAAACATCCCCAAAATCCTCCAAAAAAGGAGGCAATGTACTAGGCACGACCGCACTGATGACTGTGTTCATGCAGTTGCTTTTGCAAAACTCACCCCATTGGCTTATTTCTCTGGACTGCCAATTAATCACAGGGTTATGTTTAACCAACCAAGGAAGTCCCAACACAATGGGAGTAGGTAGACCCTCCAACACATAACAAGATAATTGTTCCCTATGTATTGCCCCTACCCGAAGGTCAATGTTATGAACCTCATGAACAAAGCTACCTTGGCCGAGAGGCCTGGCGTCAATGGAGAATATAGGGATCGGTTTGACCAATACACTCAGATGCATACCTTGAGCCTGAGCAAACTGAGCGTCAACCAGATTAGCCCCGGAACCACTATCAAGAAGAACAGACAATCTCTCCACTCTCGTACCAACTACCACCTCCACTGGTACAAGGAACTGAGAAGAACTGGCGGATGAAATACATACTCCCAGGTTGTCGTCCACCACACAACCTGGGATTAACAGTTTTTCCGGTGACTTTTGGCTCAACAAGGCACGGGATGGACATTCTCCAACAAAATGTCCCTCTTTCCCGCAGAAAAAAACATCTTCTAGTCCTGCGGCGTACCGCCAATCCCCTCCTACGAAATGATGTCCCTCCCAACTGCATAGGCTCATCCGAACAGACAAGGGGAACCTCAACATAAGGGACTTTAGTGGTAGGTGGAGAAACAACAGGGAGTGGGGTTACCTCACCCCTCTCCCAAGCCGTCTATCAGTACGGATAGCTAAGGCCATAGCAGCCTCCAGAGAAGGAGGAGACTCATACTGAGCCAAAACGTCTTTTAATTTATCAGAAAGCCCATGACAAAACTGGCTCCTAAGAGCTGGGTCATTCCACTGAGTATCTGTGGCCCATCTACGAAACTCAGAAGCAAATTCCTCTGCCGGACGATCTCCCTGCTGTATCTTACGTAATTTTGTCTCAGCAAGAGAGACCCGATCTGGGTCATCATATACCAATCCCAGGGCAGTAAAAAATTGATCTACAGACAGTAGAGCCGGGGATCCCGGAGGAAGGGAAAATGCCCAGGATTGAGGGTCCCCTTGCAGAAGTGAGATAACAATTCCCACTCTCTGCTCCTCACTCCCTGATGATCGAGGCCGAAGCCGAAAATACAATTTACATGCCTCCCGGAAGGTGAAAAATTTGTCTCGCCCACCAGTGAACCTGTCCGGGAGAGCAACCTTAGGTTCAACTCTGGTTTGCTCCAGGGGAGACAAAACTTTGGACTTAATGTCCGTAAGCTCCATGGATAATCCCTGCAACTGCAGAGCCAGCTGGGCTACTGGATCCATGGTAACTGGAGATAATTTTTATGGCCAGTGAAAATGTCACGCTGTCTAATGATATGTATACAATGTCAGTAAACTATTAATACAGGAACAACACTCTATACAACAACTAGTATAGCAACATCAGCATGTAAGTATAGAATAGATTTACCTGACACGATATCTGCTGAACTCAGGGTTAATCTTGAGGACTTGATGAGCTGAAACAGGAAAGAGGTGGACCGGGATCTAACCTGACCCTAAACTGGGGTCCTAACTAATCCCTCACCTTGGAGGTACTGATAATGGTTCAGAGGTCCAAGTCTCCAACCTAACCCTGTCTCCTATCAGACCCTGAACCCTGTAATCAGTCCTAAGAAGGATCCTGACTACTACCAAAGGGATATGGGCTGATCTTAGCTAAATACACAGATTAGACATATAACAGACAGGATAACACTCGCTTGCATACACACTCAAACACCAAAGGAACATAAATGGTCTGGGAAATAAACTCTAACCAAGCTGAGCTTAGAACAACTAAGGAGCTCACAACTAAAGTCTATACAGATTCATTCCTATCTGTGGTCTGCATGAAGGTTTCACTGGCAACTCCCCAAGCAGACAACCAGGAATTTAAAGGAAACCAATCAACAAATAATCAATTGCAGCCGGGAGAAACTGCACCCAGTCCCAGCACCGAGCACAGACAGAATTAACTCCCTAGCTGCCAAACACAAAGAAACAGCAGCTCAGCTGTGAGAAGTCAAAATGTGCAACCGCGACGATCTTCGTGGCAATGCACACATGACAGTAGCAAAATATGGGGTTATAATCTATGGAGCATCATATGGGGGCATAATACATGGGGCAGCATATGGGGCACAATCTATGGAGCACAATCTATAGAGCATCTTGTGGGGCATAATACATGGGCAGGATATGGGGCATAATCTATGGAGCATCATATGGGGCATAATACATGGGGCAGCATATGGGGCATAATCTATAGAGCATCATATGGGGGCATAATACATGGGGCAGCATATGGGGCAAATCTATGGAGCATCATATGGGGCATTATACATGTAGCACAATATGGGGTTATAATCTATGGAGCATCATATGGGGGCATAATACATGGGGCAGCATATGAGGCACAATCTATGGAGCACAATCTATAGAGCATCTTGTGGGGCATAATACATGGGCAGCATATGGGGCACAATCTATGGAGCGTCATATGGGGGCATAATACATGGGGCAGCATATGGGGCACAATCTATGGAGCATCATATGGGGGCATAATACATGGGGCAGCATATGGGGCCCAATCTATGGAGCATCATATGGGGGCATAATACATGGAGCACCATATGGGGGCATAATCTATGGAGCATCATATGGGGGCATAATACATGGGGCAGCATATGGGGCACAATCTATGGAGCATCATATGGTGGCATAATACATGGAGCACCATATGGGGGGCATAATCTATGGAGCATCATATGGGGGCATAATACATGTGGCAGCATTTGGGGCACAATCTATGGAGCATCATATGGTGCATAATACATGGGGCAGAATATGGGGCACAATCTATGGAGCATCTTGTGGGGCATAATACATGGGCAGCATATGGGGCATAATCTATAGAGCATCATATGGGGGCATAATACATGGGGCAGCATATGGGGCAAATCTATGGAGCATCATATGGGGGCATAATACATGGGGCAGCATATGGGGCACAATCTATGGAGCATCATATGGGGGCATAATACATGGGGCAGCATATGGGGCCCAATCTATGGAGCATCATATGGGGGCATAATACATGGAGCACCATATGGGGGCATAATCTATGGAGCATCATATGGGGGCATAATACATGGGGCAGCATATGGGGCACAATCTATGGAGCATCATATGGTGGCATAATACATGGAGCATCATATGGGGGCATAATACATGTGGCAGCATTTGGGGCACAATCTATGGAGCATCATATGGTGCATAATACATGGGGCAGAATATGGGGCACAATCTATGGAGCATCTTGTGGGGCATAATACATGGGCAGCATATGGGGCATAATCTATAGAGCATCATATGGGGGCATAATACATGGGGCAGCATATGGGGCAAATCTATGGAGGGATCATATGGGGGCATAATACATGTAGCACAATATGGGGTTATAATCTATGGAGCATCATATGGGGGCATAATACATGGGGCAGCATATGGGGCACAATCTATGGAGCACAATCTATAGAGCATCTTGTGGGGCATAATACATGGGCAGCATATGGGGCATAATCTATGGAGCATCATATGGGGCATAATACATGGGGCAGCATATGGGGCACAATCTATGGAGCATCTTGTGGGGCATAATACATGGGCAGAATATGGGGCATAATCTATGGAGCATCATATGGGGGCATAATACATGTAGCACAATATGGGGTTATAATCTATGGAGCATCATATGGGGGCATAATACATGGGGCAGCATATGGGGCACAATCTATGGAGCATCTTGTGAGGCAAAATACATGGGGCAGCATATGGGGCACAATCTATAGAGCATCTTGTGGGGCATAATACATGGGCAGCATATGGGGCATAATCTATGGAGCATCATATGGGGGCATAATACATGGGGCAGCATATGGGGCACAATCTATGGAGCATCTTGTGGGGCATAATACATGGGCAGAATATGGGGCATAATCTATGGAGCATCATATGGGGGCATAATACATGTAGCACAATATGGGGTTATAATCTATGGAGCATCATATGGGGGCATAATACATGGGGCAGCATATGGGGCACAATCTATGGAGCATCTTGTGGGGCATAATACATGGGCAGCATATGGGGCATAATCTATGGAGCATCTTGTGGGGCATAATATATGGGGCAGCATATGGGGCATAATCTGTGGAGCAGCATATGGGGCATAATCTGTGGAGCAGCATATGGGGCATAATCTATGGAGCAGCACATGGGGCTCCTGATTAAATATGGCTATTCAAAAACATTTAACCTACTTTCATTTTACTTTTATTGGTATCTATTTTTATTTTTGAAATTTACCAGAAGCTGCCTCATTTTCCACCCTAGGCTTATACTCGAGTCAATAAGTTTTCCCAGTTTTTTGTGGCAAAATTAGGGGGGTCGGCTTATACTCGAGTATATACGGTAAATAAAAAAACAAAAAATAAATAAAAGTACACATATTTAGTATTGCCGCAGCCGTAACTACCCGCCCTATAAAACTGTCCTACTAGTTAACCCCTTTAGTGAACCCCTTAAAAAAAAAAAGGCAAAAAACAATGCTTTATCATCATACTGCCGAACAAAAAGTGGAATAACACGCAATCAAAAAGACGGATATAAATAAACATGGTACCGCTGAAAACATAATCTTGTCCCGCAAAAAACGAGCCGCCATACAGCGTCATCAGCGAAAAAATAAAAAAGTTATAGCTCGCAGAATAAAGCGATGCAAAAATAATTACTTTTTATAGAAAATTGATTTTATTGTATAAAAGCGCCAAAACATAAAAAAATGATATAAATGAGGTATCGCTGTAATCGTACTAACACGAAGAATAAAACCGCTTTATCGATTTTACCACACGCGGAAAGGTATAAACGCCCCCTCCCCCCAAAAGAAATTCATGAATTACTGGTTTTTGTTCATTCTGCCTCCCAAAAATAAGAATAAAAAGCGATCAAAAAATGTCTTGTGCCCAAAAATGATACCAATAAAAACATCAACTTGTCCCGCAAAAAATAAGACCTCACATGACTCTGTGGGCCAAAATATGGAAAAATTATAGCTCTCAAAATGTGGTGATGCAAAAACTATTTTTTGCAATAAAAAGCGTCTTTTAGAGTGTGACAGCTGCCAAACATAAAAACCAGCTATAAATAGTAAATCAAACCCCCCATTATCACTCCCTTAGTTAAGGAAAAATAATAAAATAAAAAAAATGTATTTATTTCCATTTTCCCGTTAGGAGTAGGGTTAGGATTAGGGGTGTGTTAGGGTTAGATTTGTGGTTAGGGTTATGGTTAGGGTTGGGACTAGGGTTAGGGGTGTGTTGGGGTTTGTGTTGGAGTTAGAATTGGGGGATTTCCACTGTTTAGGCACATCAGGGGCTCTCCAAACGTGACATGGTGTCTGATCTCAATTCCAGCCAATTCTGCATTGAAAAAGTCAAACATTGCTCCTTCCCTTCCGAGCTCTGCCATGCGCCCAAACAGTTGCTTACCCCCACATATGGAGTATCAGCGTACTCAGGACAAATTGCACTATAAGTCTTGGGTCCAATTTCTTCTGTTACCCTTGGGAAAGTAAAAAATTGGGGTCTAAAAGATCATGTTTGTGGAAAAAATATGATTTTTATTTTCACGCCCAGGCGTTATAAACTTCTGTGAAGGGGTTGGGGGTTCAAAGTGCTCACCACACATCTAGATAAGTTCCTTTGGGGGTCTAGCTTCCAAAATGGGGTCACTTGTGGGGGTTTCCACTGTTTAGGCACTCTCCAAACGCGACATCACGCCCACAGACCATTCCATCAAAGTCTGCATTCCTAAACGTCACTACTTCCCTTCCGAGCCCCAACGTGTGCCCATACAGTAGTTTTCTCCCACATATGGGGTATCAGCGTACTCAGGAAAAATTGCACAACTTTTGGGTTCCAATTTCTCCTGGTACCCTTGGGAAAATAAAAAAAAATTGGAACTGAAGTAAATATTTTGTTAAAAAAAAAATGTTCATTTTTTTAAACATTCCAAAGATTCCTGTGAAGTACCTGAAGGGTTAATACACTTCTTGAATGTGGTTTTGAGCACCTTGAGGGTGCAGTTTTTAGAATGTTGTCACTTTTGGATATTTTCTATCACATAGACCCCTCAAAGTGACTTCAAATGTGATGTGGTCCCTAAAAAAAAACGGTGTTGTAAAAATGAGAAATCGCTGGTCAACTTTTAACCCTTATAACTTCCTAACAAAAAAAATTTTGTTTCCAAAATTGTGCTGATGTAAAGTAGACATGTGGGAAATGTTATTTAGTAACTATTTTGTGTGACATATTTCTCTCTTAAGGGCATAAAAATTCAAAGTTTGAAAATTGCTAAATTTTCGCCATATTTCCATTTTTTCAAAAATAAACGCAAGTTATATTAAAGAAATTTTACTACTAGCATGAATTACAATATGTCACGAGAAAACATTCTCAGAATTGCCAAGATCCGTTGAAGCGTTCCAGAGTTATAACCTCATAAAGGGGCAGTGGTCAGAATTGTAAAAATTGGCCCGGTCATTAACGTGCAAAACCACCCTTGGGGGTTACGGGGTTAAGAAGGGGTTTTGGATGCAAAACCGCCAAATAAATGTCCCCAAATCTGCTCAACTTGAAGTCAACCTTGTCATTGATTATAAACTTGTAGGACACCCTGGAGACATGAAAATATAAGAACTACTGCTTCGTTGTTTTTGGTGGCCTAATTGTAGGAAAGATGTGATAAAATATGTTTACTCCTGTTTAACATGCGCACGGAACAAGACGCCACGATCTTCTCCTCTAGGACTCCTTCAGCCTCTTCCAGTGCCATCCAGGCCTTGAGGATCAGTCTCAATGGATTTTATCGTGGACCTACCTCCATCTAAAGAAATTATCTGTGTTGGGGTGGATCCGCTCTCAAAGATGGCCCATTTTATTCCAACTAAAGAGGTTCCTACCACTGAAGAAACCGCAGAATTAATGTTCAAAGAGATATGAAGGCTGCATTGAATTCCTGACAATGTAATTTCTGATTGAGGTGTTCAGTTTACATCAAGGTTTTGGAAAAGATTCAATATAGCTTTAGGCGTTACTGTCAATTTGTATTCTGCCTTCCACCCACAATCCAATGGCCAGACTGAAAGAATGAGCTAAAATCTCAAACAATACCTGCGCTGTTGTATTTTTTACCTACAGGATGACTGGGTGGACTATTTACCAAGAGCACAATTTGCTTATAATAACTCCAAAGTTCTAAATCCCAAAGCCCATTTTTTGCTAACTATGGCGTGCATCCAGTATTTATTCCTAATCTTCCATTTAATACTTTGCTTCCTGCTGTTACTGAAAGACTTACAGAGTTTCAGAAAGTTCAGAAAGAACTAACTGAGATGTAACAAAAGGCCCAAGAAGATTACAAATAAACAGCAGATAAACATCACAAAACCCATCCTACCCTTCAGGTCGGTGACACGGCTTAGCAATCTACAAAAAAAAAATCTGAAAACGAACGTATCGTCTTCTAAATTGGGTCAAAAATTCATAGGACCTTTTAAAATTTCTGCACAATTTAACCCAGTTGCTTTCCGTTTAAAACTTCCTAACAGCCTGAAAATTCACCCTGTGTTCCATGTATCCTTGCTCAAACCATTTGGTGAAAACCCGTTTCCAGGAAAAACTCAGCCACCTCCTCCACCAGAAAAAATCCATGGTGAAGAAGAGTACATTGTGAATGAAATTCTCGACTGTAGAACATTTAGAAGTGTTGCACAGCTTCTGAATCCACACTTTTGCAGTAGCTTCACAGAGCAGGCTGCATGGGATAATAAGCTTTTACTTCTTACAACATGAGGTAAAAGAAGAATGCACAGTCATTTTAGCATTGTATCAGGAAACAGGAACAAAACGAAAGTGAAAGTACAAGTGAGACTATTTCTTATACAATACATTAAACAGAAGGAAACGTTACACAACATCGCCATCTATTGTCAGGTCAGCATAAAGTCCTCCTTTTACTTATAATAAGTCCTAATCTGTTGCATATGCCAACCACCCTTTCTCAACAGTAAGGACTTATTCAATCAAACCCAACTTTTTTATTAGTCTCTGATGTTGATCAGCATTCAACGCCTTCGTGAAAATGTCTGCTGTCATTTCTTCAGTAGGACAATACTCCAACTTCAAGACTCCTTGATCCTCTTTTAGTTTTGTTGGTTCCAAGTGTGATTGTCCTAATTCTGTCAACAATTGTCTTAACCACAGTACTTCTTGTCTTTCTATCTGTATTACTAGGTACTGTTCTACATTTCCCAAGTCTTTGATTTCAAAATTTTGTTTCAGGATTTTTAGAATGTTTTCTTTATCCCTTTCTTGTTTAACCCCTTAATGTCCATGGACGTGCACAGTCCGTCATGGCAAGGTGCCAGTTCCGGCACCAGGACGGACTGTGCACGTCATGCCTTTGATCTACCACTGCGTGTAAACACGCAGTGGTAGATCAGTGCCGACAGCTGTCACAGACAGCTGACAGGCATGGCAAGCGGTGCGGGGACCTTTGCCGTCGGTCCCCGCACCCACAGCGCTGTGATTGGTCAGTCAATCTGACTGACCAAACACAGCAGCGATCGCGCAGGAGAAGCTGAAATTTCAGCTTCTCCAGCGCGATCAGTGCAGGAGCCGGCGCTGCAGTGGCCAGGCTTCCTGCACTGACAGCCAGGAGCGGAGCCCCCACCGCCCCTGGCTGTTAACCCCCTGACTGCTGCGATCCAGCGATCGCAGAGCTCAGGGTGGGAGGCAGAGGGTCGGGAGCTCCCTCTGCCTCAGATCGGCGCCCTGCAATGTATTTGCAGGGCCCGATCTCTGCCTTGATGACCCGGGGGTTGTCATGACAACCTCCGGGTCATTTAGCTACAGGAAGCTGCTGTGATCATGTCACAGCAGTTTTCCCCATAGGTGCAATGCATTGCAATGCTGGAGCATTGCAATGCATTGTAACTGCAATAAAAAGTAAAAAAAAGTGAAAGTCCCATAAAGGGACAAGTTAAAAAAAATCATTTTTTTAAAAAAATTGTAAAAAAAATATTAAAAAATAATTTAGAAAAAACCCCCTAAAAAATACACATTTTTATGTAATAAAAAAAATAAAAAACAAAAAAAATACACGTTAGGTATCGCCACGTCCGTAAAAATCCCATCTATAAAAGCGTAACCCTAGTTAACCCCTTCAGTGAAAGCCGTAAAAAAAAAAACACAAAAAAGTAGTAAATTATACTTTTTCCAAGCGGTATCATCATACCTCTTGGAAAAAGTGCAATAACACGCGATCAAAAAGTCAGATATAAATAATCATGGTACCGCTGAAAACGTCATCTTGTCCCGCAAAAAACAAGCCGCTATACAGCATCATCAGCGAAAAAATAAAAAAGTTATAGCTCGCGGAATAAACTGATGCAAAAATAATTATTTTTTCTATAAAATTTTTTATTGTGTAAAAAACGCCAAAACATAAAAAAAAAATATATAAATGAGGTATCGCTGTAATCGTAGTGATCCGAAGAATAAAGCTCCTTTATCAATTTTACCACACGCGGAACGGAGGAAAAAAAAAAACAATTCCTGAATTGCTGGTTTTTGTTCATTCTGCTTCCACAAAAATCGGAATAGGAAGCGATCAAAAAACGTTATGTGCCCGAATATGGTACCAATAAATACGTCAGCTCGTCCCGCAAAAAATAAGCCCACAGATAACTCTGTCGGCCGAAATATGGAAAAATTATAGCTCTCAAAATACGGCGATGCAAAAATTTCTTACAAAAAATTATTCCAAAAAAAAGCATCTTTTAGAGTGTGACAGAAGCTAAACATGAAAAAAGGATGTAAATCTGGTATCGCTGTAATCGCACCGACCCGAAGAATAAAGTCGCCTAATCACTAATACCGCACGAGGAACAGCGTAAAAAAGAAAACCAATTCTTCACCTTTTGTAGATTTGTTCATTGTGCCTCCCAAAGATCGCAGTAAGGCGATCACAGTGGTTCCCCCCCACATATGGGGTATCAGTGTACTCAGGACAAAATGCACAATGCTTTTAGGGTCCTATTTCTCCTGTTACCCTTAGAAAAATAAAAATTTGGGGGCAAAAAGGTCATTTTTGTGGAAAAAAATATGATTTTTTTATTTTCACGGCTCTACGTTATAAACTTCTATGAAGCCCTTGGGGGTTCAAAGTGCTGACCACACATCTAGATAAGTTCCTTGGGGGGTCTAGTTTGCAAAATGGGGTCATTTGTGGGGGGTTTCTACTGTTTAGGCACATCAGGGGGTCTCCAAGCGCGACATGACACCCGAAGACTATTCCATCAAAGTTTGCATTTAAAAACGGTGCTCCTTCCCTTTCGATCTCTGCCATGCATCAAAATAGTGGTTCCCCCCCACATATGGGATATCAGCGTACTCAGGACAAATTGCACAATAGCTTTTGGGGTCCTATTTCTCCTGTTACCCTTATAAAAATAAAAATTTGGGGCAAAAAGATTATTTTTGTGGAAAAAAATATGATTTTTTTATTTTCACGGCTCTACGTTATAAACTTTTGTGAAGCACTTGGGGTTCAAAGTGCTCACCACACATCTAGATAAGTTCCTTGGGGGGTCTAGTTTCCAAAATGGAGTCACTTGTGGGGGGTTTCTACTGTTTAGGCACATCAGGGGCTCTCCAAACGTGACATGACACCCGCAGACCATTCCATCAAAGTCTGCATTTGAAAAAGGCGCTCCTTCCCTTTCGAGCTCTGCCATGCGTCAAAATAGTGGTTTACCCCCACATATGGGGTATCAGCGTACTCAGGACTAATTGCACAATAAATTTTGGGGTCCTGTTACCCTTTGGAAAATAACAATTGGGGGTGGAAAGATCATTTTTGTGGAAAAGATATGATTTTTTAATTTTACGGCTCTACGTTATAACCTTCTGTGAAGCGCTTGGGGGTTGAAAGCTCTCATAACACATTTAGATAAGTTCCTTTGGGGGTCTAGTTTCCAAAATGGGGTCACTTGTGGGGGTTTCCACTGTTTAGGCACACAGGGACTCTCCAAATGCGACATGGCGTCCAATCTCAATTCCAGCCAAAAAAGTCAAATGGCGCTGCTTCCCTTCCGAGCTCTGCCATGCGCCCAAATAGTGGTTTACCCCCACATATGGGGTATCAGCGTACTCAGGACTAATTGCACAATAACTTTTGGGGTCCTTTTATCCTTTGGAAAATAAAAATTGGGATGAAAAGATCATTTTTGTGGAAAAAATATGATTTTTTAATTTTACGGCTCTACGTTATAACCTTCTGTGAAGCCCTTGGGGGTTAAAAGCTCTCACAACACATTTAGATAAGTTCCTTGGGGGGTCCAGTTTCCAAAATGGGGTCACTTGTGGGGGTTTCCACTGTTTAGGCACACAGGGACTCTCCAAATGCGACATGGCGTCCAATCTCAATTCCAGCCAAAAAAGTCAAATGGCGCTGCTTCCCTTCCGAGCTCTGCCATGCGCCCAAATAGTGGTTTACCCCCACACATGGGGTATCGGTGTACTCTGGAGAAATTGTACAACAAATATTGTGGTTCATTTTCTCCTGATACCCTTGACAAAATTTAAAAAAATTGTGTCGAAAGAAAAATTTTGGGAAAAAAAGTTAAATGTTCATTTTTTCCTTCCACATTGTTTCAATTCTTGTGAAGTACCTGAAGGGTTAATAAACTTCTTGAATGTGGCTTTGAACACGTTGAGGGGTGCAGTTTTTAGAATGGTGTCACTTTTGGGTATTTTCTGTCATATTGACCCCTCAAATTCACTTCAAATGTGAGGTGGTCCCTAAAAAAATGGTTTTGTAAATTTTGTTGGAAAAATGAGAAATCGCTGGTCAACTTTTAACACTTATAACTTCCTAACAAAAAAAAATGTTGGTTCCAAAATTGTGCTGATGTAAAGTAGACATGTGGGAAATGTTATTTATTAACTAATTTTTGTGACATATCTCTCTGATTTAATGGCATAAAAATTAAAAGTTTAAAAATTGCAAAATTTTCAAAATTTTTGCCATATTTCCGTTTTTTTCATAAATAAACGCAAGTTATATTGAAGAAATTTTACCACTATCATGAAGTACAATATGTCACGAGAAAACTGTCTCAGAATCGCCAAGATCCGTATAAGCGTTCCAGAGTTATAACCTCATAAAGGACAGTGGTCAGAATTGTAAAAATTGGCCTGGTCTTTAACCTACAAAATGGCTTGGTCATTAAGGGGTTAAAACAAATCAAAATGTCGTCTACATACAGTACAGACCAAAAGTTTGGACACACCTTCTCATTCAAAGATTTTTCTGTATTTTCATGGCTATGAAAATTGTAGAATCACACTGAAGGCATCAAAACTATGAATTAACACATGTGGAATTATACATTACACTTTACAAAAAAGTGTGAAACAACTGAAAATATGTCTTATATTCTAGGTTCTTCAAAGTAGCCACCTTTTGCTTTGATTACTCCCCAACAGTGTCACCAGCAAAGCACCATCACACCACCTCCTCCATGCTTCACGGTGGGAACTAGGCATGTAGAGTCCATCCGTTCACCTTTTCTGCGTGCAAAGCAGTAATCAAAGCAAAAGGTGGCTACTTTGAAGAACCTAGAAAATAAGACATTTTCAGTTGTTTCACACTTTTTGTAAAGTGTAATGTATAATTCCACATGTGTTAATTCATAGTTTTGATGCCTTCAGTGTGATTCTACAATTTTCATAGTCAAAATACATTAAACAGAAGGAAACGTTACACAACATCGCCATCTATTGTCAGGTCAGCATAAAGTTCTCCTTTTACTTATAATAAGTCCTAATCTGTTGCATATGCCAACAAGAAGATTACAATATTTGGTGCAATGGAAGGGTTACAGACCAGAAGATAATTCATGGGAGCCATGCCATAAGGGAAACCCAGGCTTACAAGAGCCTTTCATCAAGGGCATCCAGAGAAGCCAGTGTCTAAGATATCCAGAGGCCATCCTAGAATTAGGTAACTACTTTCAGGGCTCGAATCCAGTAGCTCTTGTGGATCAGGCAGCAGCTCTTCCCTCCGAGCTATTCAGCTAGCTGGACAGTTCCTTACTAACTCAGATACTAGTACCTGTGTTGTTACTGATTGGCTCCACCCTGTAATCTCCGGACTGAACACCCTACTTAAACCTGGCATTGCACTTTTTCCTTTGCGAGATTATTAAGCTCCCAGCCTTTAGACAAGCTCTTTCTCCACCTGCTGCTTCCTCCAAACTATACTGTTGCTCACGTGTACTGACCTCTGGCTAACTCCTGACTATGCTACCAGCTGGTGCTGCCCTTAGTGGTTGCAACACCACTACTCCAACTCAGGTCAGTTCATAACACTGTCTCTAAAGCAGTGGTCCCCAACCTTTTTTGCACCAGGGATCGGCTTCAAGCAAGACCATTCTTCCATGGCCCAGCAGGGCGGGGATGGAGGTGTGGCAGGGGTGGGGCTTTTGTCATAAGGGGGCATGGCTATGGACGGGGTTGTAGTTTAGTAGTAGTGCATACTTATTATTTAATTATAACATTTATAATGTGAACGTAACTCCCTTGTATACAAGGCTCCGCTCCCACCCTTGTATACAAGGCTCCGCTCCCACCCTTGTATACAAGGCTCCGCTCCCACCCTTATATACAATGCTCCACTCCCACCCTTGTATACAAGGCTCCGCTCCCACCCTTGTATACAAGGCTCCACTCCCATCCTTGTATGCATGGCTCCGCTCCCACCTTTGTATTCATGGCTCCGCTCCCACCCTTGTATACAAGGCTCCGCTCCCATCCTCGCATACATGGCTCCGCTCCCACCCTTGTATGCATGGCACTGCTCCCATCCTTGTATACACGGCTCCGCTCCCACCCTCCTATGCATGGCTCCGCTCCCACCCTCGTATGCATGTGTCATGTGTGCATTGCCACGAAGATCATCGCGGTTGCACATTTTGACTTCTCACAGCTGAGCTGCTGTTTCTTTGTGTTTGGCAGCTAGGGAGTTAATTCTGTCTGTGCTCGGTGCTGGGACTGGGTGCAGTTTCTCCCGGCTGCAATTGATTATTTGTTGATTGGTTTCCTTTAAATTCCTGGTTGTCTGCTTGGGGAGTTGCCAGTGAAACCTTCATGCAGACCACAGATAGGAATGAATCTGTATAGACTTTAGTTGTGAGCTCCTTAGTTGTTCTAAGCTCAACTTGGTTAGAGTTTATTTCCCAGACCATTTATGTTCCTTTGGTGTTTGAGTGTGTATGCAAGCGAGTGTTATCCTGTCTGTCTTATATGTCTAATCTGTGTATTTAGCTAAGATCAGCCCATATCCCTTTGGTGGTAGTCAGGATCCTTCTTAGGACTGATTACAGGGTTCAGGGTCTGATAGGAGACAGGGTTAGGCTGGAGACTTGGACCTCTGAACCATTATCAGTACCTCCAAGGTGAGGGATTAGTTAGGACCCCAGTTTAGGGTCAGGTTAGATCCCGGTCCACCTCTTTCCTGTTTCAGCTCATCAAGTCCTCAAGATTAACCCTGAGTTCAGCAGATATCGTGTCAGGTAAATCTATTCTATACTTACATGCTGATGTTGCTATACTAGTTGTTGTATAGAGTGTTGTTCCTGTATTAATAGTTTACTGACATTGTATACATATCATTAGACAGCGTGACATTTTCACTGGCCATAAAAATTATCTCCAGTTACCATGGATCCAGTAGCCCAGCTGGCTCTGCAGTTGCAGGGATTATCCATGGAGCTGACGGACATTAAGTCCAAAGTTTTGTCTCCCCTGGAGCAAACCAGAGTTGAACCTAAGGTTGCTCTCCCGGACAGGTTCACTGGTGGGCGAGACAAATTTTTCACCTTCCGGGAGGCATGTAAATTGTATTTTCGGCTTCGGCCTCGATCATCAGGGAGTGAGGAGCAGAGAGTGGGAATTGTTATCTCACTTCTGCAAGGGGACCCTCAATCCTGGGCATTTTCCCTTCCTCCGGGATCCCCGGCTCTACTGTCTGTAGATCAATTTTTTACTGCCCTGGGATTGGTATATGATGACCCAGATCGGGTCTCTCTTGCTGAGACAAAATTACGTAAGATACAGCAGGGAGATCGTCCGGCAGAGGAATTTGCTTCTGAGTTTCGTAGATGGGCCACAGATACTCAGTGGAATGACCCAGCTCTTAGGAGCCAGTTTTGTCATGGGCTTTCTGATAAATTAAAAGACGTTTTGGCTCAGTATGAGTCTCCTCCTTCTCTGGAGGCTGCTATGGCCTTAGCTATCCGTACTGATAGACGGCTTCGGGAGAGGGGTGAGGTAACCCCACTCCCTGTTGTTTCTCCACCTACCACTAAAGTCCCTTATGTTGAGGTTCCCCTTGTCTGTTCGGATGAGCCTATGCAGTTGGGAGGGACATCATTTCGTAGGAGGGGATTGGCGGTACGCCGCAGGACTAGAAGATGTTTTTTCTGCGGAAAGAGGGACATTTTGTTGGAGAATGTCCATCCCGTGCCTTGTTGAGCCAAAAGTCGCCGGAAAACTGTTAATCCCAGGTTGTGTGGTGGACGACAACCTGGGAGTATGTATTTCATCCGCCAGTTCTTCTCAGTTCCTTGTACCAGTGGAAGTGGTAGTTGGTACGAGAGTGGATAGATTGTCTGTTCTTCTTGATAGTGGTTCCGGGGCTAATCTGGTTGACGCTCAGTTTGCTCAGGCTCAAGGTATGCATCTGAGTGTATTGGTCAAACCGATCCCTATATTCTCCATTGACGCCAGGCCTCTCGGCCAAGGTAGCTTTGTTCATGAGGTTCATAACATTGACCTTCGGGTAGGGGCAATACATAGGGAACAATTATCTTGTTATGTGTTGGAGGGTCTACCTACTCCCATTGTGTTGGGACTTCCTTGGTTGGTTAAACATAACCCTGTGATTAATTGGCAGTCCAGAGAAATAAGCCAATGGGGTGAGTTTTGCAAAAGCAACTGCATGAACACAGTCATCAGTGCGGTCGTGCCTAGTACATTGCCTCCTTTTTTGGAGGATTTTGGGGATGTTTTCTCTGAGGAGGGGTGTCAGGAGTTGCCTCCTCATCGCGTGTATTACTGCTCTATTAATCTCCTTCCTGATGCTAAGTTGCCTAAAGCTAGGTTGTATAATCTTTCTGGTCCTGAGAGGCAGGCTATGAAAGATTATATTTCTGAAAGTCTGGCCAAAGGGCATATTAGACCTTCATCTTCCCCAGTAGCCGCGGGGTTCTTCTTTGTGAAGAAGAAAGATGGAGGCCTACGCCCTTGCTTGGATTTCCGCGAACTTAATCGGATTACTGTTCGAGATCCGTATCCACTCCCTCTTATTCCTGATCTCTTCAATCAAATTGTTGGCGCCAAATGGTTTTCTAAATTGGATCTCAGGGGGGCGTATAATCTGATTAGGATAAAAGAGGGGGATGAGTGGAAAATGGCGTTTAACACGCCGGAGGGACATTATGAGAACCTAGTCATGCCTTTTGGTCTGACTACTGCACCAGCAGTATTCCAACATTTTGTTAATGACATTTTTCGTCACCTTGTGGGGCTGTTTGTGGTTGTATATTTGGACGACATTTTAATTTACTCGCCAGATCTTGTGTCTCATCAGGAGCATGTGAGACAGGTGTTGCAGATCTTGCGAGACAATAAATTATACGCCAAACTGGAGAAGTGTGTATTTGCCGTACAGGAACTTCAGTTTTTGGGTTTTTTGGTGTCAGCCTCCGGTTTCCGTATGGACCCTGAAAAGGTGAGAGCAGTGCTTGAATGGGATCAGCCAGGGGATCTTAAGGCTCTGCAGCGTTTTTTGGGGTTTGCTAACTACTACCGGAAATTTATTTGTAATTTCTCATCTGTCGTCAAACCTCTCACTGACATGACAAGAAAAGGGACGGATTTTTCTAAATGGTCGGACAAAGCTTGCCAAGCCTTTTCCTCTTTGAAGAAATGTTTTGCTTCGGCACCCGTTCTCATCCAACCAGATGCATCTCAGCCGTTCATTGTGGAGGTGGATGCGTCTGACGTAGGGGTGGGTGCTATATTGTCCCAGGGGCCGTCCCCTGGTAAATGGCATCCGTGCGCTTTCTTTTCTAAGAAATTGTCGTCCGCCGAAAGGAATTATGATATCGGCAATAGGGAACTTTTGGCCATTAAGTTAGCTTTTGAAGAATGGCGTCACTTTTTGGAGGGGGCAGTCCACCCGGTTACCGTTATTACTGATCACAAGAACCTGTTGTATTTGGAATCCGCTAAGCGTCTGAATTCCAGACAAGCTCGATGGTCGTTGTTTTTTACCAGGTTTAATTTTGTCGTCACTTATCGCCCGGGGTCTAAGAATGTAAAGGCTGATGCCTTGTCTCGCAGTTTCCCAGGGGCCGGGAAAACGGATGACCCGAGTCCTATCCTTCAGGAGGGGGTGGTAGTGTCGGCTGTATTTTCTGAGCTTGAGGAGGAGGTGTTAGAGGCTCAGGGGACGCCCTGCAGGACCTCCAGGGAGACTGTTTGTCCCAAATCTGTTGAGACAAAAGGTTATTGAGGCACATCATAATTCTGCTCTAGCAGGACATCCAGGGAGTAAGGCTACTTTAGATCTCCTTTCTCGCCGGTTTTGGTGGCCTAATGCTAATAAAGATGTTATAACTTTTGTCGCGTCATGTGGGGTGTGTGCTCGCTCTAAAACCCCTCATACCCGTCCGTCTGGGACCCTTTTACCCTTGAAACTTCCGGAGCGTCCATGGACTCATTTATCTATGGACTTCATTACGGACCTTCCTCCGTCGTCAGGGAATACTGTCATACTGGTGGTTGTTGACAGGTTCAGTAAGATGGCACATTTCGTTGCTCTTCCTGCACTCCCTAATGCTAAAACTCTGGCGCAGGTGTTCATTAGGGAGATCGTTAGACTTCATGGGTTGCCTTCTGATGTGGTGTCAGATAGGGGGTCTCAGTTTGTGTCCAAATTTTGGAGGGCATTTTGTTTACGTCGGGGGATGCAATTGTCATTTTCCTCGGCTTTTCATCCGCAGACCAATGGTCAGACAGAGCGTCTGAATCAGAGCTTAGAGACATATCTCCGGTGTTTTGTCTCAGAGAACCAAGAGGACTGGTCTTCTTTCTTGCCTCTGGCAGAGTTCGCTCTTAACAACAGGCGGAGCGAGTCCACTGGTAAGTCCCCGTTTTTTGGGGCATATGGTTTTCATCCCCAGTTTTGTACTTTCAATGGGGGGGGCCCTTCTGGGGTTCCTGAGGAGGAGCGTTTCTCGTCGTCACTTGCTTCTGTGTGGAGAGGTGTATTGGATAATCTGAGTGCGATGGGGAACCGTTACAAACGTATGGCTGATAGGAGGAGAGTTTCTGGTCCAGATCTGAATGTGAACGATCTGGTATGGTTGTCTACCAGGAATATAAAACTTAAAGTGCCCTCCTGGAAACTGGGTCCCAGATTCATCGGGCCGTACAGGATCAGTTCCATAATTAATCCTGTGGCATTTCGTCTGGACCTCCCTCCTACGTTTAAAATTCATAATGTGTTCCACAAGTCATTACTTAAAAGGTATGTGGCACCAGTCATACCGTCACCTCTACCTCCTCCTCCTGTGTTGGTCAATGGTAACTTGGAATTTCAAGTATCAAAGATCATTGACTCACGTCTGAATCGCCGGTCCCTTCAGTACTTGGTGCATTGGAAGGGGTATGGTCCAGAGAAGAGGACGTGGGTCCCTGCGTCTGATGTTAACGCAGATCGTTTGGTTCGGACCTTCCACAGAACTCACCCGGGCAGGCCTGGCCCTGAGGGTCCGGAGGCCCCTCGTAGAAGGGGGGGTACTGTCATGTGTGCATTGCCACGAAGATCATCGCGGTTGCACATTTTGACTTCTCACAGCTGAGCTGCTGTTTCTTTGTGTTTGGCAGCTAGGGAGTTAATTCTGTCTGTGCTCGGTGCTGGGACTGGGTGCAGTTTCTCCCGGCTGCAATTGATTATTTGTTGATTGGTTTCCTTTAAATTCCTGGTTGTCTGCTTGGGGAGTTGCCAGTGAAACCTTCATGCAGACCACAGATAGGAATGAATCTGTATAGACTTTAGTTGTGAGCTCCTTAGTTGTTCTAAGCTCAACTTGGTTAGAGTTTATTTCCCAGACCATTTATGTTCCTTTGGTGTTTGAGTGTGTATGCAAGCGAGTGTTATCCTGTCTGTCTTATATGTCTAATCTGTGTATTTAGCTAAGATCAGCCCATATCCCTTTGGTGGTAGTCAGGATCCTTCTTAGGACTGATTACAGGGTTCAGGGTCTGATAGGAGACAGGGTTAGGCTGGAGACTTGGACCTCTGAACCATTATCAGTACCTCCAAGGTGAGGGATTAGTTAGGACCCCAGTTTAGGGTCAGGTTAGATCCCGGTCCACCTCTTTCCTGTTTCAGCTCATCAAGTCCTCAAGATTAACCCTGAGTTCAGCAGATATCGTGTCAGGTAAATCTATTCTATACTTACATGCTGATGTTGCTATACTAGTTGTTGTATAGAGTGTTGTTCCTGTATTAATAGTTTACTGACATTGTATACATATCATTAGACAGCGTGACAGCATGGCTCCGCTCCCACCCTCGTATGCATGGCTCCGCTCCCATCCTCGTATACATGGCTCCGCTCCCACCCTTGTAAGCATGGCACTGCTCCCATCCTTGTATACACGGCTCCGCTTCCACCCTTGTATACAAGCCTCCGCTCCCTCCCTTGTATACAAGGCTCCGTTCCCACCCTTGTATACAAGGCTCCGCTCCCTCCCTTGTATGCAAGGCTCCGTTCCCACCCTTGTATACAAGGCTCCGCTCCCTCCCTTGTATACAAGGCTCTGCTCCCTCCCTTGTATACAAGGCTCCGCTCCCACCCTTGTATACAAGGCTCTGCTCCCACCCTAGCATGCATGGCTGGGCTCCCCCGTCCTCCCCCATACTTACCCTCACACCGTCGCTGAACTTCCCTGCATCCCTGTCGGCCGTGGCAGCTTCCTCCTGTGCAGTGTGGTCACGTAGTACCGCTCATTAAGGTCAAGAATATGGACGCCACTCCTATGGGAGTGGCGTCACGTCCATATTCATGACCTTAATGAGCGGTACTACGTCACCGCTCAGCACTGGATGAAGCTGCCGCGGCCGACAGGGATGCAGCGACGGTAGGTGAGTATCGATGTCTTCTGGAGGCCGGCGGCTGTAGCTGTCACTACAGTGCTACAGCCGCCGGCTCCATGTGTGTCCAGCATTCTGTGCCGTGGCTCCACGGCCGGGCAACAGAACTGCCATGGCACGGTCCTGGGCCGCGGATCGGCGGTTGGCGACCCCTGCTCTAAAGCACTAGAACAGAAAGTCTTCACCTGGTCCCATTCTTCATTTGAACTGAACTTAATGAAGTCGTTAAAAAGTTCATAGCAGCTTGTATTCAGCACGTCCAATTCAATCCCTCTCATCAAGTTTCTCAGTCATCTGCAACCACTGCCCAAAAATCGTGGTCCTTGATACAGACCTTCCTGTTGCACAAGAGGTTACTTTCATTTGGGTTGAGGTGGATTGCTTCTCTAAAGCCCCCGTCACACTAAGCGAGATCGCTAGCGAGATCGCTGCTGAGTCACAAGACTTCACACTTTATTCTGTCATCTTGCTCACCCTCAGTAGGTTGGCTCAAGTTTTCTTCAAGGGTTTCGGTTTACATGATCTTCCTGCCCATACTGTTTAAGACCGAGCAGTTCAGTTTGCTCTGAAATAATGTAGGGCTCTATGCAAAGTTTTTAAAATATTTCTGTTCTCTTTTGTAAACCATCCTCAAAGCAATGGAGAAAGAAAGATTAATCCATGGATTAATATTTTCCCATTTTCTTTAAATGTTAATCAGAACAATTGGCTGCATCTGTTCCAAGAGCAGAAGTAGCTCAAAATAACTGTTAGGCCGACGTCACACTCACCGTATAAAAATACGGACCGTATTGTACGAGCGTAATACGCCAAAATGTTGCCGGCACAATAATCCGTATTTCATCCGTTGTCAGGGTACGGCTGCGTATTTTGGGCATATAAGCATCCGTATGGCAACCATACAGCGTTTTTTTCTCGCAGCCTTGCAAAATGGACATTTACCGGTTTTTAGGCCTGAAACTCATTCAAACCATCATCAGCAAGCCTATTAATGGCTCTGCATCAGGTGGCAGCCCCCAATCTGGCCATTTTGGTGGTTTGCTTGTGTTGGAGTACTGCTGCTTGGTTGACAAAATGTCTGACACTATTCAGTTCACCCCAACTGATTGAGTTTTGTACAACTGGGTTTTGTCCCGTCGCTTTGGGAAGCCATACCCAGTGATCGTTGATCCGCGGAGGAGGAGGAGAATGTGGGTGCATCCGCATTTGATGCTACGCCTCACTAAAGGCCATTTTCACCGCCTTTATGCAGCTCTGCGGACTCATTCAGACAAGTTTTTCCTGTTTTGTCGGATGAGCATTCCCACATTTGATGTTTTGTTGGAGATTGTGTACCCTGGGATCACCTACCAGGATACCAGGATGCGCAAAGCTATCTCTCCAGAGGAGCGACTTCTCCTTATGCTACGGTATGTATTCCTCACCTACATACTGTCTGTTGATGATATGTTTTTCCACAAGTTTCCCTTTACTCTTATGGCTGTTGCTGAAATATCCTCAGAATATATCCCATATATCACCTAGAACTACCACAACAATTATGTGTATGTAAAAATTACAGAAACCTTAGACTTGTGGTAAATGGAACTTAGGATTTTTTGTAAATCAAATGATGTAAGGGTTATGTATAGTGCGTTTGTTCTACCTTTGTGCATGTGTAATGATTGTTCTCTCTACATTTGGTTACTTATAGGTTCCTAACTACTGGCATATTCTATGCCGCACTCCATCTGGAGTTTTTGATTGGGAGGTCCACCATCTCTGGCATTGTGCATGATACCTGCTAACAACTCTGGTACAGACTGCATCAACTGGTGATGCCTGAGTCAAAGATGGAAGACTGGAAGAGGATTGCCATGGGATTTGAGGAGCAATGCCAGTTCCCAAATTGTATAGGAACCCTGGATGGGAAGCACATCCGTGTGCGTAAGCCGCCAAACTCAGGGTCCCAATTCTATAATTATAAACAATATTTTTCTCTAGTGCTGTTGGCTCTGGTTGACAGTAACTACAGGTTTATAATTGTAGACATTGGGGCATTTGGAAGAACTGGAGACTCTAGAGTCTTCAATTCTTCCATTATGGGTCGGCGGCTTCGCAATAACTAGTTGCACCTACCACCAGCATGCCAACTTCCTGGCTACAATCTAGAACCTGTCCCATATGTTGTAGTTGGGGATGAGGCCTTCCAGCTATAAAGGAATGTGATGAGGCCATATCCATGGCGACACCTTAACCACCGTCGTCGGATCTTCAACTTGCGCCTATCACAGGCCAGGCGCATGGTGGAGTGTGCCTTTGGCATTTTGTGTGCAAAATGGCGGGTCCTCAAGTCTGCTATTCAGCTGAGTGAAGCCAACGTCAATGAGGTCATAAAAGCATGTGTTGTTCTACATAATTTCACCAGAATGCATGATTGTGGCCCATCTGATGTTGTTGACAGTGTGGTGACCAATGGGGATATGCCTACGCCCCATGTCATCCCTTTACGTCGCCCACTCTCAGGAATGAAAACCCGTGATATCTTTACCCAATATTTTGTGTCACCTGAAGGTACTACAACATGGCAAGATGATGCATTATCTATGCTGTAATGTATTTGTGTGTGTATACATAAATGGTATTTTTCTATGACATAGTATGTGTGTGGTGTTGCAGTTCATAGCACATGTGTTGGTGATGTAGTAGAACTTACTTATGAAAGAAGACACCAAACTCTCTACAAAAATATATTTTTATATGTGCAAACTCTCACTTGAGGTAGTGACAACCATTTTTAGTCATATGGTATATGTCATCATTGCAGCATACTGTAAGTGTGCATTATTACACAAGTTCCAAAATAAGGCAAAAAAATAACAAACATTTGCATAAATAATAATACATAAGGAAAATAACAAACTTTCACTATCACTAGTGAGCACCATATCTGACACATATGGTTGAGTTGTAAGACTAGACTATTGCAATTATGCATTAGCCAACATGTGTTAAAATGAAATAGAAGAAAATAACAAGGATTGGTATAAGATAAGATATAAAGAAAATAACAAACTTTCAGGTAGCCCATTTCCCACCATCTCTGTACCATATGCTGTTTGTAGGCATTCAGATTAGTGCAAATATGCTTTACACAACATGTTGTAAAAATAAATATATAAAAAAATAACAAACTTTTGTATAACTAATAAGAGATAATGAAAATAACAAACTTTGACTATGCCTACTGAAGAGCATATTGGTACCATATGTTGTTTTGAGGCATTTAGATTAGTGCAAATGTCTTTGACACAACATGAGGTTCAACTAAATATAAAAAATAACTTACAGCTTTTTAAATCATAATATATAAGTAAAATAAAAAATCACAGCTGGTGGTATGTGGGTGGTGGGGTTGGCGGGTGCCCAGCGTCTCTGGGTGGTTGGCTTTGATGAGAACCTTGACCATCACCCTGTTGGGGTGGATTTTCTGGGCCCTGAGCTAACATCTGCCCACGGTCAGGTTGGTGTGTGGGCACATTGCCATACAGATAAGGGAGATTATATTCCTGTGTAAGATGGTACCCCCGAAACTCATACCCCCAATATGACCATGTTGTGCACATCCAGGTTGGGACCAGCCTCAAACACTGGATCTGTACAAGTGACCATATTGGGAAGTAGGATTATAGCCAGCCATTTGACCCTGTTGTTGCCAAGGTTGGTTTTGTGGGGGAATGGGTTGAGGTGTAGGCGTCCGTGCAGGAGGATCATCAGATCCTAATTGAGCATGCACATTTTGGGGGGAGGTAAGGCACAGAAAGTTACGGGGTGAGAGCAGCCACCTCTCAAGGAATTCAAACACTTCATATGGGGTATTGGGGGGTGTGCATGCGTCAATTAGGATGTGAATTGATCCTCGCACACTGAGCCTGATCTCACGGGGTAGGGGGCGAAGGTAGCAGGCAAGGCTACGTGCATAGGCCTCCTCACCCTTGAAAGGTAATTGAGTACCCCAGTGTCCACATGCCTACGTGTGTCTGAGCCTGTTATGTCTCGCCGTCTTCTCCCACGGCGGGATATTGCAGCAGGCTGGGGGGAGACCCCCAGAGGTACAGTGGGGCTGCTGCTGTTTTCCTGCTTCATCACCAATGACGGATGCTGCTGCAGCTGGTGCCTCTGCTACAGGTAGAGGAGGAAGTGGTTGCTGAGGTCCTTGTGCTTGGGACATCACAAGATGGGCCAGCCACCTCTTCACCTCCCCCAACCGGGTCAATAATGGCCTCTGAGTCGGAGCCTGTCTCCCTCTCAGTGAGGTTGGACTGAGTTCTGTTAGGAAATTAAATGGGATTAGAAGATGTTGGAGAGGTGACACTAAACTGCATATGTGTTATGTGGTGTGATGTATGTACTTACGGTCTGAGACCCAGAATAGGAGCCAGAAAAGCAAGGCGGTCAAAATATACGTATTTTATTTTTGTGGGGGCTGCAGACCCGCTCCTGGACCTCTGCTGCCGTTTCCGCCGGTACTGATCACGGATGCTTCTCCATCTTCTCATAACATCATCCACTGCAATGTGACATATAATGTAAGAAATTACCTAGCTGCACAATGCCAAATTGTTCTACATACACGTCATATAGTCATGGGGGCCTAGTCGGATGTGACTATCCTAACATTTTGGCGCATAAAAAAAACAAACAAAAAAAACCACCTATTTTAGGGAAAATCATCGCTATAACTACGTTCTGAACGTGAAGAAGTTTGCTAATAAATCATGTAACTTACTGATTTGCTGCTGCTCCTCGTGTGGGCTGTCCCCAAAGTGGGGAAACATCTGCCCACAGATGCGCCTCTATGCCGCCTCTTTTCTTGCGCGGTCTGCATAATGTGCATCTTGTTGGTCCCAAATTTCGGGCCTCTCCTGCACCAACACAATCAACATCTCGACATTGATGAGCGTTGACATCATGGCCGACTCCGTGGAGGCGTTCTTCTGGGATGTCTGGCGCTCTTTCTGAGCTAATTTGCATGTGTCAGCTTCCTGATGCATGTGTTGCACCATTTCCTGTGAGCTGCAGAAGTCTTGCGTATCTCTCGCAAATCACACGTGTGGTCCGTGTGTAATCCGTTGTTTTCTCGCACCCATAGACTTTCATTGGCGTACAACGGGCGTAATACGCTGACAATCGCAGCATGCTGCGGGAGTCTCGCACCGTAACATACGGACGAGAAAAATACGCATGATCAGAGCTGCCCCATAGAGAAATATTGGTCCGAGTGTAATGCGTGATTTTCACGCCTCTCACTCGTCCGTATTCCTCCTTAGTGTGACGCTGGCCTTACAGAGGCAAATGCGAGATGTCTTTTCTTCTTTGTCTTTGGTTGAGAACTTAGTTTTCCTTTACCCATTGTCTCATTGAGTTGACTTCCTGCTGTGGACTAGGTTTGTACAGACCTCTGTGACATTAGGCCTGAGGTTCAGTTATAAACTGAACCTCAAACACTTATTTCTCAGCGCTTTCTAACGGCGCTCAGAAATAAGTGTATAGTGCCCCCCAGTGTCAGAAATTCTCCAGGGTTTCGGCTACCAGGGGTACCTGAGACCCAGGTGAACATGATTCGGTTCGGTTTTTACCGACCCCAGTGTTGAGATCAGATTTCCCATTTAATTTTTCTCTCCTCTGATGTGATCGCATATCAGAGGAGAGAGAAATGGGGTCCCTGGATCCCCCCGGTACTTCCGGTGTCTTTGGACCATCCTGCATCCCCCCGTGATGTCCCCCGGCCGGCAGCATCTTTTTCCGGGAAGAAAATGGTGGGCGCATGAGCAGTGCGCCCACTGAGATTTGCTGGCCGGCACCAATAGGAAATTTTTCCTATTCGTTAATTTTGATCACTGTGATAGACCCTATCACAGTGATCAAAATAAAGGGGGGGGTTGATTTACTATTTTTTTATCAATCCCTTAGGTAAAAATAACAACATAAAAAAATAGGGTTAGGGTTGGGGCTAGGGTTGTGGTGTTGGGGTTAGGGTGCTGTTGGGGTTAGGGTTGTGATTATGGTTGGGATTACGGTTAGGGTTGGGAATAGGGTTAGGGGTGTGTTAGGGTTAGGGTTGTGGTTAGGGTTGGGATTAGGGTTAGGGGTGTGTTTGGGTTAGGGCTGGAGTTAGAATTGGGGGGGGTTCCACTGTTTAGGTACATCAGGGGGTCTCCAAACGTAACATGACGCCGCCATTGATTACAGCCAATTTTGCGATCAAAAAGTCAAATGATGTTCCCTCCCTTCTGAGCCCTGCCATTTGCCCAAACAGTGGCTTTCTCCCCCATACGAGGTATTGGCGTGCTCAGGAGAAATTGCACAACAAATTTTGTGGTCCATTTTTCCTGTTACCCTTGTGAAAATAAAAAAATTTGGCTCCAAATTACATTTTTTGTGAAAAAAGTAAAATGTTCATTTTTTCCTTCCATATTGCTTTAGCGCTCGTGAAGCACCTGAAGGATTAATAAACTTCTTGAATGTGGTTTTGCGCATCTTGAGGGGTGCAGTTTTTAGAATGGTGTCACTTTTGGGTATTTTCTGTTATGTTGATGCCTCAAACTCACTTCAAATGTGAGGTGGTCCCTAAAAAAAATTTTGCTGTAAAAATGAGAAATCGCTGGTCAACTTTTAACTTTTTTTTGTCCTAACAAAAAAGAATTATGTTTCCAAAATTGTGCTGATGTAAAGTTCACATGTGGGAAATGTTATTTATTAACTATTTTGTGTGACACCACTCTCTGATTTAAGGGTACAAAATTTAAGTTTAACCCCTCTCTGCCATCAGACGTACTATTACGTCCATGTGACCCTGGACCTTATTCCCATGGACGGAATAGTACGTCATGGGCGATCAGCTGCGCTCCCGGGGGGAGCGCAGCTGATCGCCGCCGGGTGTCAGCTGATTATCACAGCTGACACCCGTGACTGTGTGTCAGGAGCGGTCACGGACCGCTCCCGGCACATTAACCCCTGGCACACCGCGATCAAACATGATCGCGGTGTACCCGGGACACAGGGGAGGATCGCGCAGGCAGGGGGCTCCCTGCGCGCTCCCCTGAGACCCTCAAAGCAGCGCGATGTGTCGCGCTGTTCAGAGGGTCCGTCCTCCCTCCAGGTCCCGGATCCAAGATGGCGCCGGGGTCCTGCAGAGAGGCGGCTTCCTCAGTGCCTGCTGAGAGCAGGCGCTGGGGAAGCCTGCAGCAGTGCCAGAGCGATCGCTGGTGTGACAGAGTGCTGTGCACACTGTCACACCAGCGATCTGCTAAAATACAGTGATGTCCCACCCTGGGACAAAGTATAGAAGTAAAAAAAATAAAAATAAAAAGTGGTAAAAAAAAATCATAAAAAAAAAAAAAAAAAAATATTGCCCAATAAATTAATTCTTTCCTGTAAATAAAAAAACCAAAACAATAAAAGTACACATATTTGGTATCGCCGCGTCCGTAACGACCCCCCCTATAAAACTGTCCCACTAGTTAACCCCTTTAATGCACCCCTTAAAAAAAAAAAAAAGAAAACGAAGCAAAAAATCAATGCTTTATCATCATACCGCTGAACAAAAAGTGGAATAACACGCGATCAAAAAGCCCGAGATAAATAACCATGGTACCACTGAAAACGTCATCTTGTCCCGCAAAAAATGAGCCATCATACAGCATCATCAGTGAAAAAATAAAAAAGTTATAGCTCGCAGAATAAAGCGATGCAAAAATAATAATTTTTTATATAAAATTGTTTTCATGCTATAAAAGCACCAAAACATAAAAAAATGATATAAATAAGGTATCGCCGTAATCGTACTGACCCGAAGAATAAAACTGCTTTATCAATTTTACCACACGCGGAACGGTACAAACGCCTCCCCCAAAAGAAATTCATGAATTGCTGATTTTTGTTCATTCTAACCTCCCAAAAATCGAAATAAAAAGCGATCAAAAAATGTCACGTGCTCAAAAATGGTACCAATAAAAACGTCACCTCGTCCCGCAAAAAATAAGACCTCACATGACTCTGTGGGCTAAAATATACAAAAATTATAGCTCTCAAAATGTGGTGATGCAAAAAACTATTTTTTGCAATAAAAAGCGTCTTTTAGCGTGACAGCTGCCAATCATAAAAACCCGCTATAAATAGTAAATCAAACCCCCCTTTATCACCCCCTTAGTTAGGGAAAAATAATAAAATTAAAAAAATGTATTTATTTCCATTTTCCCGTTAGGGTTAGGGTTGCGGCTAAAGTTAGGGTTAGAGTTGGCGCTAACGTTAGGATTAGGGTTAGGGTTGGGATTACGGTTAGGGGTGTGTTAGGGTTAGGTTTGTGGTTAGGGTTGGGACTAGGGTTAGGGGTGTGTTGGGGTTAGGGTTGGAGTTAGAATTGGGGGGTTTCCGCTGTTTAGGCACATCAGGGGCTCTCCAAATGTGACATGGCGTCTGATCTCAATTCCAGCTAATTCTGCGTTGAAAAAGTCAAACGGTGCTCCTTCACTTCTGAGCTCTGCCATGCGCCCAAACAGTAGTTTACTCCCGCATATGGGGTATCAGCGTACTCTGGACCACAAGAGTTATTGTGCAATTTGTCCTATTTCTTCTGTTACCCTTGGGAAAATAAAAAACTGGGGGCGACAAAATCATTTTTGTAAAAAAAAAATGATTTTTTTGTTTTTACGGCTGTATGTTATAAAACTTCTGTGAAGCACTTGGAGCTTCATAGCGCTCACCACACTTCTAGATAAGTTCCTTGTGGGGTCTATTTTCCAAAATGGGGTCACTTGTGGGGGGTTTCCACTGTTTAGGCGCATCAGGGGCTCTCCAAATGCGACATGACGCCCCCAGACCATTCCATCAAAGTCTGCAATCCAAAACGTCACTACTTCCCTTCCGAGCCCCGACGTGCGCCCATACAGTAGTTTAGTCCCACATATTGGGTATCAGCATACTCAGGACAAATTGGACAACAACTTTTGGGGTCCAATTTCTCCTGTTACCCTTGTGAAAATAAAATATTGGGGGCGAAAAAAAAATCATTTTTGTAAAAAAAAAAGGATTTTTTATTTTTACGGCTGTACGTTATAAACTTCTGTGAAGCACTTCGGGGTTCAAAGTGCTCACCACACATCTAGATAAATTCCTTGTGGGTCTATTTTCCAAAATGGGGTCACTTGTGGGGGTTTCCACTGTTTAGATTCATCAGGGGCTGTTGTGAATGGGTTTGAGATGAGTTCTGAGCAGAGCCTCCCTCTGGTGGTTACAAGCGGTACTAGTGAGGATTGTGAAGACTGGGAATCAGGTGTTACTGATTGGTCTTATTTAAGGGAATCATTTTCCCATCAGGGTTGCCGGTGATCAATTGTTCTGGTCTGAATCCTTCTTTCCAGTTTCCCTTGTAGCCTGCTGTGTCGTGTCTGCATCTCCTGCTATCAGATAAGACAATTTCTTATTTTGTGTTTTTGCTATATTTTTGCATTTGGTCCTGCCCTTCTGTGGGGGCCTTCTGGGTCCCCTCCGGGGGCTTTTGCCCTCTCAGTTTAGTCCAGCCACTGAGTTTTGTACTTTTGCTTTTTCCAGTTTTTTCAGTGGCTGCTGTTTTTTTTACACCAGAGAACTAATTTAGGTGGTAGAGGTCGTGTGATCTCAGGTGATTTTGAAATTAGTAGAGTTGGTGTTTTTCAGGGTTTTCTGGGATTGCAGTAAGTACCCTTCCTGTCCTTTTCTATTTAGATAGTTTGGGCCCCAGCGTTTGCTCATACTATTTTCTTTCTGTGTCAGTATTTCCTCTTGTCTAACCGCCATTACATGTTTGGGGGCTTTCTATTATCTTTGGGGTTCTGCTCCGGGGCAGATAGCTTTCCTATATCTATCTTTAGGTGTAGTTAGTTTCTCAGGCTGTGACGAGGCGTCTAGGACCAACGTAGGAACGCTCCACGGCTGCCTCTAGTTGTGGTGGTTAGTCAGGGTACTGCAATCTCATAGATTCCAACTGCTCTGGTGTATTTCCTTTTTTGCCTGCACTCCTCAGCTACCGTAACATAACAGTATCACCGGCCATAAAAATTATATGGTACTCACAGAAGGGAAAAAATATTTTGAAGGAAGAAAAGTTGTCAGAGATATTTTTCTGTTTGTTGCATTTTTTTTTTTTTTTTTCCCTCTGTATCTCTGGGTGCTGGGGAGGATCTTTTCTCCCAATGGAGTTTGCACAGTTGTCTGGCCGTGTGGATCAGCTTGCCACTGAGGTTCAGAGTATTGCTGCATATCTTGCTAGGTTGCCTGTTGTGGAACCTAGGATCCCCATGCCAGATTTGTTTTTAGGGGATCGAGCTAAGTTTCAGAATTTCAAAAATAATTGTAAATTGTTTTTTGCCTTAAAATCTAAGTCCTCAGGAAACGCAGCGCAGCAGGTTCAAATTATCATCTCTCTCCTGCGCGGCGATCCTCAGGATTGGGCTTTTTCCCTGATACCTGGGGATCCTGTTTTGAGTGATGTTGATGCATTTTTTCAGGCTTTGGGGTTATTGTACGATGAGCCTAATGTCACTGATCAAGCTGAAAAAGCCTTGTTGGCATTAAATCAGGGGCTTGATGACGCTGAGTTATACTGTCAGAGATTCCGTAGGTGGGCAGTCCTGACCAAATGGAATGACGACGCTTTGGCGGCCCTTTTCCGGAAGGGTCTGTCGGATAATGTAAAGGATGTTATGGTGGGATTCCCTGTCCCCTCTGGTCTCAATGATTCTATGTCATTGGCGATTCAAATTGACAGACGTTTGCGTGAGCGGAGAAGTATGCGTGGAGTGGTGTTGCCTTGTGAGCCAGCTGCTGAGCCCATGCAGTGTGATGGAGTGGTGTCTGGGGCACAGCGTCATGAGTTTCGAAAGCGCAATGGGTTATGTTTCTACTGTGGTGATGCCTCTCATGCTATTTCAGTCTGCCCTAAGCGGGGAAGACATTTTGCACGCTCAGTTGTCTTGGGTAGTGTTCAGACTAAGTTTTTATTAACTGTCACTCTGATATGCTCTCTGTCCTCATTTTCTGCTCAGGCTTTCGTTGATTCTGGAGCAGCTATTAACCTGATGGATTATGATTTTGCTAAGCGTTGTGGGTTTTCCTTGATACCCCTACAGAAGTCTATTCCTTTACTGGGGATCGATTCTACCCCTTTGGCTGAGAATAAACCCCAGTTTTCTACTCAGGTGATAATGAGGGTTGAACCTGATCACCAGGAGTGCTGCAAATTTTTGGTTCTATATAATCTGCATGACATTATAGTGCTGGGTTTCCCTTGGTTACAGTCTCATAATCCTGTTTTGGATTGGAAATCTGTGTCTGTGACCAGTTGGGGCTGCCAATGTGTTAATACCAACACTCCTGTTTTTTCTGCCTCCCCCCAGGCTGAGGATGTTCCTGACTTTTTGTTTGATTTTTCTGATGTGTTTAGCGAAAGTAAATCTGCATCCTTACCTCCCCATAGGAGCTATGACTGCGCTATTGAATTAGTGCCGGGTAGTAAATTCCCTAAGGGTCGCCTTTTTAACTTGTCTGTACCTGAACATGACGCTATGCGGTCTTATATCAAGGAATCATTGGAGAAGGGACATATCAGACCATCCTCTTCACCCTTAGGTGCCGGTTTTTTCTTTGTGGCCAAAAAAGATGGTTCATTAAGGCCGTGTATTGATTATCGTCTCTTGAACAATATTACTGTGAAATATCAATACCCGTTACCCTTGATTTCTGACCTGTTTTCCAGGGTGAAAAACGCTACTTGGTTTACTAAGCTTGACCTCAGGGGGGCGTATAACCTTATTCGCATTAAGCACGGGTGATGAAGGAAGACGGCATTTAACACCCCTGAAGGGCATTTTGAGTACCTTGTGATGCCCTTTGGGCTCACTAATGCTCCTTCCGTCTTCCAGTCCTTCATGAATGACATTTTCAGGGATTTTGTGGATAAATTTCTGATTGTTTATTTGGATGATATCTTGATTTTTTCCAATGACTGGGACTCTCATGTGAAACATGTTCGAACTGTATTCCAGATTTTGAGAGAGAATGCTCTGTATGTGAAGGGATCAAAGTGTCTTTTTGGCGTACAGAAGATCTCATTTCTGGGATTCATTTTGTCCCCATCTGTTATTGAAATGGACCCGGTCAAGGTTCAGGCCATCTGTGATTGGGTCCAACCTACTTCATTAAAGGCTCTTCAGAGATTTTTGGGTTTTGCCAATTTTTATCGTAAATTTATTGGTAATTTCTCTGTTATTGTTAAACCATTAACTGATTTGACCAGAAAGGGTTCTGATGTGGTGAATTGGCCTCCTGAGGCAGTCTCTGCGTTTCAGGAACTTAAGCAGAAATTCACTTCTGCTCCTGTTCTACGGCAGCCTGATGTTTCTCTGCCATTTCAGGTGGAGGTTGATGCCTCTGAAATTGGGGCAGGTGCCGTTTTGTCCCAAAAAGATCCAGAGACCTCTAAAAGTAACCCTTGTGCCTTTTTCTCTCGAAAATTTTCTCCTACTGAACGTAATTATGACGTGGGTAATCGGGAGTTATTGGCCATGAAGTGGGCTTTTGAAGAGTGGAGACATTGGCTGGAGGGAGCCAAACATCAGGTGGTGGTCCTTACGGACCATAAGAATCTGGTCTATCTGGAATCTGCCAAGCGACTCAATCCTAGACAGGCCAGGTGGGCCTTGTTTTTCACACGTTTTAATTTTGTGGTTTCCTTTCTTCCTGGCACTAAGAATGTTAAGGCGGATGCCCTCTCGAGGAGTTTCCTTGCGGACTCTCCTGAGCTATCTGATCCCTCTGTTATTTTGAAGGAGGGTGTAGTTCTTTCCGCCATCTCGCCCAATTTGAGACTTGCTCTGGAGGGGTGTCAGGAGGATAGGCCCGAGCGCTGCCCTGTTGGAAAATTGTTTGTCCCGGACCAATGGAAAAAGAGTGTGATGTCTGAGATTCATTGTTCCGCATTGGCTGGGCATCCCGGAATTTTTGGTACCAGAGACTTGGTTAGTCGGTCCTTTTGGTGGCCTACCTTGTCTCGCGATGTCAGGGAATTTGTGCAGTCCTGCGGGACTTGCTCTCGCTCCAAGCCTTGCTCTCGCTCTAGTGGTTTGTTGATGCCATTGCCTGTGCCCAAGAGACCATGGACCCATATCTCTATGGATTTCATTTCCGATCTTCCTGTTTCTCAGAGAATGACCACCATCTGGGTAATTTGTGATAGGTTTTCCAAAATGATACATCTTGTGCCATTACCTAAGTTGCCTTCCTCCTCTGAATTGGTGCCGTTGTTCCTTCAGCACGTGGTTCGTTTACACGGCATTCCTGAGAACATTGTGTCTGACAGAGGAGTCCAGTTTGTTTCCAGATTTTGGAGGACTTTTTGTTCTAAACTGGGTGTTCAATTGTCTTTCTCCTCGGCATTTCATCCTCAGACCAATGGTCAAACTGAGAGAACAAACCAGACATTGGAGACTTATCTAAGATGCTTTGTGTCTGCTGATCAGGATGACTGGGTCTCTTTTTTGCCTTTGGCTGAGTTTGCTCTTAATAATAGGGCTAGCTCTGCCACTTTGATGTCTCCGTTTTTCTGTAATTCTGGGTTTCACCCTCGATTTTCTTCAGGACAGACGGAGGCTTCTGTCTGTCCAGGTGTTGACTCTGTTGTTGAGCGTATGCAGCAGATTTGGGACCAGGTAGTGGAGAGGTTGTCCTTCTCTCAGGAGAAGGCCCAGCGGTTTGCTAACCGGCATAGGACTGATGGTCCTCGGTTTAAAGTGGGGGACTTGGTCTGGTTGTCCTCAAAGAATATTCCTATGAGAGTAGCATCTCCTAAATTTAAGCCTAGGTTCATTGGACCTTATAAGATCATGGAGATTATTAATCCTGTTTCTTTTCGTTTGCTTCTTCCAGGGACATTTAAGATCCATAACGTGTTCCACAAGTCCTTGTTGAAGAGGTTTGTTGAGCCAGTGGTTCCTGCTGCTGTGCCTCCTGACCCTGTTTTGGTTGAGGGCAATCTGGAGTATGTGGTTGAGAAAATATTGGATTCTCGTTTTTCTAGACGAAGACTCCAGTATTTGGTTAAATGGAGAGGTTATGGTCAGGAAGATAATTCTTGGGTGTTTGCTTCGGACATCCATGCTAGGAGACTTATCCGTGCGTATCATAGAACTCATCCTGACCGACCTGGTTGCTCAAATGAGGGTTCGGTGACCCCTCCTCAAGGGGGGGGTACTGTTGTGAATGGGTTTGAGATGAGTTCTGAGCAGAGCCTCCCTCTGGTGGTTACAAGCGGTACTAGTGAGGATTGTGAAGACTGGGAATCAGGTGTTACTGATTGGTCTTATTTAAGGGAATCATTTTCCCATCAGGGTTGCCGGTGATCAATTGTTCTGGTCTGAATCCTTCTTTCCAGTTTCCCTTGTAGCCTGCTGTGTCGTGTCTGCATCTCCTGCTATCAGATAAGACAATTTCTTATTTTGTGTTTTTGCTATATTTTTGCATTTGGTCCTGCCCTTCTGTGGGGGCCTTCTGGGTCCCCTCCGGGGGCTTTTGCCCTCTCAGTTTAGTCCAGCCACTGAGTTTTGTACTTTTGCTTTTTCCAGTTTTTTCAGTGGCTGCTGTTTTTTTTACACCAGAGAACTAATTTAGGTGGTAGAGGTCGTGTGATCTCAGGTGATTTTGAAATTAGTAGAGTTGGTGTTTTTCAGGGTTTTCTGGGATTGCAGTAAGTACCCTTCCTGTCCTTTTCTATTTAGATAGTTTGGGCCCCAGCGTTTGCTCATACTATTTTCTTTCTGTGTCAGTATTTCCTCTTGTCTAACCGCCATTACATGTTTGGGGGCTTTCTATTATCTTTGGGGTTCTGCTCCGGGGCAGATAGCTTTCCTATATCTATCTTTAGGTGTAGTTAGTTTCTCAGGCTGTGACGAGGCGTCTAGGACCAACGTAGGAACGCTCCACGGCTGCCTCTAGTTGTGGTGGTTAGTCAGGGTACTGCAATCTCATAGATTCCAACTGCTCTGGTGTATTTCCTTTTTTGCCTGCACTCCTCAGCTACCGTAACATAACAAGGGGCTCTCCAAATGCGACATGACTCCCCCAGACCATTCCATCAAAGTCTGCAATCCAAAACGTCACTACTTCCCTTCCGAGCCCCGACGTGCGCCCATACAGTAGTTTACTCCCACATATTGGGTATCAGCGTACTCAGGACAAATTGGACAACAACTTTTGGGGTCCAATTTCTCCTGTTACCCTTGTGAAAATAAAATATTGGGGCGAAAAAAAATCATTTTTGTAAAAAAAAAAGGATTTTTTATTTTTACGGCTGTACGTTATAAACTTCTGTGAAGCACTTCGGGGTTCAAAGTGCTCACCACACATCTAGATAAATTCCTTGTGGGGTCTATTTTCCAAAATGGGGTCACTTGTGGGGGGTTTCCACTGTTTAGATTCATCAGGGGCTCTCCAAATGCGACATGACTCCCCCAGACCATTCCATCAAAGTCTGCAATCCAAAACGTCACTACTTCCCTTCCGAGCCCCGACGTGCGCCCATACAGTAGTTTACTCCCACATATTGGGTATCAGCGTACTCAGGACAAATTGGACAACAACTTTTGGGGTCCAATTTCTCCTGTTACCCTTGTGAAAATAAAATATTGGGGGCGAAAAAATCATTTTTGTAAAAAAAAAAAGGATTTTTTATTTTTACGGCTGTACGTTATAAACTTCTGTGAACCACTTTGGGGTTCAAAGTGCTCACCACACATCTAGATAAGTTCCTTGAGGGGTCTAGTTTCCAAAATGGTGTCATTTGTGGGGGGTTTCCACTGTTTAGGCATATCAAGAGCTCTCCAAACACGACATGGCATCCAGCCAATTCTGCGTTGAAAAAGTCAAACGGTGCTCCTTCCCTTCCAAACTCTGCCATGCACCCAAACAGTGGTTTACTCCCACATATGGGGTATCAACGCACTCAGGACAAATTGCACAATAACTTTTGGAGTCTTGTTACCCTTGGGAAAATAAAAATTGGGGTGAAAAAATCAATTTTGTGGAAAAAAATATGATTTTTTAATTTTACGGCTCTACGTTATAAACTTGTGTGAAGCACTTGGGGGTTCAAATTGCTCACCAAAGATCTAGATAAGTTCCTTAGGGGGTCTAGTTTCCCAAATGGGGGCACTTGTGGGTGGTTTCCACTGTTTAGGCACAGCAGGGGCTCTCCAAATGCAACATGGCGTCCAATCTCAATTCCAGCCAATTTTGGTTGGAAAAAGTCAAATGGTGCTCCTTCCATTCCGAGCTCTGCCATGCGCCCAAACAGTGGTTCCCTCCCACATATGGGGTATCAGCGTACTCAGGACAAATTGGACAACAAATTTTGTGGTCCAATTTCTCCTGTTACCCTTGGGAAAATAAAAAATTAGTGACTAAAAGATAATTTTTGTGGGAAAAAAATAGGATTTTTTATTTTCATGCTCGGGCATTATAAACTTGTGTGAAGCACTTGGGGGTTCAAAGTGCTCACCAAAGATCTAGATAAGTTCCTTAGGGGGTCTAGCTTCCAAAATGGGGTCACTTGTGGGGGGTTTCCACTGTTTAGGCTCATCTGGGGCACTACAAATGGAACATGACCCCCATCAATGTTTGCATTCCAAAATGTTACTGCTACCTTTCCAAGCCCTGCCGTGCGCCCAAACAGTTTCCCCCCCCCACACATGGGGTATCAGCATACTCAGGACAAATTGGAAAACAACTTTTGGGGTCCAATTTCCTTGGGAAAAATCAAAAATTTGGGACTAAAAAATCATTTTTGTGGAAAATTGTTTTTTTTTTTTTTTCACACCCAGGCATTATAAACTTTTGTGAAACACTTTGGGGTTCAAAGTGCTCACAACAGATCTAGATAAGTTCCTTAGGGGGTCTAGTTTCCAAAATGGTGTCACTTGTGGGGGGTTTCCACTGTTTAGGCATATCAGGGGCTCTCCAAACGCGACATGGCGTCTAATCTCAATTCCAGCCAATTTTAGTTTGAAAAAGTCAAACGGCGCTCCTTCCCTTTCGAGCTCTGCCGTGTGCCCAAACAGTGGTTTTCCCCCACATATGGGGTATTGGCGTACTCAGGAGAAATTGCACAACAACTTTATCTGCCCATTTTCTCCTTTTACCCTTGTGAAAATAAAAAAACGTTTGTAAAAGATCATTTTTGTGGCTAAAAAGTTAAATATTAATTTTTTCCTTCCACGTTGCTTCAGCTCCTGTGAAGTACCTGAAGGGTTATTAAACTTCTTGAATGTGGTTTTGAGTACCTTGAGGGGTGCAGTTTTTAGAATGGTGTCACTTTTGAGTATTTTCTGCCATATAGACCCCTCAAAGTGACTTCAAATGTGAGGTGGTCCCTAAAAAAATGGCTTTGTAAATTTTGTTGTAAAAATGAGAAATCACTGGTCAACTTTTAACCCTTATAATTTCCTAACAAAAAAAAAATTTGGTTCCAAAATTGTGCTGATGTAAAGTAGACATGTGGGAAATGTTATTTATTAACTATTTTGTGTGACATATCTCTCTGTTTTAAGGGAAAAAAAATTCAAAGTTTGAAAATTGCAAAATGTTCTAAATTTTCGCCATATTTGCGTTTTTTTCAAAAATAAACGCAAGGTATATCGAAGAAATTTTACTTCTAACGTGAAGTACAATATGTCACGAGAAAACAATCTCAGAATCGTGAAGATCCGTTGAAGCGTTCCAGAGTTATAACCTCATAAAGAGACAGTGGTCAGAATTGTAAAAATTGGCCCGGTCATTAACGTGCAAACCACCCTTGGGGGTGAAGGGGTTAAAAATTGCTACATTTTCAAAATTTTTGTCAAATTTCCATTTTTTCATAAATAAACGAAGGTTATATCTAAGAAATTTTACAACTAACATGAAGTACAATACGTCAGGAAAAAAACAGTCTCAGAATCAGAGGGAGACGTTGAAGCGTTCAAAAGCTATAACTTCATAAAGTGACAGTGGTCAGAATTGTAAAAATTGGCTTGGTCATTAAGTACCAAATTGGTGCTGTCACTAAGGACTTAATAGAAGTTCTACTTAATGCATTATATATACATTAGTGCTGTGTCTGTTCAGTGCTTTCACCTTCTCTGTGCTACACACATTTTGTCTCTTTCATCATTTTAAATAATTCAGACAATAAATGTCTCCAATGTTTCGTTGTGATGTGGCCTCTCTCTGGTCTCAGTTAAGACTCCATATATAATAGTGGAATAGCAATATTAATAGAGGAAGATAACATTTTTTACAACCTCCATATGACAGAGAAAGAAGTGATGTGAAAAACGAGACAGTCAGACATTAGTAGAGATTTCACATAACGAGGTGTAGTCTCATGGACATAACAATGATGGGGAGCAGAAAATTCCTTTATAACTTGTCCACACACGTCTCCGTCCTGCACACATCTCTTTTACTTACCGTAATACCTTTATCCTGCAGTCTGGACTGGACAGAGCCTCCACCAGTTCACTGAAGTGAGGACCATTCAGATGATTATTATACAAGTCAAGTATCTCCAGGGACCGGTTATTCCTTATTAAAGATGCCAACTGGATGCAGGCCGTGTGTGGCAGACGATTAACATTTAGACTGTAAGAATAAGAAGATGAGATGTGGGTGGCGCGTCCAGAGGGTTAGTATGAAATCTGAAGATTGTCAATATGGAAAATGTCAAAAAGGAGAGAAAAAGAACCACTGTATGATATGCACACAACCAATATTATCATAAAATGGAAAAAACTTTATTAATCACACTGGACAGTTAAAACATAAGTAAAAACATATGTGTCCCCCCCATATTGAGTACAATCCCAACAAGGTGCATACAATTCATGAACAAAGAGATAGCATATCCCCCATATAGCAAAAGTACCACACAATAATAACAGCAGCACATTCAAATCAATATGGTAGTCAATGTACCAAAGTATAGAACAGTCCCGGTCAAATTACCACCTGAATTGCATATTGTGCGCTCCAGGGGAAGGGGTGTCAATAAGACAACCCCAAAACAGACCTAGAATATGCTAGCCCTGTAGTACTGTGGACCAAGATACCCAATACGTACAATAATCCCATAATGGCCCACAGTATGCAGATGGAAAATACCTATGGTGGAAGTGGTGCACAAGCACATTCACTGGACATCCTGAGATACGCCCTGTAAATAAACAATAATTAATAAGAGGCAACCTGTGACCCGTCCAAGCCGGGAAACATGAGAGGAGGGGACTGAACAAGCCCCACGAATATCGCCGTGTCAAGAGACGGCTTCGTCAGAAGAAGTGACGATATGCGGTTAATTCAAGTATAGATACCTTAATCATTAGTGGTCAGTGGGTGCCAGTGTGTGCCGGGATTCCCCGGCCGGAAGCGACGCCATGACAGATTGCGTGAAATATGGGCAGACGTTTCAGCCCATACTGAAACATGTGCGCATGCGCCGATTACAGCAACCTATGCAGCACACAAAAGAACTGTTAGTTAAATGAATGAATGAAGACGCCTGCGCAGCTCCCGGGAAACTGGGAGAGAGAAAGAAAAGGGACCCAAGGTATGATGGAGCCAAGGTCAAGTGGACTTATACGATGAATACAGGAGACCAAAAAAGGAAACGCATGACAGTGGTTGAAAGCAATACATGGGTTAAACTGAATAGATACACTCAAACAATTATAACACAAGAAAAGGTATAAGAAAAAATAATAAAAAAAAAATGAACAATTAAAGGTTCTGGGAAAGCCAGAACCAAAATGATATAAAGAAAAAATTATATGAAAAAAAACAAACAAAAATAATGTGGAAAAAATGTGTATATAAAAAACTGAAATGTAAATTAAAAATACAAAATAAAGAATAACACATGCAAAATGAGAATACAAATATAGAAATGTAAAAAAAATAAAAAATAAAAAAAGTGACAAAAATGAAACATATATGTGTAACCATCGATATGAAAATGAAAAAATGATAAAAAAGAAAAAATAAGAACAAGTTTAAATAATAACATAATGATGATGAAAATATGATAAAGATAAATTAATATGAATAAAGTAAAAAAAAATTAAAAATGTTTAATACACCAGCAGACCAAAGATAGAAAAGTGTTAAAGTCAAAAGACCAGGATAAACAATTGAACCCAACCAGACCAAGCTCACCCAAGGCAACATCAGTAATCCCAATTTTAATCTCATAACATGATGATAACCACAGATCCAAGAAGGGGCAAAAATATGGGGCTAGTCCGGTGAAGGACTGATGTCCTCATTGGATGTGTCAACTCAGGCCGGATATATCAACTCAGGCCGTCCAGTACCATTCTTCACACAGATAGAAGGCTGTCCAAACTGGTGTATGGGACCAGGAAGTGAGTCTGATACAGGTAAGTAGCCCAGGATGATCCCAAAACAGGGGAATCCCTTAAAATGGATCCACTGTTGGAGGGAGAAGTCTGAGTCACGGCTCAACAATTGATGTCAATAAGTGACTCAGACTGAGCCATAGTCAAAATATCACCAAATGGAAAAAAAAAGTGGAGCAGCAAAGGACTACCCAATCAGTCGTCCCAATTACGAATCTTCTATTTATTTTTAAAATTATCAAAGGAAGCCAATGAACCAGAAAATAATTTTGATACAGGTAAGTGGCCTAGGATGATCCAAAAAGGAAATCTCTGTTGATGGATCTGCTGTAGTGTAAGGGTCAGCCAGGACTGCAGTCGTGGCCACGGACACTAGGATATCGGTGTCCTGGCCTTGCCCCACGTAAAAGTTACGTCCATTATTTGCCATAACTGTATCTCCAGGCTCGGTTCCCTTTTGGCACTTCCCAGGTGACGGAGACTACTCTCCAAGGCAACCCCCATTAACTGAAACCCAGTCCTTAGTAACTTGAACAGTTTCTTTACTTGAAACTTCACACAGCACTTGCACAGATGACACATCTTTGGTCACACATCCTTCTATACAGGGTTCCTCATCTTTCCCTGCTTCACTGTCGCTTCCACATGGCACATACTCGGACCGGACCGTCTTAGACTGCTTCCCAGTTCCCTCCTGTCTCAACCTTGCCTTGATGACAATTCCCTCTGGCTGTTTCGCCCCAGACTCGAGATCATCAGTCACCTGGTACAGTTGACGCTGGTCAAGCATCCGACCCACATGTACTGCTCCCTGTGAAGCTATAGCATTCTTCTCTTCCTCCCACCCTGGTTTTGGTTGCTCCTCAGCCCGTCTAGCTCTAGATCTAAGAGAGTCCGCCCAGGCTATGAGCTTCCACATCTTTCTGAACTCTGATGTGTCCCAACACTGTGTATAGCTGAGGAATATCCCTTGTGGAACATTGCGTGGCTGCCGAGCCGTCCCGGGCTTATTGCCCATGTGGATACTTCGGGCACCCAGGCCCCGTCTGACTAAACTTCCCTAAGACTTGCAGCTTACCACCCGGCAGCCCCTTCTACATTAACCCCTTACAACCCTACGATAAACTACACCAACAGTGCACACTAGTATGCCCACCTATAGTGGTTCCCACAAGTACTACAGTTACCATTACTTATAAAGAACTACAAACACTATAACACCCCCCTCTATTGTCCGAAGAGTGCAATAGACTTTCCCTACCTAATGAACATAAATAAAATACTTGGTATTACATAACAGGAATGCAACATAATTTACATAGGTTTACAAGGAATGGTAACACATACACGAATATGGCAGTACCATAAATGTGAGCGGTAATACATATTTGTCACGAACGGGAAACACACGGAGGCCCGGGGAATCACGGCTTAGGATCCCACCGCTGCCACCAATATGTCAATGCAGGGATTTATACTTATCCCTCTTTCCCAGTTCCATTTAGGAACTTGCAGCTCTCTGGCGCTCCCCTTACCCTCAGGTCAGTCAGGGAACTGCACCTAGGATAATTAGTCGCCGGACGGGCCGCTTAGACGTGTACTGGGTATTGGGCACGCTACAGTGAGGGAATTATAACTACTCCTAGCCGCAGCCAGGCAATACACTTATAAAACCCGCTCCGTCACGGCCAGCGATACCCGAAAGCCAAGCACACACACACACACTAGCTGCCACCAGCCTCTGGGTCTAGAATGTGGGGCAGAGGCCACCCCAATTTAGTAGCGTAGTTTACGTCAGGCACGTGCAAATTCGTTATAGAGCATAGAGAAACGAACTAATAATTTTATATCTTTACTCCAGAAAGTTAGGCAGTTTTATAAAGTTTTAAAGAAAGGGTTTACAGAAAATGAGACAATTAAAAGAATATGTACAAGCAATTACAAATAAAACAGGGTTAAAGAAGAAAAACTCACATGGCACTTAGATCATTCCGGCGAATCAGGCTGGGGGAAGGGAAGGGGCCACACATCGCCATGCATGACAGTGTGGCTGTCAACCTCAGGCTCCCTTGCAGAATATAACACCCTGACTGAGTGGTTGTACTCTGTAGTTCTCGGTCATGACATCATAAAAAGGCGGAGTTACCGGGGTCCTCCCCTTGCTCTAAGTGGCAGTTTTTGGGCTCTGAAACCTTCTCGGCGATATAACTGGGCTTGAGAACCTAGCAGAGTCTCGGCAGAACCATCATTCACCTTATTCTGAAATTAGTGTTCTAATGAGTTCAAACTCGGACTAGTTATTCCACTCTGCTCCAGAGAAATCCATTTCTCTGGTTCTGTTGGGGCTAGCACGTAACCAGAATCACTATAGCAAAGCCTGATAGGAGCATGTTGCAGAACTGTAACTTTCGTGTTTCAATCATAAACTCTCAGCATTCTATGACTGAAAGAATGAATTCCCATTATATGCTATGGGACAGTCAAGCAGGATCTGAAGACAAAGACATTCCTGAGGTGGGGGCAAGAGGAAGGAGTAAGTTGTAATTTCAGGCAGTGAGTTGGAGAGAGTATACCAAACAAAGAAAAGTTGTAGAAATGATAGAAAATGAAAAAATAAAAAAATAAAAAAGGAAAAATGAAATAAATCTAGAAATAACGATTCTACAAAAATAGGAGGATTTATAGAAAAATATCAAAAATTTTTATTATAACATCAATAATAAAGACAAAGATACAGGGTATAAGTGTGAGGAAAAACAGTATTAGCAGCTAACAGATATTGGCAAAAATCAATATGGTGTTAAATATAAACCAAATAGACAGGAACATAGGTCCAGTGGGCAAGCTACAAAATGCCTTTACAATTTCACAGGTGACAGAAAAAATCAGCAATTATCTATTGTAAGCTTTTCAGGGGATATAGCTCTGGGATCGCCGTCTTGGGGAGACGGAGTGGCATAAAGAGACCATTCACAGACAGTAGTTCTGTTAAAAACTGGCCGCAACCAGTTTTATTAAAGTCCACGGTAAACAGAACATAATCAAAACCAAATCATAAACATAAAGCCTGGGCTTCTCCAGCCACTAATTACACTTAGATAGATTTCCCTTTCTATCCGGGTACAGACTCTAATAGTCTGTTCCCAAAACAACACATATGTTCAGTAGTTACCAGCGTGCAGCTCACATGAGGCTCCAATGGCGTCTGAAGTCAGATCCAGACTGAGAGAGAGAGCCCCCTCTGAACTTCCAAGCAGGTACTTATGGCTGTCTAATTAAGCAGCTGTGTTCACTCTGAGCTGAACTGCAAACCTGTCCCAGATGGGAATAGAGTGAACACCGCACTGACAACCTACTTTTTATGCGCCCCAGCTAAGAAACCTGGGGGAGATATACACCCCGTCCAGTACGCACCCCTTCACTGTCTCACATATCCCCCCCCTCTTCTCCAGACCGGAGGGCTGGTCCAAAACTCCAAAGAGACAGTGAACTCTGGACAAGGCATCAGCATTACCCTGTAACTTCCCAGGTCTATGCTCCACCGAGAAATTGAACTCTTGAAGTGAAAGGAACCACCTTGTCACCCTGGCATTCCTTTCCCTGTTCTGCTTCATCCATGCCAGAGGAGCATGGTCTGATTGTAATTTAAATTTTCTACCCAAGAGGTAATAACGCAGCGAGTCCAGCGCCCACTTGATTGCGAGGCACTCTCGCTCCACAATGGCATAATTTTGTTCAGCCGGTGTCATTTTTCGACTTAGATACAGGACTGGGTGTTCTTCACCCTTCACGACCTGCGACAACACGGCCCCTAACCCCACATTAGAGGCATCAGTTTGAACCAAAAACTCTTCTCTAAAATTAGGGTGACCAGAACTGGTCTTTGACACAAAGCTATTTTTAACGACAGAAATGCTTTTTCTGCCTCCGGATTCCAATTTATCATTTTTGACTTCCCCCTTTTGTCAGGTCAGTCAATGGGGCAGCAATGGAGGCATAATTTGGTACGAATCTGCGATAGTACCCAGTGATGCCCAGAAATGCTTTGACCTGTCGTTTTGTGAGGGGTACAGGCCAGTTCCGAATTGCTTCTACCTTATCAATTTGTGGCTTGATCAGCCCCCTGCCAATAACATAGCCCAGATATTTGGCCTCTTCGAGGCCAATTGCACATTTCTCTGGGTTTATGTTCAGTCCAGCTCCGGCTATCGAGTCTACGACGGCTAGTGAGGTGGCTCTCCCAATCTGAACTGAAAATTACCACATCATCCAGGTAGGCAGCCGCATAGGCTCGATGCGGGCGCAGTATCTGGTCCATAAGCCGCTGAAAGGTAGCTGGGGCTCCATGCAACCCGAAGGGCATCACCAGATACTGAAACAAACCTTCCGGGGTTGCAAAGGCCGTTTTTTCTTTCGCTTCCTCCGACAGGGGTATCTGCCAGTACCCTTTTGTCAGATCGAGGGTTGTAATATAACGGGCACCCCCTAACCTCTCGATTAGCTCGTCTACCCGTGGCATTGGGTATGCGTCAAACTTTGACACCTCGTTCAACCTTCTGAAATCATTACAGAACCTCCAGGTTCCATTAGGTTTTGGGATGAGTACAATCGGGCTACACCACTCGCTTTGGGCCTCCTCAATGACCCCGAGGTCTAACATGTGTTTAATTTCAGTAGAGACTATCTTTCTGCGGGCTTCTGGAATTCTGTACGGTTTTATCTTGACCTTAGTACCGGGCTCGGTCTCGACATGGTGTTTTATTAGAGAAGTCCGGCCGGGCAAGTCAGAAAACCTTTTCTGATTTTTCTGCAGAAACTCCCGCACTTCCTGTTTTTGGTGCACGGACAACGTCTCTCCCATGGTCACAGGAGGTAGAGATGGTTTTACCCGTTTCTCTACTTCACCCGAGGCCAACAACGACTCTCTGTCCCTCCAGGGCTTGATCAGATTGATATGATACACCTGGTAGGGCTTCCGTCTCCCGGGTTGGTGTACTTTGTAAGTAACCTCGCTCACTTTTTGTACGATCTCGTATGGACCATGCCACTTGGCCAAAAACTTACTTTCCACCGTGGGAATTAGAATTAGGACTCGATCCCCGGGGTTGAAAGACCTAATTTTTGCTGACCGATTATAAACTCTGCTTTGAGCTTCTTGAGTTCTCTGCAGATGATTCTTCACCAATGGCATAATTTTAGCCATCCTCTCTTGCATCTGGGCAATATGCTCTATAACACTCTTGTATGGAGTTGTCTCGGTTTCCCAAACCTCCTTGGCTATGTCCAGCAAGCCCCGCGGATGCCGACCATACACCAACTCAAAGGGAGAAAATCCCGTAGAGGCCTGGGGAACCTCTCTGACCGAAAACAATAAGTAGGGTAACAGGTAGTCCCAGTCCCGCCCATCTTTCTCTACTGCTTTCTTTAACATATGTTTTAATGTTTTATTAAAACGTTCAACCAACCTATCCGTCTGGGGGTGATACACAGATGTCCGAATGTGCGAGATTTTAAGCAACTTACACAGTTCCTTCATCACTTTGGACATAAAAGGTGTGCCTTGGTCCGTGAGGATCTCTTTAGGAATTCCTGTCCTGGAAAACATATGAAAGAGTTCCCGTGCAATATTTTTAGATGCCATATTTCTTAAAGGGACCGTCTCGGGGTACCGGGTTGCATAATCAAGTACTACTAAGATGTATTGGTGTCCCCTGGCTGATTTTACAATAGGACCTACCAAGTCCATTGCTACCCTTTCAAAGGGTATTTCTATAACCGGCAGCGGGATTAATGGACTCCGGAAGTGAGACAACGGAGCATTTATCTGACACGAGGGGCAGGTTTTGCAATAATCCTCCACATCTCGATAAACCCCGGGCCAGTAAAACCTCTGAAGAATTCTTTCCTGGGTTTTGTCCATCCCCAGGTGCCCACCCAGCACGTGGTTATGGGACAAACCTAACACCATACTTCTATATGGCTTAGGTACTAGGAGCTGACTCACGGCCTCTCCCTTTACTTTAGTGACCCTATATAGCAGGTCATTGTTCATGGCAAAATGGGGAAATTTTTCATCAGAGCCGGGCTCTTGTGGGATCTCATTCAGAACAGTTTGCTCACTCCCAAAATTGCCACGGGACACCGGTAGGTCAGGGACATTCTGTTCTAGAGAAACATCCTCCCCCTCCCCAACATCACCTGAAATGGAAATTCATTTTTTTTTACAGTCATCATCATTATCAATATCATTATCGTGATTACGATCAGCATCAGCATCATTATCATGGTCATCATCATTATCATGATCATCATCATTATCATGGTCATCATCATTATCATGGTCATCATCACTATCATGATCATCATCATCACCATTATTATCATTATCATCATCATTATTATCACATAAGTTTAACGGCCCACTAGCATTGTGTTCCGCCCCTCGGGACTGCGCACCCTCAGTAGGAGCTTCATCACACTGTCCAGCAGAAACATTTTTTTTCCAAAGACCCCAAAACAGGGGAAAGTCATGACCCAATATGGCGGGATGCATCAGGTTCTTCACTACCCCCACTTCATATGAGATCTCCCCGAGTTTTGTGACGAAGTCTGAGGAGGTTACTGGGTAGACTTTGATGTCTCCATGTATGCACACCACGCTTAGGTGCCTACCTGTGACGAAGTCCCTATCAGCCAGACTAGCATGTATCAGAGTCACTCGACTTCCTGAGTCGAGTAGGGCCTGTACTGGGGACCCATTTATCACGACCTGACACAGCTGTGGGCCAGTCTCCTCGACTAGGGTGGCCACGCACACGGGCTCGGCGAGGAACGAGAGAGACCGTCCAGCGTCACAGTCCATAGGTTCCCCCACTAGTGGACAATTGGCTGAAATATGACCTTGTTCACGGCATCTCCAACACTGTCTCAGGTCAGGGTGTTCAGACGGAGAGACCTTCCTAGGCCTGGGGTCTCCTGGTAGGTAAGTATCACCCTTTCGCTCATACATGTCCCCTCGGGGCTGACCCGGACTATCAACAGCCCCCCTTGCCCCCACAGCTGGAACCCTCTTACCGGGAGATGACGGAGGCCGGGTATTCCGAACTGATGATCGCTCGGACGGCTGGTCACGTAGATAGTCTTTGGTGGCGAAATACCTTTCTATCAGGCTGATCGGCCTGACCAGTTGATCGGCATCTTTGGGGTCTCCCTGTCCGACCCAGAGCTGGACCTCAGGGGGAAGGGCCCAGATGTACCGGTCCAGCACCACCTTTTCAACCATTTGGGCAGGGGTGCTGACGTCAGGTTCCAACCACTTCTTTACCAAAGAAATCAAGTCATACATTTGTGAGGCTTGTCTCGCCTGTATCTCCAGTTATGGACTCTCCTGGCACGGACTGCCCTCGTCACACCCAGGCGGGCAAGAATCTCCGCTTTCAACTTAGTATAGTTTTTGCTGTCCTGCTCGCTGAGGTCAAAATAGGCTTTTTGGGGTTCCCCAGTCAGATAGGGCGCGACCACCATAGCCCATTCAGATTGTGGCAGATTCTCCTTCTCTGCCAGTCTCTCAAATATAGCCAGATATGCCTCCACATCGTCATGAGGCGTCATCTTCTGCAGAATCTGTTTTACCGCCTTCTTTACAGCGGATAATGCCGGTAACCCGGCGTCTTCATTCGGGGACGAGGTGCTAGGAGTTTTTTTTAGTGCTGCAACCTGCTCCAGTAATAACCGGTTGGTTTCCTGCTGTTGCTGCTGGCTCCGCTGGGCCTCTAGGTGTTGTTGCTGCATGGCCTGCTGTTGTTGCTGCATGGCCTGCTGATGTTGCTGCTGCATGGCCTGCTGGTTCTGGGCCAGCTGCTTAACGAGCTCCTCCATACTGCCGGACATCTTGGGCTGGCTGACAGCCTTCACCCAAGACATATACACTCCACAGTCTTCTCCACAATAAGTTCAGTTTTGCGGTGCAGACACCTTCTTTTTTTTTTTTTTTTCAAAGTCTTCAGCCACTGTGCTGCCCCAGCATTCAAGCACCATAGGAGAGCTCCCTAGGCACTGCTACACTTGACTATCATGTCACTAGGTAATTCACCTTTGTACTTTTTATGACTGATACTCATTACTGCCTTTTCTCATCGGCTGTTGCCACTCTTTAGCATATACTGTTTCTGCCACATCTGATTAGGTTTAGTCATAATATGTGGGAGTATTGTACCATTCATGGATTTATTTAATATTGTCAATTTCCTACATCCTATATATGTTGGATGTTTGTAGATCCCTCTGTGGCAACTGTTGGCAACTCTATAACGATGCAATAGCTATATATTTATACTATGCCTTTATGAGTTGCTTTTGTTAATTAATTTAAATAGATAATTGCTGATTTTTTCTCTCACCTGTGAAATTGTAAAGGCATTTTGTAGCTTGCCCACTGGACCTATGTTCCTGTCTATTTGGTTTATATTTAACACCATATTGATTTTTGCCAATATCTGTTAGCTGCTAATACTGTTTTTCCTCACACTTATACCCTGTATCTTTGTCTTTATTATTGATGTTATAATAAAAATTTTTGATATTTTTCTATAAATCCTCCTATTTTTGTAGAATTGTTATTTCTAGATTTATTTCATTTTTCCTTTTTTATTTTTTTTATTTTTTCATTTTCTATCATTTCTACAACTTTTCTTTGTTTGGTATACTGATTGGTCAAGGAGGTATTTCCGTTGGACCACGGAATTTTTTGTCGGGTATATTAGTGAGTTGGAGAGAGGCTGCAGGCACGAGGGGAAGAGGGGGGGTGGTTTGGCTCTGTGCTGGCTAAACATGATGGGGGTAGTAGTTCTCTTTGTGGAAAGTTGTAGAGAAGTATAAGGAATGGAGCTCCCATTTCAGGTTATCGTCACACCTCCCCTTCTTAGAGTTCGCTAAGGAGGCATGACCTGTCGGTAATCCGCTATGCACACCTCAGCGCGTTCGCCCCGCCGGGACAACACATCAGCATTCCCATGTTTGCTGCCCTTTTTGTGTTGTACGGCAAAGTCGTACTGCTGGGGGCGAGGCTCCAGCGTAGCAACCTACCGTTGGTTCCGGACACTGTGTGCAGCCACCTCAGAGGGTTGTGGTCAGTTAACCGTGAAGGTGCGCCCGTACAGGTTGGGCTGCAAACGTTGCAGTGCCCAGACCATGGCCAGGCTCGCCTTCTCGATGGTGGAGTATGCCACTTCCCTCGGCAGAAGTTTCCGGCTCAGGTACAACACGGGGTGCTCCTGGTTCTCCGTGTAGACCTGGCTGAGTACAGCACCACCGAGGCCAAATTCGCTGGTGTCGGTCTGTACCAGGAATCGCCAACTGCTGTCGACTGCTTTCAACACTGGAGAGCAGCACAGGGCTGTTTTCAAAGCTCGGAATGCCGCCTCACAGCTATCTGTCCAGTTGACTGTTTGGGTCAGACCGTGCTTGGTGAGGTCCGTCAAGGGTTTTGCAAGGGTGCTATAGTCCTGTACGAACGGCCTATAGTACCCTGCAGTGCCCAAGAAGGACATCACCTGTTTTTTGGTCCTGGGGGTGGGCCAGAACACGATCGCGTCCACTTTCTCTGGCTCTGGACTCATGGAACCCCCCGCCTACCCAGTGCCCCAGGTAGTGGACCTTGCTCATGCCCATCTGGCATTTTCCCGGCTTGATGGTCAGACCTGGAGATGCTGAAGGTGTTCCTCCCAGGTGGAACTGAAGACGGCAATGTCATCAAGGTACGCCACGGCGTACTTCTCCAGTCCCTGAAGCAGGTGGTTGACCATCTGCTGGAAAGTGGCAGGGGCATCTTTCATGCCGAAGGCATGATCGTGGACTCGTACAGTCCAAAAGGGGTGATAAAGGCGGATCTCTCCTGCGCCGCAGGGCTCAGGGGAATCTGCCAGTATCCCCGGTTTAAATCCATGATGGATATGTATTTGGCGCTCGCCAACTGCTCAAGCAGATCCTCGATGCGCGGCATCGGGTGTACATCAGAGGTGGTGATGGCGTTGAGCCCCCTGTAGTCCACGCAGAATCGGGTGGTCCTGAAGCGCACCACATGTGTGGATACCAGGGCTATGGGGTACTCGGAGCCGAGCCCATTAATTTCCATGGGAGATGTCACTGGCAGCGGGACTCGGTCCGTGGCCCTGGCGGTCATGCAATGGGGGATATTTACAGGGGATTATAAGGATAGGTAGTTCGTGACGCCACCTGTGGTATCTGATCAATTGGACCAGCGCTGCTATAAGGATCTTCGCAGGGGATGTTATGGGGGCAGCTGGGTGGTAAGTCTCCCACAGGTGAGACGGGTCCCTGGAAGTCTATGGTGATGATGCAGGGTGTAGTTAAGAATTCAGTCACACACAATGTAGCTTCTTTTCATACCTTTACTTGTAGGTGTTTCAGGAAGATCCCGGGAAGCTGGTCGGGGTGGAGAATGCACATTCGGGATACCGCTGAGCAGGTTAGAGGCCTCCTTTACTTCATATATATCTGAGCCCAAACTTGCATGAAGCGAAGTTAACTCTGCAATCTCCAGCTTTCTCAATAGCTGTAACGCCCGGCCGACATTGTGGTGGAGCCTTCTATGTCTCTGATTATCAGATGTTGAGAGAACTAAGTCCTTACTTTTGCAGGGCCCTGCTCAAAGTCCTTGTTCCCCCTGACTCCGTTTACGTATCAGCGCTTAGGGCTACCTTCTGCGACTTGTAGTCCAGAAAGCCTCCGGTTATCTTGTTACTAGGCTTGAACCACTAGCAACGCTTCGGACCCCGGTGTCCGGTGAATTAGTGCAGGTAATCCGGTACTTGGTGCACTAGCATCTATCGTCTCCACTGTGCCCTTCGCCCTGCTCTCGCTCTTAACATAAGCACTTGTAGCTTTGATGGAATGTCAGCTTTCTCCAGAGTTCACTGAACAGCTCTCAGTATCCTCCAAGTCCAGACTGGACTGACACTGAACTGCACTGTCCTAAGACAGGAAGCTGAATGATCTGAGCTCCTCTCCCTCCTAGACTTGACTGACTGACTGCTACGTGTCACTACTTCTTATACCCTGGTGGGTGTGTCTGAAAGTGTGAGTGACGTGAATGGATATCAAGCTTTTGCGGTTACCTTCCTGTGCATTTTCCTGGATTATGTGTGCCTGACATAGCTGGGCCACACATCCCCCCTTGGTTAAACACAGCACTCCCGGGCTGTAAAAGAGAAAAAGAAAACATTTTTGTTTTTGCATATAACAACAACATTTTAACTCTTCCCATCCGGGAGGTAAGACTTCTTGAACGTTACAATTTGTACATTAGAAAAATACAAAAGTATCAAAGTATCAAAACATTTCCATAAATACTAGACAATATTCTTGTGGAGGACCCGCACCAAACCTCCCACGTGGGTCCTGGGTGGGCTGCAGGACTTCTGACTGCAGACCTCACTCTAGGCCACACCATACGGGTTTTCTTTCAGAGGTAATTCAAGGCTTTGTGTAAAACCAAGATAAGGCACCGTAGTGCAAACTATTTACATTGAAAGTTTTTGGGCTGGCACAGTCCACAGCCATGCTGTCCATCAGAGTT
>JARQOD010000001.1:493707798-493740549 GCA_033576555.1 Oophaga sylvatica | reverse complement strand
CCCCTTCTGTTAATAAGGGATAGGGGGGAGTTGGCGACATTAACCCCTTTAAGGGTTAACCCCTTCAGCAACGCATAGGTTCTATCCCATTTGGGATTAGAACTTGTAACAGTTAATTGTATCGCTGAATATTCAGCTGATACAGCTGGGGTAGCTCTCTCACTACGAGCTTTAACCCTTCAGCGTGCTGCTGCGTCGCTTGAGAAGCCACACTTTTTTCCATATTACTGACAGGTTCTGACCTCCATATATTGGTGTGAGGGCATTCGGAACAGGGTCCAGAAGTCGGACCGTGCGCCAAATCTGCTTCAGAATCATCACACTATCTGATACGCCAGGCCTCGACATCAAGCGCAGCTATTACAGGGCACAGCGACGCCAAATTGGATGCCATCGCCGCTCTATTGATGGCCTTTCTGACCTTTAGTCATTGGTGTCACTAGATCCTCTCATTGGAGGAAGCGGCACAGGCCGATTTCGGCATTTCCGCCATAGCGAATCAGATCTATCTGATATTGAATGCGACAGGGTTCCCCATCGAATTCAGATGGGGAGTTATCCGTTTCGAATAAGGATCGGCAGGGACATCCTGTCTCTTTAGACCGAACAGAGGCTTTTATTGAAGCCATGAGGAGGCGTTACAGTTGCCGGAGAAGGTAACTACACTCCGGATAAGTCCCCTCGGATGTCCAGGAGTACCGTAAGTTGCGAGACAAATGCCAGCACTGACGAGCTTAAGGAAGCAGTGGAGAAAGATGTTTGTGTCCCAGATTAAACGTTTTCATGAACACTTTTTTGAGGCACTATCTCCGTGCCCTACGGAGTTGACAGAAATTGGATTTCTTCTCCTGAAGTGGATGTTCCTTTATCCCAGCTCAGTAAATCCTCATTGCTCCCTGTTAAAGGGAAGGCAAGTCTGCAGGACCCGCTAGACAGAAAAACGAGATGGCAAGCGAAATCCAACTACAAGGCCGCGGGCAATGGATTCAAAGCAGTGTTAGATCCATGTGTGCTTGTAGGGCTTCTCTATGTTGGTTGGACCGTGTATGGACGGCGATACAAAATGGAACTCCATTATCCGAGTATAGATGGTCTTCTCGATTTTGGAAACTGCGGTTTGTTATAGCTATGATGCAGGTGGAACAGCATCACTGTTGTCCAAGCGCAAGCTTCGGCTGTCACAATCAGAAGAGCACTGTGGCTTAACGTGGACGGGAGACGCAGTGTCGAAACAAGGTTTGCTGTCTCTAGCCTACAAGGGTAGTCAGCTTTTGGATCTGACCTTTCAGAGCTGATGCCAAGGCAAAGAGAAAGACGCAGCCTTACCACAGCGAAGGCTATGGCTTCTGCGCCTAGCAGACTAGTGCCGGTGGTGGCCGGCGATCCTTCGTTCCAAGGGACGATTAGGTCAGTCCCTCTTGGGGATCGGTCGTCCCTCTTTTCGGGTAAAAAGTTCACTCAGAAATCCCGCACTCCCTGGAAATCAAGTTTCCGTCAAACAAGCGGGAGACTGACAAGAAGCCCGCCAAGACGAACTGACGCCAGGTTTCCATTCGAGGGCTCTCGAGGGGGGGTCGCCTCCCTCCAATTCAAAGCGACTTGGGGTTTTTCCCGCGTTCCGGCCACCTGGGAAACGCGTCGTTCGGCAGGCTATTTCATAGAGTTTTCTTCCTCGGCCCCCGGACAGGTTTTGTCAGTCCCCGCACACCGTCAGAGCCCGAGTTAATGGCCGCTCTGCTGCGAGAGGTCGACTCTCTTCTGCAAAAGGGGTTTGTAGTAATACCAGTACCGCCGAGGACCGGGAAGAGGATTTTATTCCAATCTTTTTGTGGTTCCCAAAAGGAGGAAAAATTTTTCGTCCTATTCTGGATCTCAAAAGATTGAATCGGCATGTTCACACCCAAAAATTCCGCATGGAGTCACTTCGCTCCGGGTAACGGCCCTGTCGCAGAACGACTTTTTGGTGTCAATCGACAATCCGAGACGCTTATTTGCATGTTCCGGTCGGAAAGGCTCATCAGCGTTTCCTTTGCTTTGCCATAGGGCAGACCATTACCAGTTTGTGGCTCTACCATTCGGTTTGGCCTCAGCGCCCAAGTTTTTACAAAAATTCTGGCGCCTCTCATGGCAATTCTCCGAAGACAGGGGGTTGCGATTTTCCCTACCTGGACGATCTTTTGATTGTGGCGTCCTCACAGGAGGAGGCGGTGACGGCTCGCATCTATCCCTACAGCTCCTGGAGGATTTCGGGTGGCTGGTGAATTGGAGAAGTCCTCTCTGGGTCCGTCGCAGTCGATCCTGTTTTTGGGGATGCATTTTCGACACGTACGGGCGTAGTGTCCCTACCTCAAGACAAGCAAGCATGTCTACTCCGACAATGTACAGATTATGAAGGCTTCGACAGCAATGTCTCTGCGGAAGTGTATGGGGCCTTCTGGGTTTGATGGTGGCGTCCATGGAGGCACTTCCGTGCCCAATTTCATTCCAAGCCCTCCAAAAAACTCATCCTGGGTCATTGGATCGATCACAATTTTCTCTGGATAGCAGTATCATCATCTCGCACAGGGTACGAGAATCCCTAGAATGGTGGTTACGTCCAGAAACGTTATCCCTGGGGAAATCTTTCCTCCCTCCGAAGTGGTCGGTCATTACCACCGATGCCAGCCTGACGGGCTGGGGGGTGTCTGAAACGATCTTTGGATCCAGGGAGTATGGTCATCGGAAAGTCTTTCTACCGATCAACATCTTGGAACTGAGGGCAATTTTTCTTTGCCTCCAACCTGGACGGTCCCTTTGAGCGGTCTGCCAGTCCGAGTGCAGACAGACAATGCGACGGCGGTCGCGTATATCAATCACCAAAGGGGGGACGAGGAGCTCCAGGCTCATGATGGAGGTGTCTCGGATTCTGTTATGGGCCGAGACCATGGTTCCAGCTATCTCTGCAATTCATACCACGGCGGGCTTTCTCAGTCGCGAGAAGATGGATCCTGGAGAATGGAGTCTCCATCCGGAAATGTTTTGCACTTTCTGTGCTCCCGTTGGGGAACTCCCCAATGGATTTGATGGCATCCAGGGTCAATGGGAAACTACCGACTTCATGTCCAGGTACAAGACCCGAAGGCAGTGGCGGTGGATGCTCTGGTAGCTCCGTGGGACCCCGTTTTGAACTGGTCTATGTGTTTCCACCGATTTCTTTGCTTCCTCTGGTACTGCGTCGATCAGACTGGAAGAATTCCGGCTATGTTGATAGCTCCGGATTGGCCAAGGAGGACGTGGTTCTCGACACTGGTGGCGCTTTTGGCAGCTCCGCCATTTCCATTCCTCTTCGCCCGGACCTGTTATCGCAAGGGCCCGTTCGTCATCCGGACTTGAATCTCTGCGTTTGACGGCGTGGCTCTTGAGACCGAAATATTGACCCGTAGGGGTTTTTCAGTTGAAGTCTTGCCACTCTGCGAGCTGCCAGAAGTCCGGCTACTACTAGGATTTATCAAAAAACCTGGGAAGCCTTTTTTCGTGGTGTTCGGGTTCCTCAAGGAATCTGAGGATTTTTTCTATACCTAATCTGTTGGCTTTTTTGCAGTACGGGTTGACAAAGGTTTAGCTGTTAGCACTCTGAAAGGTCAGGTTTCTGCCCTGTCCTTGTTGTTTCGGAAGGCTATCGCCTCGCGTAGGGATGTACTTCCTTTTTTTCAAGGAGTAACCCGTCAGTTTCCACCACGGAAGGCGCCTGTGTCTCCTTGGAGGCTCAACCTTGTTTTGGAGGCTCTTCAGCATGTGCCTTTTGAGCCTATGATTCTGCTAGCCTTTCGTTACTTTCTTGGAAATTGCATTCTTAGTGCGGTAACCTCTTTAAGAAGGGTTTTCTGAGTTGGCAGCTCTTCTTGCTCGCCTCCTTCCTGGAGTTTTATCCGGATCGAGTAGTGCTTCGCACACGGGGCGACTTTCTCCTAAGGGTGTCGCGTTTTCATGTTAACCAGGATATGGTGTTGCCCTCGCTCTGCCCGGGACCGAAGAATGCAAAGGAAACGAGATTTGCCACAAATTGGATTTGTGCGGGCCTTGAAGTTCTATTTGTCTATTACTCAAGGTTTTAGGAAGACAGATTCTCTGTTTGTGATCCAGCAGGTCGTAGACGTGGTCAGCGAGCTTCCAAGGATTTTATAGCTCGTTGGATTCGGTCAGCCATTTTGGAGGCTTATCGACTTAAAGGCGAACCTTGTCCGATTAAGGTTCGAGCTCACTCCACCAGGGCTGTGGCTTCATCGTGGGCATTCCATCAGGGGGGGCTTCGGCAGCTCAGCTCTGCCGAGCGCGACCTGGCGTTCCGTCCACACATTTACAAAGTTTTATAAGGTGTACGTCAGTGCTTCCGCGGATGCGCCTTAGGACGTAGGGCCTACAGGCAGCGGTAATCTAAGTTTTAGTTAACTTTGTTGGCGCCTGTTGCGCATTTGTTTAGGTGTTGGGTTTCTGCCTCTTTTGGTTTTTCTCCCACCCTATTTTTTGGACTGCTTTGGGACTCCCACTAGTAATGAGTGTGTCTCCCTTCCTTCATCTGCAGCTGAAAGATGGATTTGGTAAGAACTTACCTGTAAAATCCTTTTCAGCGAAGAAGGAAGGAGACACACATCCCTCCCATGGCAGAAGTGTGTTGTTGTATTTACAGAAGCAGCATGGCCCTTCTCTGATAGCGATTTTCTGAGCTGAGGTCGACGCGCTACGCTCTATTCCAGCATTGCCAGCCTATCGCGGTTGTCAGGTTCATGAATAGTACCTGGAACTGTGGGGTTTTCGTTGCAAATGCATGCATAACCTGTACTTTTGTATTTTTCACTGAAGTCCTTCAAAGGGTTATGTTGCTTCGCTGGTGATATTGTTCTTCCTAAGCTTTGGTACGACTGAAGACCTGAGTAGGAGGAGCCCGAGCTGGAGGGGCCGGTCAACACGCTTTGGAAATCTGAGGTGTTAATCTATCTGGGGCTCCGCCTACCCACTATAATGAGTGTGTCTCCCTTCCTTCTTCGCTGAAAAGGATTTTACAGGTAAGTTTCTTACCCAAAAACCGTCTTTTTCCCGTTTTTTCGCAGCTGCGGCTTGGTTTTTGTTCACACTGAGAACTGATTTAGTGGGTGGCGAGATCGTGTGATCTCAGTATTTTTGTAATCAAATTGTTGGATTTTTGTAGGGTTTTTCTGGGTTGCAGAAAGTAATCTCTCCTGTCCTATCCTATTTAGTCAGCTTGTGGCCCCAGTGTTTGCTCATCTATTTTCTGCCTATGTTTGTATTTTCATCTTGTCTAACCGCCATTATATGTTTGGGGGCTTCCTATTTTTCTTTGGGATCTGCTCCGGGGCAGATAGCTTTCATCTTTCTGCCTTTAGGTGTAGTTACTCTCAGGCTGTGACGAGGCGTCTAGGATCAACTAGACGCTCCACGGCTACCTCTAGTATGTGTCGTTAGTTTTAGGAATCTGCAACCCATCAGTTACCAACATCTCAGTGTTTCGGCTGCCCTGCTGTTTTGTTTCTGTCCTCCTCAGTTACCGAAACATAACACTGGTGTAGAGGATGGTGACGTGTGAATATAAAACAAATGTACAGGACGGAGACGTGCGGGTATAAGAAAGGGATGTCAAATTAACCTCACCTTAAAGATGGAACCATTTGTAACCAACAACACATATAATGCGCAAAACACTGACAAACATTGTTTTGTTTTTTTAAATGCATAAACAGTTAAAAATGTTGTGCAGAACACAGACTCAAACTGACGGTGTCGCTGTCAGAGGTAACATTTTTTATGCTGTGACAGTGATGTGGCATAAATTCCATAATGCCATCCGCTTCCTCACCTCTTATGCTTGCCAGAGACAAAGGAGGCTCTGTAAGGTTCTGTGTATCTGTTTCTGAAAATCAGTTTGTTCGTCGGCCATTTTGCTTTCTGTTTTGCTGCAGCTATCTTTCCCTCAGTCAAAATGGAGTTTTTCCCGCTTGCATGTTCCCGCCCTGATTCTCTCCGTTTGCTTCTTAAACAGCCACGCTGAGCAATCAGTGCTTCAGAATCTAGCCTGCAGTGAACCTGTGTTCTGACTCCTGAAGCCTTGGACCTTGTACTCCAGCCATTCCTACTAGGGAACTCTGAAGCACTTGTGGACTCTGAACTCTGCTCTTGAGAGCCTCACGTTTGCATGGACTTGCGGTAACAGAGAAGAAGATCTGAATCTGTTGTGGAGAGTTATTGCTGAGCTTAGATTACTCTGGCCTGCTGTGTCTCCTGCTTCTGTGTTTGCAACCTGTGTGTTTATTTTTGCCAATTTGTATGAAGCAATACAAGACTTTCTTTATCAACCTGTGTCTCAAGTATTTCATCGCACCCAAGCACAAGACGCTATATGAACTGTACTACAATACATTACAAGATTCTGAAGCCAAACGTTAGTGTCTGCTGGGTCTGGAAAGGCTTGTCTGCTGTACTGTGGATATCGGATGTCCGGTTGTACTTTCTGTGATGACAGTGTTGTGACTTCTCACAACCATTCCAGGTGAGCAATTCCCTTAAGTTTTTTTTCTGCAGTGTTATCACAGTGAACACTATTGGTTTTTTTTTTTTTTCCCCTCTTCTTCCAGTATCCTGTCTTAAAAGATCTGGAAAATGGAGGCCCCATAAAGGAAACTTTGCGGAGTGACTGATAATATCCTTGCAGATTTGCAGAATATAAAGACCCGTTTTTACAAATCTTCAGGACCTAAAATAAAACAATTTGCAAGGGTTGGACAGACTACCCAGGATTTGCGAGCCAGGATTGAGGTTCTGGAGGGGCGAGTTCAGGCCTCCTGCCGTGGCCCCGAGTTCTGGATTCCCAAGTTGCCCCCTTTTCGTTTTGGTGGTGAACGTGAAAAATTCAGGGGATTTGTTAATCAATGCAATCTTTTTTTTTCTGCACATGCTTCACAATTTCCTACTGAACGATCTAAGGTGCTTACTATAATTATGTTGCTTACCAACAAGGCTTTGATTGTGGGCAAACCCTCTGATTGAGACTGAGGATGATTGTTTGAATCACCTTGATGATTTTATTTCAGCCATGGGGCAGGTGTTTGATGACCCCAATCGAGGTGCAACAGCTGAAGCAGCCATGTTAGCTTTGCACCAAGGTAAGCACTCGGTAGCTGAATATGCCTTGGATTTCAGGAGATGGGCCCTTGATACCACCTGGACAATTCCGCCAAAAAATCTATTTTTCGAAAGGGGTTATCCCCACTGATTAAGGATGAACTTGCTCGTGCCGACCCTCCCACTGCGTTAGGTGACTTTATTAACTACTGCATCCGATTGATACTCGTTTAACTGAACGCAGGCAAGAGAGATGGTTCGAAAGCAATCGTACTAACCTTTTCCTACCTTCCTCTCCAGCTAAGGAACCTTTGAATAGGATTTACACGGAACCTGAACCTGAACCCATGCAGGTAGACTCTTTACTACGACGGGTTAGTGATGCACGCAAGGAACATCGTTTTAAGGAGAATCTATGTTTTTATTGTGGTAAGTCAGGGCACTTTATTATTAACTGCCCCAGCCGTTCTCGCAAGACTACTGCAGCACTCATTCACTGTGAGTGTTGCGAGAGGGGATCTGTCAGGTCCGAGCCTCAGGCTCCAGAGAGATCTGCAGCAACAGATCTTGATTTCTCGGACTTAAACTCCGTTACCTCTGAGGACGTTGACTGTGTAAATGCTGCCATCTTTCAAGTTTCCTCAGCGGTGTCCCAGCTAAGTTGTAAAAAAAACAATTCTCACTGTTTTCTTTCCATCAAACTCGGGGTTTGACTCAGCCTGGGTGTCTAGCTCTGCTATGATCGACTCAGGTGCAAGGAAATTTTATGGATGTCTCCTTTGCTCTGAAACAGGAATACGTTCATGAAGAAGGCTACTCCAGTACAGATGAAACTGTGGATGGCTCCTGCTGACCTCTGGACCATGGATCAGGAAACAGAGCCTTTAAAGGGTTCTTATGGGTAAAGATCATCAAGAGAAACTGTCCTTTATGCTTATCTCTTCTCCTCACTTTCCCATTATTCTAGGGCTACCATGGCTGCAGCTCAGAATCCTACCATTAACTGGGAGACCAAGGAATTACACTTTCCAGAGAAACAGATGAGTCCAAAATTTCAGCTTGCTCTGTTCCTAAAGGAACCATGTCAGTCCCTGAACTACCAGCTGTATACCAGGACTATGTGGATTTATGTGACAAGAAGAACGCTGACCAGCTTCCTCCTCACCGTCCATATTGATTGTCCAATTGAATTATTGCCTGGAGCAGAGATACCTTTTGGTAAGATCTACCCCCTGGCGGGGCCCGAGCTGAAGGCTTTAAAAGAGTACATAGATGAAAATCTAGCCAAGGGCTTCATACGCCCCTCTTCATCTCCTGCAGGGCACCCATATTCTTTGTAAAGAAGAAAGATGGATCCCTGAGACCATGCGTAGACTATAGGGAACTCAATAAGGTTACTATTAGAAACCGTTATCCATTGCCTTTAATCCCTGAGTTATTGGAGAGAGTGCGACATGCCAAAATTTTTTCTAAACTAGATCTTCGTGGGCCTATAACTTAGTCCGTATTAGACCTGGGGATGAATGGAAGACTGCATTCAGGTCACGCTATGGACACTTTGAATATCTAGTTATGCCTTTTGGTCTGAGTACCCGCCCCACCACTTTCCAACACTTGGTGAATGACATCTTCAGGATCTCCTGGATACATTCGTGGTAATTTATTTGGATGATATTTTAATTTTTTCTAACTCCACAGAGGAACATCATGGACATGTGAGAATGGTCTTGGAACGTCTAAGACAAAATCATCTTTACATCAAGCTTGAAAAGTGTGAATTCCATAAGACCGAAATTCAATTTCTGGGGTATGTACTGTCTACACAAGGAATTAGTATGGATGGAAGTAAAACCCAAGCCATCAATGATTGGCCAAGTCCTAGAAATGTGAAGGAGGTACAGCGCTTCATCGGTTTGCAAACTTCTATAGACGTTTCATTAGAAATTTCTCTGAGGTAGTGTCACCTATCACCCAACTTACCCGGAAAGAGTCTAAGTTCTCCTGGACTCCCCAAGCCCAGGAAGCATTTTCCCGTCTAAAAGATAAATTTACCACTGCACCTATCCTATACATCCCAACCCAGAGCTTGCCTTCATAATAGAGGTGGATGCTTCAGACTGTGCCGTGGGGGCTATACTCTCTCAGAGAACAGGTGAGAAGAATGTCTTGCATCCCTGTGCCTTCTTTTCCCAGCAGTTTCTTCGGCTGAGAAGAACTACGATGTGGCAATAGAGAGTTGTTGGCCATTATTGCCGCCTTCAAAGAATGGAGACACCTTCTTCAAGGAGCTGCACAGCAAATAGTCGTTCTGACAGACCATCGTAATCTTGAGTTTATCAGGTCGGCTAAGTGCCTGACTCCTCGCCAGGCTCGCTGGAATCTTTTCTTAAACCAATTTAATTTTATTATTTTTTATAGACCAGGATCGCGCAATGGAAAGGCTGATGCACTCTCTAGGATTTACTCAGCAGAGACACGTCCAATTACTCCTCCTAAGACTATTCTTCCTGACTCTAGATTCCTAGGAGTGATTCATCATCAAGACCTAATTAAAGACATCAAGGAAGCATACCATGCGGATTCTTTTTTGGCTCAACCCCCAAGGGACGTAAGTCTTGTCTTTAAGAATGGTGTGTGGATTCTGGGACAACGTCTGTATATACCTGAAACAGTCAGATTGAGAGTATTGCAACTCATTCACGATTCCAAAATAGCCGGGCATAGAGGAATTCTAAAGACACAGGAATTTCTTTCTCGTTTCTTTTGGTGGCCCACTTGTAGGAAGGATGTTTTGGACTATGTCACTTCGTGTGAGGTTTGTGCAAGATGCAAAACACTTCGCTCTTCACCAACTGGTCTGTTACAGCCTCTTCCCACCCCGTCCCGCCCGTGGGGATCCATTTCTATGGACTTCATTGTGGAATTACAACCTCTCAAGGGAAGAACACTATTCTAGTGGTGGTTGACCGTCTAACAAAGGCAGCTCATTTTATCCCTTGTGTCGGCTTACCCACTGCAAAACAGACATCAGATTTGATGATTAAAGATGTGTTTCGCTTACATGGAGTACCGGATGAGGTTATTTCGGATCGAGGGTTGCAATTCACTTCTAGGTTTTGGCAAAATTTCTGTGCAGCATTGGACATTAAAGTAAACCTTTCTTCTGCTTTTCATCCCAGACTAATGGACAAACCGAACGAACCAATCAAACCCTGGAGCAGTATCTCCGCTGCTTTATCTGCCACCTACAGGATGATTGGGTGGATCTACTTCCATTGGCTGAGTTCTCTTACAACAACTCTCAGAGTGCCTCCACTAAACAGTCTCCTTTTTACTCTAATCTAGGTTATCATCCTAACATTCTACCACGATTTCCCATAGAGACGCCTTTGCCAGCAGTGGCTGAAAGAGTCACGACTTTACAGAAGAATATGGATCTTCTAAAGGAGAATCTGGAATCGGCTCAGGAAAGGTACAAGAAGGCAGCAGATAAATTTCGTAAACCTGCACCAGCTTTTAAGGTAGGAGACCTGGTCTGGCTGTCAACCAGAAATCTTAAGTTAAGGATTCCATCGTCTAAGTTGGGACATAAGTACATTGGACCCTATAAAATCAGTAAAATTATAAGTGCCGTTGCTTGTCGTCTTCAATTGCCCAGAACTATGAGAATCCACCCTGTCTTTCATGTATCCCTACTAAAGGCTGCGACACCCAATACGTTTCCTGGACGTTCTTCTCCTTGCCCTGACCCAGTGCTAGTCGATGGTCAGGAGGAATTTGTGGTGGAAAGGATTTTAGATTCCAGGTTGTATAGAAATCATTACAATATCTGATTAAATGGCAGGGCTACCCAGTGGAGGACAACTCATGGGAGCCAGTCAATAACGTTAATGCTCCTTGCTTGCTCCTTCAGTTTCATCAGAGGTACCCACACAAGCCTGGTCTGAGGTCATCCGGAGGTTGTCCCTAAGGGGGGAGTAATGTAAGGTTCTGTGTATCTGTTTCTGAAACTCAGTTTGTTCGTCGGCATTTTGCTTTCTGTTTTGCTGCAGCTATCTTGCCCTCAGTCAAAATGGAGTTTTCCAGCTTGCATGTTCCCGCCCTGATTCTCTCCGTTTGCTTCTTAAACAGCCACAGCTGAGCAATCAGTGCTTCAGAATCTAGCCTGCAGTGAACCTGTGTTCTGACTCCTGAAGCCTTGGACCTTGTACTCCAGCCATTCCTACTGAGGAACTCTGAAGCACTTGTGGACTCTGAACTCTGCTCTTGAGAGCCTCACGTTTGCATGGACTTGCGGTAACAGAGAAGAAGATCTGAATCTGTTGTGGAGAGTTATTGCTGAGCTTAGATTACTCTGGCCTGCTGTGTCTCCTGCTTCTGTGTTTGCAACCTGTGTGTTTATTTTTGCCAATTTGTATGAAGCAATACAAGACTTTCTTTATCAACCTGTGTCTCAAGTTTTTCATCGCACCCAAGCACAAGACGCTATATGAACTGTACTACATACATTACAGGCTCATTCTGACTTGTGTTTGGTAGGACTACTGCTTAGAAGGCTGCTTGTAGTGGCTCCCACATTCTTAGCCATGGTATAGGTGTTCAATAACTTTTGACAATCTTTCCAATTCCAACTATTCAACCCTTGCCAAAAAATACATAAATATAAATTCTATGTAGGTAGGTACACATACAGAAAGAAAAATGTGGCTTCAGGCTGCAGGATACGTGTGGCAAGTATGGTTATCAAATAAGACTAGGGGCCCCGTCACACATAGCGACACACCAGTGATCCCGACAACAATATGCACTTGTCAGAATCGCTGGTGTGTCACTACATGATCGCTGCTGAGCTGCCAAACAGGCAGTTCAGGCAGCGATCAGGACAGCGACACTGCGGGTAACGTCGCTTAGTTACCCGCAGTGTACGTTGGATACCCGCACGCTGGTGCAGGGAGCTGGTAACCAAGGTACACATCGGGTGTCCAGCGCCGTGCGGCACCTGGAAACCCGATGTGTACTTTGGTTACCAGCTGATCGCTGGTCTCCTGCCTGTCACACGCAGCAATGCATGCTGGCAAGCAGGAGACCAACGATCCAAAAAATGTCCAGGACATTCAGCGACGATCAGCGATACCCAGCAGGGGGCTGATCGTCGCTCTATGTCACACACAGCGATATCGCTGGGGAGATCGCTGTTGCGTCACAAAACTAGTGACTCAGCAGCGATCTCGCTAGCTAGATCGCTGTGTGTGATGGGGGCTTAGGTGTGCAGATAATGACATGCACAGTTATTTGTTTGCATAAAAAAAATTGTAATGACAGGAATTTGAGAAGACTTAACTAGTTTTTTTGGACAACCCCTATATCACCTATCTGAAGGAGAGCTGATAATTTGCTGATCAGTAGTGTTTCCATTCCTAGAACCCGCTACGATCGGCAGATGGCAGATAGGGGAAAATGTATCCCTAATGGGAAACTATAATTTCCGTTAAAAAATGTCTTTTTGATTTTGAGTGACCTGCCATTCATTCTCTATGGGACTGTTGGAAAAAGTTGAGCACTCAGAAGCCCCATAGAGAATTAATGGAGCAAATGTTGACTGCTCCTCCATTCTATCAGAGATAATATATCCCCATGCTGCCGATTGGCATGGGACCCAGTGGTCAGACCCCCACGATCAACAACTTATCTGTGCTCCGGAAAGGTGAATATATACAATAAATAGCAGTTATATTGATGGTAAAAATGGCCAAAATTATAAAAACTGGGACGAAAATTGGATTGCGTACACTCATGAGTACAGAATCTAAGGAAATCCTCCTAGTATGGTCACTAATATTGGAGTCTGTTTCTGTTCCAGCATGCAGGACAATGGATCTCCTAAAGAGAACGAAATAAGAAGACTGAAGGAACATAAGCCCACTATGAAGATAATTTACTGAAGGAACCAGACGCTGGACCTGCGACCACACAATGTCTGCACAACTGAACCAAAAGTCACAGATGGCCTCAAATCCCAAAGATATAGCCACCCCCTCCCCTTTATTTAAAACCTTTGACTCAGAAAGACACCAAAATTAATGTGTAAACATATTCTCCTGTCTGATCTTTAGAACATCAACACAACTCAAAGGGTTTTTCTTGTTTACCTTGATTTTACCAGGTCTGTTAGGAATGTGATTTTGTGGAACTTGATAATATGTATGGCAAGCTTTTCTTTCCCGACGTGCTATTGCAGCCTTCCTCAGACTATTGCTGTAAGAGTTTATGCATATAATAATAATAATAATCTTTATTTTTATATAGCGCTAACATATTCCGCAGCGCTTTACAGTTTGCACACATTATCGTCGCTGTCCCTGAAGGGGCTCACAATCTAGATTCCCTATCTGTATGTTTTTGGAGTGTGGGAGGAAACCGGAGAACCCGGAGGAAACCCACGCAAACACTGGGGAACATACAAACTCCTTGCAGATGTTGTGCATATGAAGTCTTTCAACTTAAAAAGTTGTAAAACAATGTCTAAAAAATATAAAAAAAACAAACTATTTTACAGATTAAACATGTTTTTCATTTACAAGGAAAAGCTTTTTTATGCCCTCAAAAAATAGAATTAGTGATCACAAAGTTCTATGTATCCCAAAAGTATGCCAATAAACAGCACAGCTTACTGCAAAGTAAGGAAAAAGGCCCTCACACAGCTCTGCAAACTGAAAAATTCAAATGTTATAGTCCTCTGAATGTGGTTGTCATAAATGTAATTTCAAAATTGGTCTAATCTCTAAACCATCTATTGAGAGAGGACATGTCACACTCATGTTGAAGAATGAAGCATGGCTTCATCATAACTTGTAAAGGGAACAAGAGCTAGCACGCTAGCGTTTAATATGACCCCTGTTCAGTTATGACCCCCTGCTGTGAACTGGTAATTGAAGTGGGTTATCCGATGGAGAGCAGACATGAAGTCTATACAAAAAGCTGGAAGGCGACACTTGACGCCTGTGGAGATAAGTCTTCATCTGTTCAAAAGCAACAAAGACCAATGATATCATACTCTCTGGCACCAAAGTACAGTTATAAATATTGTTTTTTGTGACAGGCATAGGTAGTCCTATAGTTATGGAAAACATATTTTCGGCGTTGTGATGAAAATAACATAATGCATTTACTTCCATCACTGTATGGACTGCGCATCAGCCTCAAATGAATATCGGCCAGATGAATATTGTTACATATGCCATGTTTCTTATCTTTCAAAAGCTAATATCATGATAGGAAATATGGTATTAATATGTTCCACCTGAGAACTGCAGGGGGCAAATATCCTGAAGGTTGATGATTTCTCATTTTTTGGGACCTAGTCGCATCCCATCAACCAGTGAGTTCACCATGGGATTATCTTATAAAAACAGATTCTCAGTTATAACCATTGTTCAGATCTTGAAGATAAATCTTGCTGCAAATCTGTACTATTTTCCAATCAGAACATAGTCCTCCATAAAAATCTGGCTCCATTTCCTTGACATCAGGTAATTTTCTTTTGTTATTCTCTTTTGTTTTATGTGATCGTATATACTGGATTGTTTTGTCACCTTTCGTATATTTTTAACACTGCCTTCTTTTCAGATGAAATGTAATAGCTAGCGTAAGGTTTCAGGGGTGCGGTTTATAGAGCAGGAGGAACAAAGCTATCTGTAACCGGTGTCCTATTGGCCTGTATAAAGTTTTTCTTGGGTTGTTGCGTGGCTTGGCGGTGACCATACCGAAGGGCTTGATTCATTAAGAATGACATTCTGCACGCCACTCTTAATGATGGGCACGATGGAGTAAGATGTCCCTAATTAGAGGTGCACACCACTTAATGAATGTGACACATCTTACAACTGGCATGTGCCAGATATGTTACACCCATCAGGGACTTAAGTATTTTTCAAGCAAAATTTATGCCACAAAAGGGATGAACAGAGCCCATTTAACCCACCCCATATACATACTGTGGCCAGACTATCACTATATAGACTCCAGACTAAAACTCTTGTATACAAACACCAGGCCAGAATACCCTGTACACAGACCCCCACACCGGAACCTTACTCTACACAAACCACAGGTCAGAACCTCACTTTACAAAGACCCCAGACCAGAACCCCCCTCTATACAAATTTCACATTTAACTCCAGATCTTCCTTGGAAGGTGCAGACTGTACCACTGCATGAAGAAAGTGTCTACAAAAACCAACATCACGTTTAGAAGTTGATTTTGAGCCCAAAAAGGTACAACAAACTCATCTTTAATATTCCCAGTCCATAGCAGTACCCCACCTACACTTTTTTGGCGTCTGAGTGGAAGCAGAGGTCTGTGCCCCTTATCGATCCAGCCACAAGCCCATCCATCTAGTGCAGGGGTGGGCAATTAATTTTCCTGAGGGGCCACATGAGAGACCGTGACCGTTGTGGAGGGCCAAACCAATAGGCTGAAATTAATTCTGCTCAATATTAATATCAATGTATTATCATTATCATATTATCGATAATTATATTAATATTAATTGTATCAAATAATATTGAGCAGAATTAAGTACATACACTGCATGAGCTTCACACAGCCTCCCCATATACAGCAGGTGCCCCCACACAGCCTCCCCATATACAGCAGGCGCCCCACACAGCTTCCCCATATACAACAGGTGCCCCACACAGCCTCCCCATATACAGCAGGCACCCCACACAGCCTCCCTACATACACCAGGCGCCCCACACAGCGTCCCCACATACAGCAGGCGCCCCACACAGCATCCCCACATACAGCAGGCATCCCACACAGCCTCCCCACATACAGCAGGCATCCCACACAGCCTCCCCACATACAGCAGGCGCCCCACACAGCCTCCCCATATACAGCAGGTGCCCCACACAGCCTCCCCCACATACTGCAGGCACCTCACACAGTCTCCTCATATACAGCAGGCGCCCCACACAGCGTCCCCACATACAGCAGGCGCCCCACACAGCGTCCCCACATACAGCAGGCACCCCACACAGCCTCCCCACATACAGCAGGCGCCCCACACAGCCTCCCCATGTACAGCAGGTGCCCCACACAGCCTCCCCCACATACGGCAGGCACCCCACACAGTCTCCTCATATACAGCAGGCACCCCACACAGCCTCCCCACATACAGCAGGCGCCCCACACAGCGTCCCCACATACAGCAGGTGCCCCACACAGCCTCCCCATATACAGCAGGCGCCCCACACAGCCTCCCCATATACAGCAGGCACCCCACACAGTCTCCCCACATACAGCAGGCGCCCCACACAGCGTCCCCACATACAGCAGGCACCCCACACAGCCTCCCCACATACAGCAGCGCCCCACACAGCCTCCCCATGCGCTGTCACCCCCACACCCTCCCCATGTGCTCTGTGTCGCCCCCACACCCTCCCCATGTGCTGTATGTCGCCACCACAGCCTCCCCATGTGCTGCGTGTCACCCTCTTAGCCTCCCCATGCTCTGAGTGTCGCCCACACAGCCTCTCCATGCTCTACATGTCACCCACACAGCCTTCCTATGCTCTGCATGTCGCCCACACACCCTTCCCATGCGCTGCGTGTCGCCCTCACAGTCTCCCCATGCTCTGCGTGTCACCCCCACAGCCTCCCCATGCTCTGCGTCTCGCCCACACAGCCTACCCATGCTCTGCGTGTCGCCCACACAGCCTCCCTAGGCTCTGCATGTTTCCCTGTCACGCTGTCTAGCAGATATATATATAAATAATGTCAGTAATCTATCAAGTGGGACAACATTCTATATAACATATAAATAGGTAACATTAACATGTATATATAGCATAGTATTACCTGACATAATATCCTGTGGGTCAATACTGAATCCTTTTCACGCTGTCTCTGGCTAGAGGTGGACCGGGGTCTATGCTGACCCTAAACTGGGGTCCTGACTAGTCCCTCTACCTGGAGGTACTGTTAATGGTACAGAGGTCCAGGCCGCCAGCGTAAACCCTGTCTCCTATAAATCCCTGACCACTGTAATCTAGTCCTTAGAAGGACCCTGATTACCACCATAGGGAATGGACAGGTAAAGGTTAACAAACAGTACAGACAAATGAGACAGACAGGGGATAAAGTAAATACTGTCTTGCATACAACATTTAAACACAGAGGGAACACCAAAGGTCTAGGAGATAAACTATAAGCAAGGAGAGGAGAAACAACAAAGGAGCTCTTAGCTTAAGTCTTCTCAGAACCGATCCTATCTGCAGTCTGTATGAATGCTTTCACCGGCATCTAAAGGTACTGCCACACTACACAATCCCGCTAGCGATCTCGTTAGCGTCGCATACTAATGAGATCGCTAGCGGGATTGTTTCTATATCGCTAGTAGCTACCTATTTTAGCGATGTCGTTAGGACGCTATCGTGGTTAGCGATCTCCTTAACGACTTTAGCGGTACAAAAGTACCGCTAAATCGCTAAAAAAGGTGCCACACTCAGCGATTACATACTTACCAGCGGGGCGCCAGCGACAAAAATAGGGTCCGGAACGATCGCTGTGATGAACGAGATCACAGCAGGGGCCTCGTCGCTGGTAGATGCCGCACACAAAAACATCGCTAACGGGATCGCTAAATAGTGACGTTTTTTAGCGATCCCGTTAGCGATGTTGTTTAGTGTGGCATACCCTTAACACACAGACTGGCAGGAATATAAAGGAAGCTAATTAGTACATAATCAAAAGCAGCCGGGCGAGGCTGGACCCAGTCTTAGCAAAGAGCTAGGTAAAATTAACTCCCTCACTACCAAACACAAAGTAACAGCAACTCAGCTGCGAGAAGTCAGAATGTGCAATCTCGACGATCCTCGTGGCGATGCACCCATGACAGTACCCCCCCTTCTACGAGGGGCCTCCGGACCCTCAGGGCCAGGTCTGCCCGGGTAAGTTGTGTGGAAGGTCCGAACCAATCGATCTGCGTTAACCTCCAACGCAGGGACCCACGTCCTCTCCTCAGGACCATACCCCTTCCAATGAACCAGGGACTGAAGGGACCGACGATTCAGACGTGAGTCAATGATCTTCAACACCTGAAACTCCAAGCTACCATTGACCACCACCGGAGGAGGAGGCAGAGGCGACTGCATAACTGGCGCCACGTACCTCTTAAGCAACGATTTGTGGAACACATTGTGGATTTTAAACGTAGGAGGGAGGTCCAGACGAAATGCCACAGGATTAATTATAGAACTGATCCTGTATGGACCGATGAACCTGGGACCCAGTTTCCAGGAGGGAACCTTGAGTTTTATATTCTTGGTAGACAACCACACCAGATCGTTCACACTTAGGTCCGGACCAGACACTCTCCTCCTATCAGCCCTCCGCTTGTAACGGTTCCCCATAGCACTCAGACCATTCAGCACTCCTCTCCAAACTGAAGCAAGTGACGACGAGAATCGTTCCTCCTCAGGAACCCCAGACGGACGGGTATGTGGGGTCTTAGAGCGAGCACAAACTCCACAGGACGCGACAAAAGTTATTACCTCTTTATTTAAGTTAGGCCACCAAAACCGGCGAGAAAGGAGATCCACAGTTGCTTTACTCCCTGGATGTCCTGCTAAAGCAGAATTATGATGTGCCTCGATAACTTTTTGTCTTAACTGATTAGGAACAAACCGTTTCCCTGGAGGTCCTACAGAGGCGTCCCCCTGAGCCTCCAATACCTCCTCCTCAAGCTCAGAGCATACAGCCGACACTACCACTCCCTCCTGAAGGATAGGAACCGGGTCATCCGTCTTTCCGGCCCCTGGGAAACTACGAGATAAGGCATCAGGCGGCAATTTGAGCAGTCATACGCGCGATGAGGAGGTAACTCTTGACACCCCTCCTCTGAGAACACATCCTCCAAGTCCTCCAGAAAAGGAGGCAAGGTCCTAGGCACGACCGCACCGATGACCGTGTTCATGCAGTTATTCTTGCAAAATTCACCCCACTGGCTTATCTCTCTGGATTGCCAATCAATCACTGGGTTATGTTTAGCCAACCAAGGAAGTCCCAACACAATAGGAGTAGGAAGACCCTCCAACACATAACAAGACAACTGTTCTTTATGTATTGCCCCTACTCGAAGGTCTATGTTATGAACAGCTTGTACAAAGCTACCTTGACCGAGAGGTCTGGCGTCAATAGAAAGTATAGGGATCGGTTTGGCCAATACACTCAGTTGCATACCTTGCACCTGGGCAAACCGAGCGTCCACCATATTAGCCCCAGACCCACTATCAAGAAGAACAGAAATCCTCTCAACTCTCGCACCAACCACCACCTCCGCAGGCACGAGAAATTGAGACGGACCTGGGGACGAAATACCTACTCCCAGGTTGTCGTCCACCACACAACCTGGGATTAACAGTTTTTCGGTGACTTTTTTGCTCAATGAGGCACGGGAGGGACACCCCCCAACAAAATGTCCCTCTCTCCCGCAGAAGAAACACCTTCTTGTCTTGCGGCGCACCGCTGATTCCCTCCTACAAAATGATGTCCCTCCCAACTGCATAGGTTCCTCAGAACAGACCAGGGAACCTCAATATAAGGGACTTTAGTAGTGGGTGGAGTCATAACAGGGGGCGGAGTTACCTCGCACCTCCCCCGAAGCCGTCTATCAATACGAATAGCAAGGGCCATAGCAGCCTCCAGTGACGGAGGAGAATCATACTGAGCCAAAACATCTTTTAATTTGTCAGATAACCCTTGACAAAACTGGCTCCTAAGAGCTGGGTCATTCCACTGAGTATCTGTGGCCCATCTACGGAACTCAGAAGAAAATTCCTCCGCCGGACGATCTCCCTGCTGTATCCTACGTAACTTCGTTTCAGCAAGGGAGACCCGATCCGGGTCATCATACACCAGACCCAGGGCAGCAAAAAATCGATCTACTGACTGGAGGGCCGGGGAGCCCGGGGGAAGAGAGAACGCCCAGGATTGAGGGTCCCCTTGTAAGAGCGAGATGACAATTCCCACCCTCTGCTCTTCACTCCCCGATGACCGAGGCCGCAGCCGAAAGTATAATTTACATGCCTCCCGGAAGGTAAAAAATTTGTCCCGCCCACCAGTGAACCTGTCCGGGAGAGCAACCTTAGGTTCAGATCTGGTTTGCTCCGGGGGGGACAAAACCTTGGACTTAATGTCCGTAAGCTCCATGGACAACCTCTGCAACTGCAGGGCAAGCTGGGCTACTGGATCCATGGTAGCTGGGGAGAATCTTTAGTTGGGCCGGTGAAAATGTCACGCTGTCTAGCAGATATATATATATAAATAATGTCAGTAATCTATCAAGTGGGACAACATTCTATATAACATATAAATAGGTAACATTAACATGTATATATAGCATAGTATTACCTGACATAATATCCTGTGGGTCAATACTGAATCCTTTTCACGCTGTCTCTGGCTAGAGGTGGACCGGGGTCTAAGCTGACCCTAAACTGGGGTCCTGACTAGTCCCTCTACCTGGAGGTACTGTTAATGGTACAGAGGTCCAGGCCACCAGCGTAAACCCTGTCTCCTATAAATCCCTGACCACTGTAATCTAGTCCTTAGAAGGACCCTGATTACCACCATAGGGAATGGACAGGTAAAGGTTAACAAACAGTACAGACAAACGAGACAGACAGGGGATAAAGTAAATACTGTCTTGCATACAACATTTAAACACAGAGGGAACACCAAAGGTCTAGGAGATAAACTATAAGCAAGGAGAGGAGAAACAACAAAGGAGCTCTTAGCTTAAGTCTTCTCAGAACCGATCCTATCTGCAGTCTGTATGAATGCTTTCACCGGCATCTAACACACAGACTGGCAGGAATATAAAGGAAGCTAATTAGTACATAATCAAAAGCAGCCAGGCGAGGCTGGACCCAGTCTTAGCAAAGAGCTAGGTAAAATTAACTCCCTCACTACCAAACACAAAGTAATAGCAACTCAGCTGCGAGAAGTCAGAATGTGCAATCGCGACGATCCTCGTGGCGATGCACCCATGACACTCCCACACAGCCTCCCCAAGCTCTGCATGTCGCTCCTACAGCCTCCCCTTACCCACCCAAACACCCTATAAATACGGGAAAAAAAAGAACAATACATACTCACCTCGGTCCCGTTCCTCGGTGCTCTGCTTCTGTTCCTGTCTCTGGTGTGCTGACTCTCTGCAGTACACAGCTAACGCAATGAAATGACATCATCTTGTCAGCTGTTTCACTCGCTGATTGGTGGAGGAAGTAGCCAGAGGCCCCTCCTCCACCAATTCAGTCAGCGCAGATGGAGACAGAGTGAGCGGGCATGGTGCGTCCCGCGGACCTCTGGTTTCCAGTCCCACGGATGGGTGCAAGGACCCTGCTGGATATTAGAGCTTACAATCTACAGGAGAGCGTGAGGACCCCACTGACCATAAGATCTTTCACTCTACACCAGGGGTCCCCAACCGCCGGTCCGCGGCCCAGGACCGGGCCATAGCAGTTCTGTTGCCGGGCCGCGGAGCCACGGCACAGAACGCTGGACACACATGGAGCCGGCAGCTGTAGCACTGTAGTGACACCTACAGCCACCGGCTTCAAGAAGACTCAATACTCACCTTCCGTCACTTCATCCCTGTCGGCCGCGTAATCTTCATCCAGTGCTGAGTGGTGACGTAGTACCGCTCATTAAGGTTATGAATATGGACGCGACGCCACTCCCATAGGCGTGGCGTCCATATTCATGACCTTAATGAGTGGTACTACGTCACCGCTGCGCACAGGAGGAAGCTGCCATGGCTGACAGGGACGCAGGGAAGTTCAGCTACGGAGTGAGGAGGGTAAGTATGATGGGGGGAGGACGGGGGAGCAGAGCCATGCATACCAGTGTGGGAGAGGAGCCATGCATACCAGGGTGGGAGCGGAGCCATGCATACCAGGGTGGGAGCAGAGCCATGCATATCAGGGTGAGAGCAGAGCCATGCATACCAGGGTGGGAGCGGAGCCATGCATACTAGGGTGGGAGCGGAGCCATGCATACCAGGGTGGGAGCGGAGCCATGCATACCAGGGTGAGAGCAGAGCCATGCATACCAGGGTGGGAGCGGAGCCATGCATACCAGGGTGGGAGCGGAGCCATGCATACCAGGGTGGGAGCGGAGCCATGCATACCAGTGTGGGAGCGGAGCCATGCATACCAGTGTGGGAGCGGAGCCATGTATACCAGGGTGGGAGAGGAGCCATGTATACCAGGGTGGGAGCGGAGCCATGTATACCAGTGTGGGAGCGGAGCCATGCATACCAGTGTGGGAGCGGATCCATGCATACCAGGGTGGGAGCGGAGCCATGCATACCAGGGTGGGAGCGGAGCCATGCATACCAGGGTGGGAGCAGAGCCTTGCATACAAGTGTGGGAGCGGAGCCATGTATACAAGGGTATATAACCCCATCCATAGCCCCGCCCCCTTATGACCAAAGCCCCACCCCTGCCACACCTCCTTCCCCGCCCTGCCGGGCTATGGAAGAAAGGACTTGCTTGAAGCCGGTCCCTGGTGCAAAAAAGGTTGGGGACCACTGCTCTACACTGTTCCAAATTATTATGCAAATAATATTTTCTCAGATTTTCCAAAATTACCTATATGAATTGCAGTCATTGTAATTTTCCAGTCAAATAACTATTAGAGTACAATTGAAAGGTTTTTGTACAAACTGCCTATGATAACAGTATATTTTTTAAAAAATAAAACACTCAAATTGCGCTCAAAATGCATGTTCCAAATTATTATGCACAGCAGAGTTTTCAACCTTTTCATTTTTAATAAAGAACAAAAAAATGGTCATTTTTGAAATTATAAGCAGTAGCAGGTTATTACAAACTGAAATCAAACAGTTTTCAACTCAAAACTTTATTCTAGGTGATGTTACATTTGCACATAGGACCCCTTGTTCGAAAGGAGCTTCTGAACTCTCTCGTCCATTTAATTTGTCAGGTTCTGGATGGTTTCTGCTTCAATTGTTTTGCATGAGGACAGAATACCCTCCCAGAGCTGTTGCTTAGATGTGAACTGCCTCCCGCCATCATAGACACTCCTTTTGATGATGCTCCAGAGGTTCTCAATGGGGTTGAGGTCAGGGGAGCATGGGGGCCACACTATAAGTTTGTCCCCTTTTATGCCCATAGCAGCCAGAGATGCAGATGTGTTATGTGCAGCATGAGACAGTGCATTATCATGCATGAAAATGATCTTGCTGCGGAATGCACGGTTCTTCTTCTTGAACCATGGCAGGAAGTGCTGTTTGAGAAACTCAACATACACTATGGAGTTCATCTTTACCCCTTCAGGGATCCTAAAGGGGCCGACAATCTCTCTCCCCATGATTCCAGCCCAAAACATTACTCCACCTCCTCCTTGTTGGCGCCGTAGCCGTGTTTGCATGGGGTGTCCATCAACCAGCCATCCTCCACTCCATCCATCTGGACCATCGAGCGTTGCACGGCACTCATCGGTGAATAAAACAGTTTTGAAGTCAGTCTTCATGTATTGTTTGGCCCACTGGAGCCATTTCTGCTTGTGTGCAGTGGATAGAGGAGGTCAACAGGATGGCTTACACACAGCTGCAAACCTCTAAAGGACCCTGCATCTTGTTGTTCGGGGGACGTTGGAGGCACCAGCAGCTTCAAAAACTTGTCTGCTACTATGACAAGGCTTTTTTGCCGCTGCTCTTTTAACCTGACGTAATTGCCTGTAGGAAAGAGTCCTCAATTTTCCCTTATCAGCACGCACACGTGTGTACTGTGAATCAGCTACATACTTCTCAATGATCACGATGAAGTGTCTTGGCAATGTTGATTGTAGTCATGCCTTGACCTAAACACTCCACAATTTGTTGCTTCTCAGCAGCCGACACATCCTTTTTCTTTCCCATTTTGGCAGAAAATGTAGGCTGCTTAATAATGTGGGACAGCCTTCTTAAGTAGTCTTGCCTTTCATTGGACACACCTGCCAAACTAATTAGCACAGGTGTCTGCAATTGCTTACAGTGATATAAAGAGCCCTGACACACATCACCATCAATGAGTTTAACTGACAAACAAAAAAATTCTTACCTTATCACTCCTAAACAATTTTTGCATAATAATTTGGAACACAGTGTAGAAGGGAGAGAGAACCTCACTGATCATAAGAACTCCACTTTGCATATGCTGGAGAAACTGCAAGCAGCAAGCAATATTGTAGTTTCAGCTCCGGCACCCACGGCTGAGTCGCTCTGCGAAACAACACCACTTCACCGCCAAGGAGTGGGCCTTCTTGAAAGACGTGTGTGTTGTGTTGCGCTGCTTCGAATACGCCTCCAACATGGCCCCGCGCTATGCCTGCTGGAAAAAAACACTTAAGGCGATGATTTATCAGGTGGTGGTGCAGGAGGAACAGGGACCATTCACAAAGAAATCATTCTTGTCATCCACACATGATACAGTACTAAGAGTGGCTAGGTACACAGCTATCCAGCCTGGCACAGTTTTAGACAAAGGAGGAAGAGGGACTGTGTTCACAGCAGGGTTGCACGCAAAGCAGCTGATGGGTATCACTGAAGCGTGGCTGGGGAAAACAGAGGATCCAGACCATACACCTCCCAATGAGGATAACTTCTTGTTGCCTCTGGGCAGCCTGGCACACATGAGCCAATACATGATAATGTGCCTGTGCAATGACTGCCGAGTTGCCCAGATTGTTACTAGTGCTGATTACTGGGTGGCCACCCTGCTGAATACCTGCTACAAGGATAACGTACCATCATTACATCAGGCACTGGAGCGGGATCGCAAAATGTGTGAATACCAGCACTCAATGGTAAAGGAACTCCTGACGGTGTTCACATCTGACCGTGGGGCTCACTAGAGGAATAAGGCAGAGGCGAAGGAGGAAGTCACCAACGCAGCTGGGGCACTACCAACACCTCAGAAGACGGTTAGCAATGTGCATCAACACTTTTTTCATTAAAAACGTTGGTGGAAAAATCACTTTTTATAGGTTTATCGTACATGCTCATTTAGTCATAGGGGTGTGCTTCATTGGGTTCAGTCACGGTTGTTGCCACCTCTCGCAATTTGAATGATGCTCCCAGGGTTGTGCCAGCATCACTCAAATATGTTTTGAAAATTTCGCACTTGTGCAGTGTATCATGGAGCCGCGCTTGCACAGTGTATCATGGAGTCGTGCTTGCACAGTGTATCATGGAGTCGGGCTTGTGCAGTGTACCACGGAGCCACGCTTGCCCAGTGTACCATGGAGCCGCGCTTGCGCAGTGCATCATGGAGCCGGACCTAAGCAGTGTACCATAGAGCCACGCTTGCGCAGTGTATCATTGAGCCGCACTTGTGCAGTGTATCATGGAGCAGGGCTTGTGCAGTGTACCATAGAGCCGCGCTTGTGCAGTGTATCATAGAGCCAGGCTTGCGCAATGTATCATAAAGCAGGCCTTGCGCAGTGTATCATGGAGCTGCGCTTGTGCAATGTATCATAGAGCAGGGCTTGCGTAGTGTATCATGGAGCCGGGCTTGCGCAGTGTACCATAGAGCCGTGCTTGCGCATTGTACCATGGAGCCAAACTTCAGCATGGTACCATGGAGCCATGCTTGCGCAGTGTATCATGGAGCAGGGCTTGCGCAGTGTATCGTAGAGCCGCACTTGCGCAGTGTACCATGGAGCCGCACTTGCGCAGTGTATCATGGAGTCGTGTTTGTACAGTGTATCATGGAGCCGGGCTTGTGCAGTGTACCATGGAGCCGCACTTGCCCAGTGTACCATGGAGCCGGACCTGTGCAGTGTACCATAGAGCCACGCTTGCGCAGTGTATCATGTAGCCACACTTGTGCAGTGTATCATGGAGCAGGGCTTGTGCAGTGTATCACAGAGCCGCGCTTGTGCAGTGTATGATAGAGCCGTGCTCAAGCAGTGTATCACAGAGCCGGCTTGCATAGTGTCAGTCATGGAGCCGGGCTTGCGCAGTGTTGATCAGGTAGCCGTGCATGCGCCATGACGAGGAGCTCACCGTGCGTGTTCACTGAAGGTGTGTGTAGTACCCAGCTTTACTGTCTGCAATCAGAGACGCTCGTCACAACGAAAGGGCATGGAGCCATTCGTTAAGGCGCATATGCGGCTCCCCGATTGACGCTGCTCAAGTGCGGCTTCATGATGCAATGCAAAAACCCAGGATTTTCAAATCGGATTTGAGGGACATTGGCGCAACCCTGGGAATATCATTTAAATTGAGGGACCAGGAAGGCAGCGGGGGCCGCCGGAAGGTGAGAATATCATTATTTATTTTTTTAAATTATTTTTACATTAGATCTTTTTGCTATTGATGCGGCATAGGCTGCATCAATAGTAAAAAGTTGGTCACACTTGTCAAACACTTGTTTGACTCGTGTGACCAACCTGTCAATCAGTTTTCCAAGCGATGCTACAGATCGCTTGGAAAACGCTAGCATTCTGCAAGCTAATTATGCTTGCAAAACGCTAGTTTCTGGCGGGAATACGCATACCAGTAAAAATGTGTATTTCCCGCGGCAATTCCGCAACGTGTGCACATAGCCTCAGACACATAGAAAGCCCGGCCAGGAATGAAACGGACTACAACACTACCATGTTGCAATCTGTTTCAAAACACAAACCCAGAGCAGGTTTCCTTAAATCTGCCTTGGACAACTAGCATATCCAATACCTATACTAACTTTAGTCTGCATTGCAACCACAGCTATGCCTGTGACTGCAATTCCCTCTCATGGCCTCAATACGCCTCCGTTCACATCCTGGGGGGAAGATACAGTGACCCTCACATGTAACACCAGTCACTGCCTCAGAAAGTCCACACAAAAATATCTGCGTTTCTAGGACCCCGGTATGAAATGGGAGAAATCTGTGAGTTGTGTGGGGTCAAAAGTGTTAAAGTTTCAAATAAAACTTAAATGTTTTTCCTATAAATAAAATCCTGTAAAACCTGATAAGTGAGCGCTCCGCTGTGCGTCTTCTACCCTCCGCTGTCTCCATGTGATCCCCTCCAGCTTCTCACACAAAGGATTACACCATAGGCATTGACAAGGACGAGATTCCTCTGGGAGAACTCGAGTTTAAATAGAGGTGACAATGGCACCATGAAATCTTGCAAGGAAAATATAACATTATGTGATGGAGAAGTCGTGACACCACCTGTAGTACCTGGTCAGGGTGACCAGCGCTGCTGTGCAGATCCTCTGGAAGGGATGGTGTTGTGCAGCTAGATGTTAGGCCTCCTACAAGTGAAGCTGTGTCCTTCCAGGGCAGGTAGATGTGTAGGGATGCAGGACGGAGGGGAACCCGGCAGGTTAAGGACAAGAAGGTGGACACACACACACAAGTTACTTTGGTACCTTTACTGAAGATGTTGCAGGCACACCCCGGAGCACTGTAGGATGAAGGGTGCACATCCAGATTCTCCCACTAAGTAGGTTTAAGGCCTCCTTGTTCCTTGCCTTTCTGTAAGGAGTTTCTGGCGTGCCTGCAGCTGGGCCTAACTCAATCTCTGTCCTGCACCCGGCTGACCCTGTGGTTGGACCTTCCCTTGAAGTACAGTGTCCCTGCTTGCAGGGCCCTGTTTGCCTGAACTCCGTCCTCCTGGCCCTGTTACGTATCAGCTCTGTGGTGCTCCTGGGACTTGTAGTCCTCCAGGAATTCCGGTGTTCTAATGGGTCGTGGAGATCCCTATAGGCTCGGACCCGGTGTCCGGTGTATACTTGCTGTGGTGAGCTGGTTAGGCTCTTCTGCCCCTTTGCTACTCTCCTCTTGCCTTTGGCCTACTCGGGCCCTCACACAATTATACACACTGGCAGTTGGTGGGCTGCCTCTTCTGCCGCTCTCAGAGCGTCGGCACGCTCCTAGCTCTTTACTGAACTGAGCTGAACTCACTCTGCTGCAGACTGCAGCCTTCTGCCTTTTTCTCAACTCTGCTGAGCTGCACTACTCTCAAGTCTGCTCTGAACTCAACTGCACTGAGCAGAACTGAACTGACTTCCTGCCTTCACCCTCCTTTTATATTCCTATTAGAGCTCCCTCTGGTGGTCTTAGGGAACGGGTGAAGGTGTGTGTATGTATAGTGAGACCTCTAGTGGTACAATCCTTCATGCACCCTTCTGGATTTGTGGAACTGAGCGAACTGGGCTCCACACATCCAGAACGGTGCATGAAGGATTGTGGGTTATGTGTATACACATGTGCTGGATGTTTTGTGGCCCGTGCTGACATTAAAACAATGGACATGTCAGCATGTTTTGCCCACGGACACACGGTCCATGGAAACACACTGACATGTGCACAGACCCTATCACTTGAATAGGCAAATAGCTCTCCGTTCCTCCCGAGTCTCTCTAGCACTGTACAGCCACATATGGGGTATTGTCACGTTCAGTAGAAATTGTGGGACAAATTTTGTTGCCATTTTTACCCACTTCTTGTGTGAAAATGTAAAATAGTTGACTAAACTAAAGTTTGGTGGTAAAAATGTAGTTATTTTGTCCTCACTGCCCAATGGTATAAAATTCTGTGACACACCCATGGTGTCAATATGATCACTGCACCCCTAGATGAATTCATTGAGTGGTGTAGTTCGTAAAATGGGGTCACTTATGGGGGGGTTCTGCAGTTTTGGCACCTCATGGGCTCTTCCAGTGAGTCATGGCACCTGCAAACCATAACAGTAAAATCTGGCGCTCCTTCCCTTCCTAGCTCTGTCATGTGCCCAAACAGTGGTTTACCGCCACATATGGGGTATCAGCATACTCAGGACAAATTGCACAATAACTCTTGGGGTATAATTTCTTCTGTTACCCTTGGGAAAATAAAAAATTGGGGGTGAAAAGATAATTTTTGTGGAAAAATATGATTTTTTATTTTTACGGCTCTACGTTATAAACTTCTCTGAAGCACTTGGCGGTTCAAAGTGCTCACCACACATCTAGATAAGTTCCTTAGGGGGTATACTTTCCAAAATGGGGTCACTTGTGGGGGGTTTTCATTGTTCAGTCACATCAGGGCCTCTCCACTCGCGACATGGCGTCCAATCTTAATTCCAGCCAATTTTGCGTTGAAAAAGTAAAACGGCGCTCCTTCCCTTCCGAGCTCTGCCATGCGCCCAAACAGTGGTTTACTCCCCACATATGGGGTATCAGCTTATTCAGGTCAAATTGCACAACAACTTTTGGGGTCCAATTTCTCCTGTTACCCTTGGTAAAATAAAAAAATTGGATCTGAATAAATTTTTTGTGAAAAAAAAGTTAAATGTTATTTTTTTTTAAACATTCCAAAAATTTCTGTGAAGCACCTGAAGGGTTAATAAACTTCTGAAATGTGGTTTTGAGCACCTTCAGGGTGCAATTTTTAGAATGGTGTCACTTTTGGGTATTTTCTATCATATAGACCCCTCAAAGTGACTTCAATGTGATGTGGTCCTTAACCCCTCTCTGACATCTGACGTACTATCCCATCCATAAAACCCGTGACAATCTGACCATGGACCGGATGGTACGTCATAGCGATCAGCTGACAGCCGGGACTGTGTGCCAGGAGCGGTCACGGACCGCTCCCGGCACATTAACCCCTTGCACACCGCGATCAAACATGATCGCGGTGTACCTGGGGCACAGGGGAGCATCGCGCAGGGAGGGGGCTCCCTGCGAGCTCCCCTGAGACCCTCAGAACAGCGCGATGTGATCGCGCTGTTCTGAGGGCTTCCTCCCTCCCAGGACCCGGATCCAAGATGGCGCCGGGGTCCTGGAGGGAGGCGGCTTCCTCAGTGCTGAGAGCAGGCACTGTCACGCTGTCTAATGATATGTATACAATGTCAGTAAACTATTAATACAGGAACAAAACTCTATACAACAACTAGTATAGCAACATCAGCATGTAAGTATAGAATAGATTTACCTGACACGATATCTGCTGAACTCAGGGTTAATCTTGAGGACTTGATGAGCTGAAACAGGAAAGAGGTGGACCGGGATCTAACCTGACCCTAAACTGGGGTCCTAACTAATCCCTCACCTTGGAGGTACTGATAATGGTTCAGAGGTCCAAGTCTCCAACCTAACCCTGTCTCCTATCAGACCCTGAACCCTGTAATCAGTCCTAAGAAGGATCCTGACTACCACCAAAGGGATATGGGCTGATCTTAGCTAAATACACAGATTAGACATATAAGACAGACAGGATAACACTCTCTTGCATACACACTCAAACACCAAAGGAAAATAAATGGTCTGGGAAATAAACTCTAACCAAGTTGAGCTTAGAACAACTAAGGAGCTCACAACTAAAGTCTATACAGATTCATTCCTATCTGTGGTCTGCATGAAGGTTTCACTGGCAACTCCCCAAGCAGACAACCAGGAATTTAAAGGAAACCAATCAACAAATAATCAATTGCAGCCGGGAGAAACTGCACCCAGTCCCAGAACCGAGCACAGCAAGAATTAACTCCCTAGCTGCCAAACACAAAGAAACAGCAGCTCAGCTGTGAGAAGTCAAAATGTGCAACCGCGACGATCTTCGTGGCAATGCACACATGACAGTACCCCCCCTTCTACGAGGGGCCTCCGGACCCTCAGGGCCAGGCCTGCCCGGGTGAGTTCTGTGGAAGGTCCGAACCAAACGATCTGCGTTAACATCAGACGCAGGGACCCACGTCCTCTCCTCTGGACCATACCCCTTCCAATGCACCAAGTACTGAAGGGACCGGCGATTCAGACGTGAGTCAATGATCTTTGATACTTGAAATTCCAAGTTACCATTGACCAACACAGGAGGAGGAGGTAGAGGTGACGGTATGACTGGTGCCACATACCTTTTAAGTAATGACTTGTGGAACACATTATGAATTTTAAACGTAGGAGGGAGGTCCAGACGAAATGCCACAGGATTAATTATAGAACTGATCCTGTACGGCCCGATGAATCTGGGACCCAGTTTCCAGGAGGGCACTTTAAGTTTTATATTCCTGGTAGACAACCATACCAGATCGTTCACATTCAGATCTGGACCAGAAACTCTCCTCCTATCAGCCATACGTTTGTAACGGTTCCCCATCGCACTCAGATTATTCAATACACCTCTCCACACAGAAGCAAGTGACGACGAGAAACGCTCCTCCTCAGGAACCCCAGAAGGGCCCCCCCCATTGAAAGTACAAAACTGGGGATGAAAACCATATGCCCCAAAAAACGGGGACTTACCAGTGGACTCGCTCCGCCTGTTGTTAAGAGCGAACTCTGCCAGAGGTAAAAAAGAAGACCAGTCCTCTTGGTTCTCTGAGACAAAACACCGGAGATATGTCTCTAAGCTCTGATTCAGACGCTCTGTCTGACCATTGGTCTGCGGATGAAAAGCCGAGGAAAATGACAATTGCATCCCCCGACGTAAACAAAATGCCCTCCAAAATTTGGACACAAACTGAGACCCCCTATCTGACACCACATCAGAAGGCAACCCATGAAGTCTAACGATCTCCCTAATGAACACCTGCGCCAGAGTTTTAGCATTAGGGAGTGCAGGAAGAGCAACGAAATGTGCCATCTTACTGAACCTGTCAACAACCACCAGTATGACAGTATTTCCCCTGACGACGGAGAAGGCCCGTAATGAAGTCCATAGATAAAGAGTCCATGGACGCTCCGGAAGTTTCAAGGGTAAAAGGTCCCAGACGGACGGGTATGAGGGGTTTTAGAGCGAGCACACACCCCACATGAGCAACAAAAGTTATAACATCTTTATTAGCATTAGGCCACCAAAACCGGCGAGAAAGGAGATCTAAAGTACCTTACTCCCTGGATGTCCTGCTAGAGCAGAATTATGATGTTTCCTCAATAACCTTTTGTCTCAACAGATTTGGGACAAACAGTCTCCCTGGAGGGCCTCAGGGGCGTCCCCTGAGCCTCTAACACCTCCTCCTCAAGCTCAGAAAATAAAAGCCGACACTACCACCCCCTCCTGAAGGATAGGACTCGGGTCATCCGTTTTCCCGGCCCCCGGGAAACTGCGAGACAAGGCATCAGCCTTTACATTTTTAGACCCCGGGGCGATAAGTGACGACAAAATTAAACCTGGTAAAAAACAACGACCATTTGAGCTTGTCTGGAATTCAGACGCTTAGGGGGGATTCCAAATACAACAGGTTCTTGTGATCAGGAATAACGGTAACCGGTGGACTGCCCCCTCCAAAAAGTGACGCCATTCTTCAAAAGCTAACTTAATGGCCAAAAGTTCCCTATTTTCCGATATCATAATTCCTTTCGGCGGACGACAATTTTCTTAGAAAAGAAAGCGCACGGATGCCATTTACCAGGGGACGGGCCCTGGGACAATATAGCACCCACCCCTACGTCAGACGCATCCACCTCCCCAATGAACGGCTGAGATGCATCTGGTTGGATTTAGAACGGGTGCCGAAGCAAAACATTTCTTCAAAGAGGAAAAAGGGTTGGCAAGCTTTGTCCGACCATTTAAAAAATCCGTCCCTTTTCTTGTCATGTCAGTGAGAGGTTTGACGACAGATGAGAAATTACAAATAAATTTCCGGTAGTAGTTAG